>CAWUFW010002404.1:1200000-1687500 GCA_963921515.1 Calotriton arnoldi | reverse complement strand
CAATGGGTGTTTCATAGCTGTACTCTATCTATCTCTCGGTACCGGACCTGCTTCTTTTGTATTGACACTTAACACACACACACAGGTAAGGTTTTCTAGATTTACACTAGAGACAGCACTATCCTTGATATAGACAAAGTGTACCCCGAAACTTATATAAATAGGATTTGATGTGTGTGTCATACCAAGGGCTTTCTGTATAATAGGATTAGTTGAGTGGAGGGCGCCCCTGGTATGTCTCCCTCTTTTGCTCCATTCTGTATATTATGCCTGCCAGTCAGGCCCTGTAGTCAAGCCCACACTTCACACAACGGGGGGTGGCACCATGCGGGTTTGGGCGTAGGGTCTGCCATCAGGCTGAGGGCTGTTAGTGGCGTGGGAATGGCATAGTAAGGTATGATAACAAAATAGCACTTTATGTTAAAAAAAAAAAAAACTAGAAATTCACTGAATGAAACAAAGGCTAAAGTAACATTTGAGTAAAGTGTGGTAATGTATTATTAGAGATGCTATCAGTGCAGTCATTGGACATGTCATTAATGATGTAATATGTGAGGGTATAAGCAGTGCATGACGAGGATGTGAGTTAAAGTTACTTTAGGACACAAGTTATTGTTACTTTAGATGAGAGAGAGAGTGAGAGTGTGTATGTAGGGCACTTGTGGTGTATTAGATATCAACTTTAAACAGAAAGTTGCTTGCATACCTCCAAGTACATACAAATAAGTCAGTCCCCAATTAGCCGTCACTTGAGGTTCTGACCTGTCACAAAACTGCCATCTGCCATGAAGATGGTGTGGATGGTGGGTGAAGGCAGTGGGCTCAGTCAGGGTTGTCCGGTGTGAATAAAAATCCGGTTTATTTTTTACTAGCGTCATGTAGTACGGTTAAGGTTACCCTGAATGAGTCGGACAAGTAGCACTCTGGGATACTGATAGCGAATTTTCGGGATTATATGTATTGTGAGGCACAGTGCATTCTGGGACACTTTGCTCGGTTCCATGGAAGTCTCTCTTCCGAGTGAAGATGGGTATCGTGTAGCGTTGGTAGTTCTGCTTCCACCCCAGCCCCCTTAATTCCTGCAGCAATACAAGGGCGACAGCTAAGCTCAGGTGACGTGGGACAACCTGAGAAGCGTGTGCGGTGTAGAGCATTCTGCGGAAGGGGTTGCCAGTGTTGAATATTCAAGAGGTGTAATTACACAGCAGTAAAAGTAATAACAAAGATAGATATTCTGTCATGGAAACCCTTGCCCAACTTAAACATCCCGCTGAAAAACACTAAACGCACTCAATAAAACGGAGGGCAACGGAGGAGCGAGAACGGATATATATACATACATACATACATCACCTGAGTGAGAACTATACATATGCGCAACTGACACGCCTTCAGTGGGAAGCGCCAGTATCTGTTTGTCATTGTGGTTGCCTACTGGGCAGACCAGCACTGGGAGCTCAGGTGACAGACATGGGATACCCACAATGCTGTGGACCGAGCGACGGGACGGAGACGAGGCGCAGGCAGGAAGGCAAACACAGAAGGAATAACAACAAAACATGCCTTCTCCTTACCTGCTGCAGTGGCTGCTCCTGCGTGGAGTATGAGGCAGAGGGTGAGCAGGCAGGGGGGGCGTATGCTCATTGAGGCGGAGAGGAGTGGTGGTGCTGCTGCCTGTCCTGCTCCTGCCTACTCTTCTGAACGGCGCCAGGGGCATGACGGGAAATTCCTGGGCACTCATCACCAAATATGAGCACAGAAGGGAAGGTGCAGGAGGAGGGGCTGCCACAGGCACCACAGCAACTTTGACGCTGCTGCTGACAGTGTCAGTGTTGCTATTTCTTCATCCTCTCCCCTGGTGACGAGCCGCGACAAAGGAGCACTGGCTCATTTTCACATTAGAAACATGAGAGTGCAGTTATATAGCGGCCAGGCAGCCTTATTTCTCATGTGACACCTTCCGTCAGGCCTGGCTTTTCGCCATCTACACTTTGCATGCTAGGATTTTGAGCGCACAGCGGAACTACAAATCCCAGAACGCAAAGTCCTTTTGGCAAAGAAGCCAGGAATGCGCGATGCTTTCACATGACACAGGAGGTATTTTAAAGCCAGACATTCCATGGCTCGCTGGCATTCTTTATTCAATTCGAGCGCTTTCTGGGAAGTTCGTGGTAGTTATCCAGCGGTACCAGGGGTACCAACGACATGGAGAATTGGCTCCACAAAGTATTTTTTTAATGGATTCACTAACTTCCATTGGAGTGCGGGATATGATTAAGAATCAAAAAAGTTTTTAAAAACCGAGAAGAAAACCCTTTTGCTTGGGAAACAAGGAATGCTTTTTTTAAATGGACAGCTTTTTCAATCTCGACACAGGAATATTTAGTTAAAAGAGAACAAAAAGTGTATTGTCATTTTATGTGCTATCTATTTATAAAACCCCATAAACGTGACTGAGTGGCACACAGAAACATTAACAAAGCAATAATTTCAAAACATCATACAATATGTAATGTTGCAATTGGTGTCTACTTGCTCTTTAACCTCACATGCAAATCCCCTACCTCTGCCCCCATTTTCAGGACCATTTTATGTCTCGCCTGAGACAGCACATGCGCTGTCACTTGCAAGATATTTTGCTAGCTTAAAGGGGTCTAAAATTCTGCCCATTGCTTACCGTTGGTTGGCTTGCTTGTCACTCTTATTTGCTGGCTCCAGCTTGGTCAGCGAGTGCCAGCTTCACTGCCCTTTCATTTGTTTCTCCCTGCCCTGGAGCATGGGCCACATACTGCTTCCTTTCTTTGTGAGTATCCTTCTGCTGTTTGTACATTCTGGCCCAGCTACTTTTTTCTTCTACTTGCAGCACTCACTAACCGGGCATGTGTTTGCAGGCCTCTCTCCTCCTTCTCCCCCATCCCGCTTTGGGTCTTGCTTGCTGTGTTGTTGCCCCATTGTTATTACTTGCCCCATCCCTCGTTGTTGGGCCGTCGTCGTAGCTTGCCCCATACCAGTCCTGCGTTGCTGCTTGACCTGTTCCTCATCATCCCTGTCCCTCACCGCAGTCCCTCACCCTGTCATTCTTTGTCCTGTCCCACCTCCCCTCCTTCATCGTTGCTTGTACCATCACACCTCCCCCTCTCGTTGTCGCTTATCCCAACACCATCCCCTTAATGTTCCTTGCCCCTTCCTCGGCCCCCATCTAGAAAAAAATGCTATGATGCAGCCGCTGTTGGACATGCCATAGTGCTTTGTTTCCTAACTTTTAGCTGCACTGCTGTACAATATGGCTAAAACACATTGACAAAGTCAATAGCTTTCGCTTAGGCGAGACCTATTGGCTTTGCAAAAGCTTGTTGACATTTGAGACAGTCTGCACTTAAGTCTTCAGAACTTTTTTCCACACAAATTTGCGCCCTTTCCCCCCACTTACTGGGGATTATAAAGATATTCTGGTTTGTAATTTAGTATTGGGGGTTTCCGAGAAAATAGCTTAAATATGGCCAAAAAATGTTTTAACTGGAAAACGTTCTGTGAAAAATCGTCTGGGTCTGTTCCCCCTAAGGTAGCACAAACAAATGGTTGCTGTGCTAAGATCACAACTCGCGTGATTCTAAAACAGACATAGAAGGGGGAAAAATATTTTATTCACCACTACTTTTGCAATTTTGCGAGTGAAGGCCAATTGTTTATTTTTGTGGTTTCGACCCACTTTCACTTCAATGGCTAACATGAGTGTGAAATCTGTAGAGAGGCCACCCGGCCGATACTAAACAATGTTGCTGTGCACCACCCCTCGTGACCGGGCTCGGTCCGAGGGTATAAATAAATGGGTCGAGGTCGCACGTGACCTCCGACCGAGAGTGTCAGCAATGATTCGGTGTCTATTCCTGTGCGCGCTGCGAAGCCTAACCTACTATCAGCCCAGCACGCCACACTGGCGACGAGGGGTGAACGGACCCTCGCGTCTTTCGCCCTGCACCAGTGCGTTGCTGCCTCGGTCACCGGCGTGTGGCCGCATCATCCGGGACGTTCCGCACTTCCAGTGCCCTTTCCCCGATCCGCTCGTCGCGACAGTGAGCTGGGGCGCGTGCGAGCACCACGTGGAACCGCCACAAGGGCGCCTGCTGAGCGGTGTCCGAGGTCCGCGTACAAGCAGAAAGAAGCTGTGCCAGCACCGGCTGTTCCAGAGCCCGCCCGTGTCTGCCTCACGACGCGAGGGCGGGGCTCCAAGGCCCGGAGAGGAGGTATTCCCCACAGACGGGCATGGGAGGCCTCAGAGACGCTTTGAGTTGGCGGGATTCACTGCGCTGGGAGCGCAGGGGCTGCACAACTTGCAGGCTGAGAGGGGGGAGTGGAAGGAAACAAAAGTGAAACCACTCCTATAAAGACACGGTGCAGAGAAAAAAAAAAGGGTGTATCAACCACAGGACAGCCCAGCAGTCAGCGAGGAGACCGCACCAGATAACAAGAGGAGCAAGGTAAGTCTCAAGGCGCACAAGGGGCTCACTCCGGGCACACAAGGAGAGAGGGTACACCATCCCAGGGGTGTAGAAGCACAAGGCCACCCCACTCTCAGCGCTGAGGGGTGCCTCCACATCAGGAGAAGATCTGACCCAGCACACCATGGGAGACCCTCCACAACCACAGGCCCCAGCACCAGTGACACCACACTCACATGCTTCAGTGACACCCATACCCCCTTTCAGTCAGCTCGCTGATCCTGCCACAGCTGCGCCCAGATGGAAGCTCTGGGTAGGCCGCCTCAATCACTATTTTACAGGGACCAGAGAGACAGATGGGACGGTGAAGCGCTCTCTGTTAATGCACTTCGGAGGTGACGAGCTCTACGAGCTGTTTGAGACACTGCCCGACACAGGAGCGGCCCACGAGTATGACGCCGCCATTGCAGCCCTCAACAGATACTTTGATCCCCAGATGAACCCGGATTACAAGCGCTTCAAACTGCGCCAGGCCAGGCAAACTGAGGCCGAAACAGTGGATATGTTCTACGCCCGCCTCCGGAAGTTGGCACACACGTGCACGGGCATCGACCGAAGAGATAAGGGCGCAAATCATTCAGGGATGCAAGTTTGTCGCGCTGCGGCGCCAAATGCTCCGGCAACCAGGGATATCCCTGGACGAAATCCTGGTCCTAGCCCGCTCTCACGAACTGTCAGACAAGTGGGCCGATGAAATGGAAGCCGTCCGACTTCAAAACAAGCAGGAGGGGCCGATGCAGAAGACAGTCCAGGTCAAAGAGGAGACAGAGGAAGCTGTGCAGAGGCGACCCGCCCCGAACCAGAGGCAAGGCACCGTAAGCAGGCCGGCTGGCAAGTGTGGTCACTGTGGGTTCGACCACAGGGAACAAGACAGGTGCCCAGCAAGAGGACAAATCTGCTCAAAATGTGGCAAGGCCAATCACTACGCCAGCGTATGCCGTAGTGGTGGAGGTCGCCCACGAGGAGGCGCATCCAGAGGGCGATCAACGACCCTACGACACCTCACGCTCGATGAGCACGACGACCCTGGAGCACCCCCAGACCAAGGAGCTGTCGCATACTATGAAGAAGACGACGACGACACGTTCGTCATATCCTTCGCAGGAAGACCGGGACGAAAGACGCCCGCCCCCGATGTGCAACATCAAAGTAGATGGAACATCGGTGCATGCCCTCATAGACACAGGCACATTGGTCAACGTGATGGACTCCAACAGTACGAACGGTTGTCGCCCAGACCACGCCTCGTACCGAGCGCCGCCAAAATCTACACGTATGGTGGCACGGAACCCCTGCCACTCCGAGGGATGATGGAGGTCGAAGTCTCAAGCTCTTAATGCTCCATGAAGACTAAGTTCCATGTGACAGAAGGGAAGAAAGGAACGCTCTTGGGGTGCCACACCGCCGAAGACCTGGAGCTGGTGTTCTTTGCCAAGGAGGTTCATGACAACACATGCTGGAGACATGCTGAGCGAGTTTCCCCAGCTCTTCCGAGGCCTCGGCAAGCTCCGAGGATGACAGGTGAAGTTACACATCGACAAGACGGGTCAGCCAAGGGCACTCAGGCGCATTCCCTTTCATCTCCGCCCGACGGTTGAAAAAGAGCTGCAAGACCTTGAAGACCTGGGAGTCATAGAGAAGGTGTCCGGACCCACCCCGTGGGTGTCCCCGCTCGTGGTGGCACCAAAGCCGAAACAACCTGGCGCCATTCGGCTGTGTGTGGACATGAGGCTTCCCAATCAAGCCATCCGGAGAGAGAGACACGTGACCCCGACAATCGACGACATCGTGGCGGACTTGAACGGGGCACAGTGGTTCTCCAAACTCGACCTGAACTCCGGATACCAGCAGTTGGAGCTGGCGCCAGAAAGCCGGTATATCACCACATTCTCCACCCACGTTGGTCTTCGAAGGTACACCAGGCTCAGCTTTGGCGTGTCATCCGCCGCTGAGGTGTTTCAAAATGCCATCAAGGAGTCTCTGTCTGGCCTGGTAGGAGTAATCAACTTAAGTGATGACATCCTGATATACTCGCAAAGCCTAGAGGAACACCATGTCCGGCTGAGGGCAACCCTCCAGAGACTTGCTGATTGGGGACTCACGCTCCACAAAAAGAAATGCACATTCTACCAAGGGTCGATAGACTTCTTTGGGTATGTCTTTTCGCGAGACGGACTCCACATCGACCCGCGCAAAGCGGAAGCCATAAGGAGCGCCCCCGTTCCGCAGAACCCGACAGAAGTAAGGAGCTTTCTGGGGAAGGCGACATACTGCGGGAGGTTTATCCCGAATCTCACCACCATCTCGGAGCCGCTGACGAAGACGGGCACGCCATGGGAGTGGACGCCCAGAGAAGAAGCAGCGTTTCAGGACATCAAGAGAGCCCTGCTCGATCAGACGACCATGGCGTACTTTCACCTGAAAAGAAAGACTGAGCTCGTAGTTGATGCCAGCCCCGTCGGGCTAGGAGCGGTCCTCCTGCAAGAAGACAGCAAGGGAGTCTACACCCCTGTGGCCTATGCCAGCCGGGCTCTCTCTTAGACGTAGACCAGGTACGCCCAGATAGAACTGGAGGCGTTGGCCATAAGGTGGGCATGCCAACACTTCCACCCGTACTTGTGTGGTCATCCCTTCCGGGTGATAACGGACAACAAACCTCTTCTACCGCTATTCAGCGGGTCAGCACGCCTGGCGCTCCCAAGGATCGAGAGATGGGCCGTTCACATGCAGGCATACTCCTTTCAATTGCTGTACCGACCTTGGGCGGACAACCCTGCTGACTTTCTGTCGCAGCACCCCCCGGTGGAGTCTGGGAAGTCACTGCGGGATGAAGACACCTGCACGGAGGCATTCGTAAACATGGTAGAGGACAGTGTCTGCCCCATAGCCATGACCAAGGAAGATCTTCGAAAAGCCACGGACGAGGATGACACACTGCAAAGCGTGAAGACAACCCTAGTGACGGGACAGTGGCATCGGTTCTTGGACGGGATTTCGCTGCTAACGGCTGAGGACCAGAATTCCCAACGACAACTCTGGAAGGTGCGACACGAGCTCAGTGTCAGTGGTTCCGGACTAGTCCTAAGGGGACAGCGAATTGTCGTACCGAAGAACCTCTGCCAGCAGATGGTCACACTTGCCCATCAGGGACATCAAGGCACCGCCAAGACTAAGGCCAGGCTGAGGGCAAAGGTGTGGTTCCCTAGCATGGATGACATGGTCGATGAGGAAGTCCGACGCTGCCACCCGTGTACCATCACTGGAGGTGACCCCGCTCCAACGCCAATAATTACAGAGGAACCGTGTTGTTTGCCTTGGACAAAGATAAGTGTCGACTTCGGGAGTTTTCCTGACGGGAGGCACACAATGGTCATCATGGACTCTTTCTCAAAATTCCCCGTAGTAGAGCTGGTGCCCTCCACGGCATTCACCCATGTTCGACCGGCCCTGGGAAAGGTTCTCGCCATGTTTGGACTGCCCGACGAAATAAAATCTGACAACGGACCACCGTTCCAGGGGCAGGAGTTTCACGTTTTCCTGGAGAAGAGAGCCATTCGACACCGCTGCATCACCCCGCAGTGGCCTCAAGCCAACGGCGAGGTAGAACGGTTCATGAGAACCCTCAATAGGGCCCTCCGAATCGGCGTGGACCAGCGCCAAGATCCTGAGGCATGTCTGCAACAATTCTTGCTCGCATACCGGCAAACACCACACTCGACAACCGGATGTGCCCCAGCCTCGCTCCTGCTAAAGCGCTCACCACGAGACCTAATCCCGGAAGATCCAGAATGGATGCCGCCTGGTCTGGATGTCGAAAGGGCACAACTGAAGCGGAAGACGACCAACGAAAAGGCGACTGCCAACAGGGGGGGGGCAAAACCTCCACTTTGGTTGTAGGGTCAAAGGTAGTCCTCAGAGATCGCTAGCCAGGCTGGAAGTTTCGTATACCTTACGAACCGGAGGTGTGGATGGTCACTCGAGTGGATGGCACCATGATCACGGCAAAAAGGGGCCACCACACAGTGGGGAGGAACGTATCCTGGTTCAAAGCAGCTCAAGGTGTCCGATTACTGAGCACCCGTCTCCAGACGAAGACGCCAACCCGGCAGGCCCACCGGAAGATGACACTGCAGACAGCCCCACTGTCCAAGTGCCTGTCCCGGTGCCATGCGGAGTGAGTGCAAGTCCGGCGAGCTCGGAGGGTCACCCCACAGCAGGGACGCCATCGAAGTCCGTGGAGAACTCTGCCAGGAACACGCAGCCAGAGCCCGTCCGCAGTCAACGATACCAGCTCAGGCCCAACCCAGCGCCAAGTCAAAGGCTGAAGGACTATGTATGCTGAATGAGCCGAGCACCCGTCAGTCTGATGTGCGATTTACTTTTGTTCTTATGTTCCCATCCTCTTGTTTTCCATTTTTCTCTCCTGCTGTCTGTGTATCTAAAAGAAAGGAGGGATGTAGAGAGGCCACCCGGCCGATACTAAACAATGTTGCTGTGCACCACCCCTCGTGACCGGGCTCGGTCCGAGGGTATAAATAAATGATTTGAGGTCGCACGTGACCTCCGACCGAGAGTGTAAGCAGTGACTCGGTGTCTATTCCTGTGCCCGCTGCGAAGCCTTACCTACTATCAGCCCAGCGCGCCACAAAATCCATGGGTGGACATCAAAATCTAGACGGGGACACCTAGACAAAATTCTGAACAAGGGGTCGTTTGCGTAGATTGGACAAGGGTTTCCCAAATGAACTATTCATAGCGTATTTCAAATGGGGGGAAAGGAGAAATTGACAACAAAGTTTACATCTATAACTGTTTTAATATTGAAGGTAATTTTAGCAAGGTAATTCACTTCCACATCACGAGCACCGTAATCATTGAGAAGTGAACGTGGATTACGGCAGCTTCCTAGAAACTGCAACATTTAAATTCTCGAAACTCCAGAGCAGACCAGGGAGGCAGAAAGGGTTGAGCACCTGAGGGAGAAAGTAAATGTCAAGAGGGTCTGGCCCCCATTTCTAATTTTCTTAGTTGCATTTCATGTACTGGCCATAAAGCTCCCCATAGGAGGCTGATTGTGGTAAACCCACCAATATATCCCGTCACCACAAACTGGGGCAGAAAGAATAATTGGACACCTTGGATGCATATTTTTTGCGTAACAAGATATATACATGGCCCACACCCTCTTTCAGTCATACTGAGAGGCAGCAGCAACTAGAGCATTTTAACTCCACTTTGCCCTCCACAATTCAAAATCCTCATTGGTGCAGACCTACCATCCGTCGCGCAACCTGAGATCCATGGGCGCTAATTTAGTGTCAGTTCTCCCTGTTTTTAGAGCCTGGCTTGGGGCCCGCTCTTTCTGTTATCAAGCAGCTAAGAGTTGGAATTCCCTCTCGGTCCATCTGAGGATGGAACCATCTGAGACAACTTTTCGTACCCGCCTCAAAACTTGGCTGTTTAGGTTACCTTAGGGTATGCTCTGGGTGAGCCATTGTTCCTTTTAGTACACTGCTGCTACCTGGGATGGTCTGGTCCTAGCGCGGGGACACACCATGTAATGTAACCATAGCGCTTTAGAAGACATATTATTATTATTATTAATAATATTACAAGGAAAGATAAAAGGCCAACTAGAGGACATCAGGGATATTTTTAGTGGCACGTATATAGGGAATACGGGCCAGACCTTTCTGGCATTGTGCTGCACCCTAAACCCAAAATTTGTCCCGCAGGGGCTGAAAGGGCTACGGGCCCAACAGACGGCTATTCAGCTTCTGACCGGGGGACAAGCACCCCCTCAGCACATATTTTGTTAATTAAAAAAGAAGACAAGCAGAGTGTCTAACGGAGGTTTCAGCCCCGCTGAGGGTGGCAGACTGCGGACAAGGTGCAAGGACATGGAAGTGCAGGCACATGTCAGAAGGGGCCAGCCCACCATTCCATATACTGCAATATTGCTTAGAAAATGCCTGGTGTCTAGTGGACCACCAACCTCCTCTTGAGGGCTGGAACTATTGCTGGCCACGTAGATGGGGATGCAGCCCCCTATCATTAGAAGCTTGGCCCCCACTCCAGGGATGTCACGATGCAATATAAATGTATCAGGTGGGCCTTCATCTCATTTTGAGGTGCAGATTGAAGGCAAACTCCTGGAGAGGTTGAGCGTGTATTGGGGGAAAGGGGGGGGGGGGGGGAGGCCCACCATATGGAGGGGCTGTCCGGCCACAATTTTCATTAAACTAAACATATGCCCTCCTGTCTAGCGGGCCTATCAGCTCCGTTGGTGGTTTGAAAGAGCTTTACTAAGGAGGAAATGGGGATATGGCTTATTATCAGGGGGGACACCCACATTCCACTGATCAACTTTTTAAATAATAAACTAATGAAATATTCTCTAGTGTAGCTTTCAGGCCTCTGGGGTTGGCTAATTGGACTAAATCCCCAACCTCTCCTCGGGTCTGAATGCTAGGTAGTACCTAAGGTGCTGGGAGCTCTGCCCAAAGACAGAGAGCTGACCCAGAGAAAAATACGTGCTAGTAGTTCTATGGCCACATTCCTGCTCAGTGGCTGCACAAAGCAACTCAGAGCATGAATCAATTTGGTACAGACTCTCCGCTTTCCAATGGTGCCTCTTCCATATTTATAGGGCACCAGAGAACTAGAACTATGCCCAAGAGTGCCAATGCTTTTGTCAACCACAGAACCACTGCAGCCCTAGGGTTTCAGAAGGCAATTTCAATGACGTCAATACATTGCATGTCATTTATTAAAATAAAAAAAAATCAATACCCAGGGGCTGGCACAGAATCAATTTTGTTGCCAGCCCTCATTAAGAAAGGAAAGAGAAGGCTTTCCTCGATTGTGCCAAGGTGCAGCAGCCTCCCTCTCTCAGTTCTCTAATTGTCACTTTTCTTTAGTGTGCAGCATTTCCTGTTTGTCTGCAGGGGCAGTGGAGCAACAATTATGAAAAAAATATTCTACAGTTGTGGTCTGCTTTGGCTATGGCAAAGGCATTGAGTGCATGGTACATGCTCGTCCCTGTGGACTAGATGTAACGTCTGGACACAACTAATTCTGATTTGGCTGTGCAATCGTGTGGGAGTGAGATTCAAATGCCAGAAGCTGGTTCCCTGCGCCACCAGAACCACCCGAATTGTAAATATACCTCCAGGTGAGAATATCACCCAGTCGAAAGGGGAAGTGGAGAAAACAAAAGATGGCGTCCTTGGTGTCTCTTCATTATGACTGCGTCACTTCTCCTTCTGTGTTCTAGTGTCATCATGCGTCTAAAGGAATACAAATTGTTTTTACAGGCTGCACTTCTCAAGTATAAACATAACGTTTCTCTAATCTAGGTTTTGTAATTGTATGTTATGTATGTTCTTACCTATAACCTCCCACGTTCCCGCTAGAATCTAGTAGCTGGAACCCTGATTATTCAACAAAATTCCTAAGGGAATAAGACACATAAGGAATATCGCTAAATAGAGTACCTCTGAAAATCAACCATCTAGAATATCATTGTACTATCTATGAATTACCTAAAAATAAATAGATAGTTTTCTAAGTCAAACCAGTTACAAATGGAATTTAAATCATTCCTTAAACGTCTTGCAAAAAACCATCCACAAGAGTAGTGATTGAGCAATGATTCATGGATCCCCAGAAGAGTCTCAGAAAAGATAGTCTTTAAATCTCAATTGCTTTGCTTCAGAAGTGTAATCACAAAATAACAGTCTTTTCCTTTTTTCCAGAGATAATATTCACCATCCAAAGGAGTTCATGGAACCACAGCACAGGACGGTGAGTATATGTCCAAAAATGTATTGTAAGCATGCACCGTACCATTTTGGAAGAACAGTCACCTGTTGGTAACCCCAGTTGTACCCTTTTGTCTCCACAGGTCTCAAAAGAGATGAGGAAATGCAAAAAACTCACCTGAGCCAGCAACATGAGGCGAAGAGAACGTGGAAATTCAGGAATCAAAGCCAGGAAGAATCCAGAAGGTAGTCACATACAGGACAGGAAGCGCAACCTTCAAAAATACAGCTAAGTCATTTTTCATCATTTTTTGTATTAATTGCAGGCAAAAAGGATTTCTTGGTGCAGCTTTTATACTGCCACACCCAAGAATCCTATCGATGACTAGCGCAGACTTCTGGGAGGCGGTCTGACACTGGGGGACGCGGCAACACTAGACCGCTTCCTGTGCCTTGGCCTCCTCATCACTTCTGGTTACGGCTGGGCCGCATGACCCAAGAAGGGAAGCACGATCACAACTGTGACAGTACACCCCTCCCAAGATTCGTCACACAGGCTTTGATTTGGCTGGATATTGCACAAGAAATTTTTAACCAACTTCGGCACATGCTCAGCATGTTCAACTCTCTGACTATAACCTTTCCAATAAATGAGATAGAAAATATGTTCTTTCACTCTCTTTGAATCCAAGATTGCTTTCACTTCATATTCCTGTTGGCCTCCAACCTCCACTCGTGGTGGTATTGTATTTAAACGTGGGCCATCTGTAACTGGTTTGACCAAAGACGCATGAAAGATTGGATGCACAGGTGACATATTAGGCAGTTCTAATTTGATGGCTATGGGATTCATTATTTTAAAAACCTCAAGTGGTCCCATAAATTTTGGTTGGAATTTATTATGCCCCTGAAGACAGATGGGGAGAGGAGTTGGCCTAACGGCTAGGGCGGTCGACCTCGAATCTGGGGTACTGGGTTCGTGTCTTGGCAATGACGCTGAACATCCTGTGATTCTGGGTAAATCACTTAATCTCCCCGTGCCTAACAAAAATGAATGTGTCCTCATGTAACGCAACTGGTGCTATGAAAAAGCGCTCTGATACCCGAAACATTCAGGTCAAGTTCTCGCTATATAAAACTCTGTTAAAAAAAAAAAAAAGATGTTTTGAGGACAACCACACCTAATCCACAAATGAATATACATTTCCTGGTATTCTGTGTCTGTCAGCGTATGTCTTATATCATTGTTTTGCTTGTTTTAAATTCTCCTGAGGTGTCTGATTTATTTTACTAATATGTTCCTGAAAAGTTTGTGCAGCAGCGTACTAGTTTAGGTGTTTGAATTTCGCTATTCATCATCTTTGGGTGAAAGCCATATGTAGAGAAAAAAGGAGAAAAACCCAGACATTCATTAGTGGAATTGTTATATGAGAATTCAGAAGTCCACAAAGAGTTTCCCACTTAGAGCTGTTGTGTAAGGTTTGGCACCTGAAATACTGTTCGAACCACTGATTCACTCTCTCGGTTTGACCATCCTTTTGTGGGTGATGGATAGAGGAAAGTCTTACCTCAATGCCCATCAGGTCACACAAGGTTCTCCACAAATGAGAGATGAATTGTGAACTACGATCAGAAATAAGTACAGAAGGTATACCATGTAATCAGATTATGGCTTGTGTAAACACCTCTGCTGACATTTTAGCTGATGGGAGACCCTTCAGGGGAGTAAAATGTGCCATTTTTGTCAAATGATCAAAGGTTACCAGAACTTCAGGTGTGCGTGGTAATTCCACAATAAAATCTAATGGCACAGTATGTCAAGGACGCGTAGGGAGAGGAATAGGCAGAAGTAACCCCAAAGGAGCAGTGCGTGCCACCTTTCATTCAGCACATATAGTGCGAGGTTCCACAAATCTTTGGGAATCTTTTACCATAGTAGGCCACCAAAAATGTCTCCGTAAAAAGGTCTAGAGATCTTTTTTCACCTGGGTGACAAGCTAACTTACTCAAAGGACTCCAATCAAGCGAATGATCTTGTAGATTGAGAATAGGTAAGTATAGACCCCCATTTACTTAGTGTAAATGATCCTTTTCTACACTATGTTGCTTTAGAAATGTTTTACTTTCATTTGTGTTTTGTTATAGCTGAATTAATGTAAATAATTCAGGAGCTGATACAATCCCTAGTAATTTTTTCAGTTAGTATTATACATGGAGGGTCAGTCAGACGTTCACATGGTTCATAACCATATCGAGAGAGTGCAGCTGCTTTGCCATTCTTCCACTTTGCAAAAAGAACAATTGATGGACAGAATGCTGAAAAATATCAAAAATTCACTCCAGTACAGAGATCTGGGCCTAAATCCATAGTTTTATTTTGCTCCTCATGCCATTCCAGTTTAAACCCAAACATATGTAAATCAGTTTTGACCCTGCTCCCCATGGGAACAGTCCAGCCCGAACTGCCAGGCCAGGCCCTCCTTGGACTGGAAACAAGCTTCCTGGGACCAGTTTCTGGGTATCACCCCTCATCAGCCAGGCTAGCTTGATTCCAGTGGCATGGACAGCACGGGACCCACGTCTGGGCATACCCGTCCCACTCGGGGTGACAAATGCAAAAAGAACAATTGATGGACAGAATGCTAAACAATGTCAAACATTCACCCCAGTACAGAGATCTGGGCCTAAATCCTTGTTCTTTTGCTCCCTATGCCATCCAGTTTAAATCCAGCCATATGCATATCAGTCTTGACCATGCTCCCCATGGGAACAGTCCAGACCGGACCTGCACCGGAAAAAAGCATCCTGGTACTGCTGTCACAGTATTACCCTCATCAGCCAGGTTAGCTTGAGTCCAGTGGCATAGTGAGCAGCTTATTGATCATACTGCAACTGTCGGGGGAAGACTACAGGGGTTTCACTGGATTCAAGGAGCAGGGTGAAGACTGATTTGCATATGGCTGGGTCTAAACTGGGGTGGCATGGTGAGCAAAAGAACAATGGATCTAACTCAGATCTCTTGACTGGGGGTGAATGTTTAATTTGTTCCACATTCCGTTTGTGTGTCTTTTGCTTTCTCGCCCTAAGTGCGCCGGGTATGCCCAGACATGGGTCCCGAGCTCACTGTGCCACTGGATTCAAGCTAGCCTGGCTGATGAGGGGTGATACCCCGGAACAGGTCCCAAAATTCTTGCTTATGGTCCAGGAAGGACCTGGCTTGGCAGTTTGGGCTCGACTGTTCCCATGAGGAGCAGGGCGAAGACTGATTTGCATCTGGCTGAGTCTAAACTGGGGTGGCAAGGTAAGCCAAAGAACGATGGATTTAACCCAGATCTCTTGACTGGGGGTGAATGTTTGATTTGTTCCACATTCTGTCCATCATTTGTGTGTCTTTTGCTTATTCTTCCTCCTTGAGCTGGAGAGTGATGACATAATCATCAAAAAAACTGTGCCCAGCATAATTGTCAAGCAGACTGAGCCCGAGCAGATTTAAGGAACTGTAGGTTGCGATGATCAGTAAGTATTTTGACCTTGAGTTGGGCCCGAGCAGGTAATGATGTCCCTCTTCAAATGCAAACTTGATGGCCAAAAGCTCTCTATCTGCCGCCGTAAATTTGGCTTTAGCTTGACTCAGTTTATGTGCATTTATGTGAGTAGTAAGCAACTGGATGCCCAGTGACCTGATGGTGTTGCAACAAAATTCCACCCACTGCAATATGTGATGCATCTGCCTTCACTACAAAAGGCTGTGACAAATCTGGATGTCTGAGAATTGGGACAGTACAAAAATCTTTCTTTTAGGGCCTGAAGAGCCATATCCACTTCATTATCCCACTGAAAACGCACCCCTTTTTAAAAAAAGTCTTGCAACAGGGGAGACCAAAGCAGAAATTTGATTTATAAATCATAGATAGAAGTTGGCAAAGCCCAAAAAACTTTGCATTTCCTTCACAGACTGTGGAGACTTTCAGACCTCAATAGCCTCGACTTTCTGCTTGTCCATCTGAATTCCTTTCGAATAAAGAATAAAGCCCAGGAATTCAACCTCTACAACATGGAATATGCATTTTTCCAATTTGGCAAACAGATGATGTTGTCTCAACGTTTTCAACATGTTTTTAACATGCTCAATATGTTTTTCTAAGGAACTGGAAAAAATGAATATATCAAAGTTATACAGAACTGCGCTGATATCAATGAACTCTTGTAATACCTCATTTATGAAGTATTGGTATACGGCAGGCGCATTACAAACCCCGAAGGGCATCACCAAGTAATCATAAAGACCATAAAGATCATAAAGACCAAACTTAGTACGGAAGACAGTCTTCCATTCATCGCTCTTTCGAACCTGTACTAAGTGGTAAGCCCCTCTATGATCCAATTGAACAAGTTACTTACCTTTGGTAACGCTTTTTCTGGTGAATACATTGTCTGCCTGGGGATTCCTCACCTTCTGAATTACCCCTTGTGCAGCATTCCACGGAAACCTTTCTCCATAGCTCTCCCACATCGACGAGGACGTCATAATGGAACGGCTCCGCACGCGACTCCGTGTGACGTCATCAGAGCCATAAGAAGACCTCGTCGGCGTGCTGATGTCAGTTCCACCCATTGTTTCCGTGCCTTCGAGGCGAACGGGTGAACCGACAATATTTTCACAAGTATACGTAGTATAAAAAAACAATTAAAGTTGGAAATTCTAAAATATAGACATTTCCTAGTGACAATCATCAAAATTTTCCAATTATTCCAACAATAAAATACCTAAATTGCATGTCAATCATTTTTCAGTATAAACAGGCAGGCAATGGGGAGGCGGGTGGGTCAGTGAGGAATCTATAAGCAGACACTGTATCCACCAGAAAAAGTGTTACTGAAGGTAAGTAACTTGTTCTTCTGATGGATACATCTTCCTGTGCATTCCGCACCTTTTGAATTGAATCCCCAAGCAGTCCCGCTCCTGGCGGAGGGTGCCTGCCTACCTTTTCCAAAAAATCCTGCAGCACAGAACGTGCAAAATGGCCGTCCCTCCTCACCTCCGAGTCCAAGCAATAGTGCTTTGCAAAAGTGTGGAGGGAGGCCCAAGTTGCCACCTTGCAGATGTCTACAACAGGGACACCTCTAGCTAAATCCGAAGAAGACTACTTAGCTCTGGTGGAATAAGCTTGAATACTTCAGGAGGCTCCTTCTTGACCAAGGTGTAGCAGATCTTGATACAGAGGATGATCCACCTGACAGCGTTCTATTGTGGACAGCCTTGCCCTTCATCTTGCCCACATATCTGATGAAAAGTTGGTCATCCAACCTGAAATCCTTAGTCCTGTCCAGGTAGAAGCTGACCGCCCTCTTGGGGTCCAGACGGTGAAGTTTCTCCTCCTCCATAGTAGGGGGAGGGAGGAGGATAGAATGTGGGTAAAATGATGGATTGCCCTAGATGGAAAGGAGTGACCCCCTTAGGCAGGAAAGCAGCTCTGGTCCTAAGAACTATCTTATCCACATGAAATGAGTTAAATGGAAGCTTGGAGCTAAGAGCTTGCAGCTCACTCACCCTCCTGGCGGAAATGATTGCAATCAGAAATATTGTCTTAAACACCAAGAACCTTAAGGGACAACTACATAAGGGTTCAAAGGGAGACCGCATCAAGAAAGTGAGAGCCAAATTCAAATCCCACTGAGGCATGATGAAGGGAGTGGGAGGAAACCTATTGGTGAGACCCTAAATGAATCTCATAACTATGGGAGATTTAAATAAAGAGGGTTGATCTGGCAAACAGAGAAGGGCTGACAAGGCAGACTAGTAGCCTTTAACAGTAGCTACTGCACAACCCTGTTGAGCCAGGGAAAAAGAGAAACTCAGAATATCAGACAAATGGGCCTGCAAAGGATCAATCAATCTCTCTCCACACCACATAACAAACTTGGCCTACCTACCAGAGTAGACAGATTTGGTGGAGTTTCTTCTGGCCGATAAAATTACGTCCACCACATCCGGCAGGAGAGAGAAAGAGCTCAGGTTGCCCCGTTCAATCTTCAGGCATGAAGGTGCAGGCTCTGGAGGTGTAGAACCTGCCCCTGTAACTGTGAGAGGAGGTCTGCCCTGAGAGGGAGACGGAGCGGAGGGTGTGATGAGAGGTAAAGGAGGTCTGTGTACCATACCCTTCTTGGCCAACCTGGGGTGATTAATATGACTTGGGCCCAGTCTTGACGAATCTTCCTCAGAACTCGAGGAATCAAGGGTATGGGAGGAAACGCGTAAAGAAGCAGTGAGCACCAATCTAACTGAAACGCGTCCCCCAACGCTCCCCACGTCGGATACTGGAGACTGCAGAACGACGGGCAGTGCTCATTCTTGTGAGTGGCAAAAATGTCCAACTGAGGGAACCCCCACTTCCTGAAAATGTGATGGACCATCTCCAGATGGAGACGCCACTCGTAATCGGCCGACGACTGCTGCACATTCAGCTCTCCGGCCAGATGATTCGCAATCACGCAAATCTGATGGTCCTGGGCCCAGGACCAGAGTTGCAGAGACGATACAACGCTACTCCTCCCTGCTTGTCGATGTACTACATCGCAGTAGTGTTGTCCGTCAGAACCTGAACCGACTGACTGCGAAGGGAGGGAAGAAAGGACTTGAGAGCCAAACGTATCACCTGCAATTCCGGAAGATTGATGTGAAACAATCTTTCCTTTGGAGACCAAAGGCCTTTGACCTCCAGATCCCCCAGGTGAGCTCCCAACCCTAGAGTGGAGGCATCTGTTATCATTGTGGCCACCGGAGATGGAGATTGAAACAGCTTCCCTTGAGACAGGTTGTCTGAAACACTCCGCCATAACAGCTCCGCTGCAGTGTCTCTGGAGATCCTGACCACCCCCTTGAGATCTCCGTTGTGTTGAAACCACTGCCTGTGGAGGCACCATTGGAGGGCCCTCATGTGCCCGCATGCATGGTTGACCAACAGTATGCAGGAACCGAACAGACCGAGCAGGCGAAAGACCTTCAGGACTGGAACAACGCTCCATTCTGAAAAGTGGAATCATAGCCTGGATGTCTTGAATCCTCTGCAGAGGCAGGAAGGCTTGACTCACAGTAGTGTCTAGTACTGCCGCTATGAACAGGTTGCGCTGAGAGGGCACCAGGTGAGATTTGGGTACGTTTATCGAAAAACCCAAGTCTAGCAACAGACACATTGTTACTTGCAAATGTTGCAGCACCATCTCTGGCGACTTTGCTTCGAGCAGCCAGTAGTCCAGATAGGGAAAAACAGGAATCCCCAACCTTCTGAGATGTGCTGCCACCACCGCCATCACCTTTGTGAAGACCCGAGGTGCGGAAGTAAGACCCAACGGAAGGACCGCAAACTGGTAGTGTTGAGATCCCACCGTAAAACAGAGATACTTCCGATGCGACTTCAGGATGGGAATGTGAAAATACGCATCCTGCGAATCAATCTACACCATTCAGTCTTCCTGCTGCAACACCAAAAGAACCTGAGCCAGGGTCAACATCTTGAACTTCTCCTGCTTAAGGTAAAAATTCAAGACCCTGAGGTCTAGGATCGGCCTCAATTGACCGTCCTTCTTGGGAATCAGGAAGTACCGGGAGTAGCATCCCTGACCCCTTTCCTGCTCCGGAACTACCTCTATCGCACCTTTTTGCAGTAAAGATAGAACCTCCTGCTGTAGTAGCAACAGGTGCTCTTCTAAGCACCAACCCTAGTGAGGGGAAAAGGAGGGGGAACTCCTGGAAGGGTAGGGCATACCCTTTCTCCACAAGGCTTAGCACCCAGAAATCTGAAGAAACAGATCTCCAATTCCGTAGAAAATGGGACACCCGTCCTTCCACAGGACAAACATGCTCTGGGAAGAAGGAGCTAGAGCTGCTTCCCTGCTGTACCAGTTGGAGGGGCAGGAGAGGAGGAGGAGACTTGCTGCCGAGTCGTACCTCGCAGAAGACCTCTACCTTTTCCCCTGTATGACCTGTACAGGGGGTTCGCCTGCTGCTGCTATTTTGGCTGCTGCTTGGCTCGAAAGGATAAAGTGCTGCCGAAGCCGCGAAACCTGCGGTATCTAAAACCCCTGGACTGGGACTGGAGACCCAACGATCTTGCATTGGCTCTGCTATCTTTAAAGCGCTCCAGCGCCGAGTCCGCTTTGGCACCAAAAAGACGAGATCCATCAAAAGGCAAGTCCAATAGGGTATCCTGGACATCCAGTGAAAACCCAGACCCCTGTAGTCAAGCGTGCCTCCTGGTCACAACAGAGGAACCCATTACCCTGGCAATGACCTGGCAGGCCGCAGCTTGAGTATCAGAAAGTACCTCAGAAAAATGGCCCTGAACATCTTCTCGAAGCTTCGGGAGCACCTCCCTTGCTGAGTCCACCAAAGCATGGATAAAGCGACCCCACAGGCATGTCGCATTCGTCAACTTTAGAGCCATATTAGCCAAAGAGAATACTTTCTTTGCAGATTGCTCCATACGTTTGGATTCTCTATCTGCATGTGTAGATGGGAACGAGCCTGCAGACTGTTTAGAGGAGCACGACGCTTGAACTACTAAACTCTCTGGTGACAGGTGGGTAGATTGGAAAGCAGGATCCCCCGGAGCCACCTTATACCTCATCGCCACAGACCTGGACACTGCCGAAGCAGTTACTGGTTTCTGCCACACCTCCAAGATAGGCTCAGTCAAAACCTCATTAAAAGGAAGCAAGGGTTCCGAGACAGAAGAAGGGGAATGAATCACCTCCGTCCAGATGTTCTATTTGAGTTCTACAATAGGCAATGGCAAATCTAGCAGATCCGCTGCCTTCCTAATTAAAGAATGATACAAAGACAACTCCTGCGTTGGAAGGCCTTTTGGTGAGGAGAGCTCCCATTCAGGAGATGTATCTAGGCCACTAGCCTCCTACAGGCCCTTAAATTCTTGTACAGGGTGAACAATCTCACCTTCTTCAGCCTCCTCCTGCTGCTCTTGATATTCCTCCCCTTCCATCAGCCTTTGTGCTTCCCTTCTGGACCTCATTCTTAGGAACGGCATCGGCAACGCCAGACGTGGCGCCGGTGACTTCGGGACCGGTGTCGACAGAAGTTCCACCGGGATAGTAGAAGACACCGGATGAGGTCGCACCGGCGCCGGACCGAAGCCAGATGGTGTCGGCGAGGATCCATCCAACAGCACTCTTCCCTCCAGGGACTGCTCCAGTGTCAAGAACCTCGGCAGTGGGAGAGGCCAACTCCCCGGAGCCATTGGCATAAAAGGCATGAAAGGTGCCTGAGGGAAGTGAGGTGGCAAGCTTCCCAGGGAGGATACCAGCGGACCCATGGGGCCAGCTGGCGCACCAGCAGGGTTAGCCACTCTGGCAAACAAGCCAAACATCGCATTGAGAAAGTGCAAAGGATCTGTACCCGGAGTCGGGAAGGCAGGATATCCTGGATCTGGTACTGTGGGTTCTGAGACCGCTCGAGGAGGCAGCTTAATCGGCTCTGGTTGCAGCGCCAGAGACACTGGGGCCGGGGATGGAGTCACCGGCGGTGGAGGCTTTGTTTCTCTTGGCGCCGGTGAAGTTCTCAGAGCCGGAGACTGGGCTGGAGTCACCTGAGGAGAAGGAGAAGGAGAGACTTCATCCTTGCAATGACGTCAGAGAGCCAGAGAACCCGACTTCGGTGTTCCATCCTTTGATGAATGACGTCGAGATCCATGGCGCCGCTTCTTGTTTCCTCGATGACTTCGAGGTATGTGGAGTCGGTGACTTGGACCGGGACCTCGACCTCCTTCGACCTCTTTTCTGTTTTTTCTCTTTAGCCATAAACAGCTTGGCCTCCCTCTCCTTTAAAGCCTTGGGGTTCATGCGCCTGCATGACGAACACTCCCGACGTCGTAGTCCAATGAAAGGCACCACAAACAATCTTCATGGGGGTCAGTAATTGACATCTGACCCCCACATTCCCTGCATGGCTTAAAACAGGACTTCCTCTGGGTAGCCATGATTGCTGCTACAAATACACAAAGTACTTGCAACAAAGAAACTCCTAGAAATGGAGAGCCCTGGGAAAACCGTTATGCGTCAACGGCACGGTAAAAAGGGAACTGACTTCAGTACGCCGACAAGGTCTTCTTATGGTTACGATGGCATCACAAGGAGTCGCGTGAGGAGCCATTCCATTATGACGTCCTCGTCGATGTGGGAGAGCTATGGAGAAAGGTTTTTGTGGAATGCTGCGCCTGGGGTAATTCAAAAGGTGAGGAATCCACAGGCAGATGTATCCATCAGAATGCTGAAAATAGTGGCATTTTTTACATGAACTAGCAAAGATGAGATCAGAGGAAGAGGGTACCTATTTTTAATTGTGACTCAATTAAGAGCTATATAATCTGCGCAAATCCAGAGCTCTCCTCCCCTTTGAGGGAAAAAAATAATGGACAATACATTGGAGAACGGGATGGGTGGATAAATCCATTGTTCAAGAGCACATCTAAATACTCTCTGAAATGTTGATTTTCCTGCTCTGTCAGAGCGTAAATTCTGCTACATGGTAAATGAGTCCCAGACTGGAGGTCAATCTTACTGCTGAGAGGTCTAGGGCGGTATGGGGGGTGGGGGGGGGTGGGGGGTAGAGCACTTGTTTTCTTTTTTTATCAAACACATCTTTGAAACTATGCTATTCCAAAGGGATGTCTGAATCATTTGCCCCAAGGGTGCACTGTATGAGATCCTGACTTAAAGTCCTCTGCAAACAATTTTGTTGACAGTGAACAGATGGAAAGATTAATGTCACAGAAGCCCAGTCAATCAAAGGATTATGTTGGTATAACCAAACTACACCCAAAATAGATCAGAAGTGAAGAGAAGCAATAATATCAAAACAAATGGACTCATGATGATCATCAGCCATTACCAACGTCATTTGTATATTTTGTGAGACTACCGGACCTGATAAAATCTCTCTACCATCTATTGTGCACATTTTCTCAATGTTATCACTGGGCATAATAGGGATACCTAACTCCATGGCAAAAGATTAGACCATGATGTTACCAATGGCGTCAGAATCAATTAATGAATCTAAAGAAATACTTATGTTAGGTTCCCATTTTAAACAGGTACACGAAATTGTTTAATAGTATGCTCACAGCTATGCTCACAGCTAGTATTACCTAAATCATAAAAGACTCTTGTGTCTGAACTACACGGTAACTGGGTCTTTACAATCACTGGGATCAAGTGTTTCCTGTCTCCTCGGAGTTTGCAGAAACGGTTGTAGACCTATCCTTGAGTTTACCATTACAATCTCTAAGGAACTGTCCAGACTTTCCACAATTTAGAGAAAGTTTCTTACCTCTACGTCGTTGTTTTTCCTCTTTGGAAATAGGACCGCAAATGGGTTGCATGGGTTCTTTTTCTCTTGGGATAAGAAAATTCTTGGTTCTCCTTTTCCCCTATTTGGTTTCCTTTCTAACAATCTGTGTACTAACTTGACAACCAAGTCAATAAGGTCATCACAGTCCTCTGGCAGATTTACCACTCGAGCCAATAAATCCTTCAGATCTTCACATAGACCCCTATTGAACAGAGAAGCTCTCTTTTTCTTAGGCCACTCAGATTCAGCAATGCATCTATTAAATGAGGTCAGGTAATTGATAAGATACTTACTACCCTGTTTTAGATTTAGTAATTTTGGTCTACGGATTGCATAAATGTATGCTTATCAAACAATTTTCTCATCTCCGCCTTAAAGTCCGAATACCTATATAAGATTGGATCGTCCCTTTCCACCAGTGGTACTGACCATGTAGCTGTGGTTCCCTAAATAAGAAAGTATAAATGCCACTTGATATTGGTCATTCAGAAAATAAGCTGGTTTGCACATAAAACTGCAACTGGCACAATTAAAAAAAATAGTGAACTTACTTGATTCCCCATTAAACTTCTCTGGAGGGGCCAATGGAACAATGTGCAGAGTAAAAACCTGAACTACTGGGTTTGACACTCTTTCCCCACCAGTTGCACCACCCTCAACTGTCGGGGAATATGATTCAGAATAAGCAAAGGTAGGTGGTTTATGAGTAAACCTGGTTTGAGTGTTCTCTCCAGGACTAGTATTAAGTCTAGCACCCGTCCTTCCTGGATTACCTTGTAATGTGTCTAACTTTTGTGCAGCTGGTGTGTTTCATCTTGTGACTGTTGAACTGCTTGATGTAAATTCTGGGTTTCATTGTTTTGAGCAACTAGTACATTAACTACATCTGGAGGGGTTCAGAGATACCATCTCACTCAGGCAAGAATTTTAAACTTTGATCTGCAATTCTGCAACATCTGGACATAACCAATTCTGATTTGGCTGTGTAATCTTGTGGGAGCAAGATTCGAATGCCAGATGCTGGTTCCCTACAACAGCAGAGCCCTTCAACCGCTTGAAACGTAAATATTACTCCAGGTGAGAGCAGCACCCATGGGAAAGGGAAGTGGAGAAAACAAAAGATGGCATCCTTGTTGTCTCTTCAATTGACTGTGTCAGTTCTCTGAACTGCAGGTTCGTTCTGTGTTCTAGTGTTGTCATGCGTATAAAGGAATACGATTTGGTTTTAGAACCTGCACTTCTCAGGTATAAACATAACTATGCATGGACCTAGCTTTTGCAAATCTATGTTATATATGTTCTTAGCTATCGCCTCCCACTTTCCCACTAGAATCTAGAGGTGGAACCCTGATTATTCAACATAGTTCCTAAGGGAATAAGACACATACAGAATATTGGTAAATTGAATCTCTTCAAAAATCACCCACATAGAATATCACTGTAGTTCCTATGAATTACCTAAAAATAAATAGATAGTTTTCTAAGTGAGACAAGATACAAATGAAATGTAAATCATTCCTTACATGTCTTGTATAAAACTATCCACAAGAGCGATTGTGTTCAATGAATTGCCAGAAGAGTCTCAGAAAAGATAGTCTTTATATCTCAATCACTTTTTAGGTCTCGCCTGGCGTTGCAGCGCGCATGCGCTGCTCGCTCTGCGAGGGCTTCTTGGAATCGATACGATTTCAGAAGGGGACTTGAAGCCCCGCCCCCCTTTTCCATTGGCTCGCATCATCGTTTATGTTACACGATGGCGCGTGATTGGAAACCGGGCTTTTTTGTTACCGCCCTGTCCAATTTTAGGACGGCCCATCTGGACAGGCCGACGCCATCTTTGTTTGGCGTTACGTAGGAGGGTGTGCTGCTAGCTCTGTTTACGGGAAACGCTGGCTCCTCATTGGAAATCCTACCAGCTCCTCCCTCCCCTTCCCCCCATCCAAAAGCAAACTCCCCAGAGTTGCACTGTTCATTGTTGATGGGCTTCCTGAGATAGGAGGGCAAAGTTAACCGCGCCGTAAGTTTCATTGGGGCTCATGTCGCTTTACTTGTTAAATTTTTGTTATCTTGTGCTCTTCGTGTGCCAGCATGTCCTACTTGCCACATTATCTCATCCAATGTTCTGTGGACTCGGCAAAAAAACAACAAAATATGGAATTCCAGATGGCAGTGGCTGCCCAACTTGTAGGGTGTCCTTTTATTTACCAGTGTGAGTTGATGAATATCTCAAACCCTTGTCCTCCACCCTCCTCCTCTGGCTCTCCCCTCCCCCATGATGTAAACAGTGTTTTCCACATACATTGGGCTGGTGTTTCCTTCATATTTTTTTCCCATGGCGCGGTGGCCCACTTCTCTTCCCAGAAGGGAACGAGACATAAAAGGGTCCATTGTTTCTTGTCAAAGACTAGTGCGCGCATGCGCTAATCTGCCCGCACTGGATTTTAAGAGTGGGTGGCTCTTGAATGAAGAGCAGAGAAAGCCTGGTTGTACGCATGAGTCATGGTTACTTCATGCTCTTTTGTTTTGTAAACAGTTCAGTGGGTTGCAGGCGAGTGGCGTTCCCATGCTTAAAGTTGCTCGTTCCTTCCAACCACGAGAATAAACACGTTTCCTACTGACCCCGCGTTATGAGGTTGACTTTCAGCCTTTCCTGGTTTTACACCCAAGGGCATTATTTTTAGGCCCTAAATATAATAGTAAAAATGTTCCCATTTTGCTCAGTGCTTTTGGCTGAAAAAACATGCCTGGCTGGTTGTTGGCCAGCCGCCTGACTTGTGAGCTGTTCGCAGGTGTGTAGAAAATATTAAAGCTGCAGTACCTTTAAACCCTTGAGACGTTTGTATGGCTCCATTAATTAAAAAAACTGGAACATGGTATGCAAGAAAAAAATGTACGTATGTTTAATTCCCCAGGGCATTACATACTTCTCATCACTCAATGGCACAAATTTAACTCCATTGTCACAGGCAGTAATTTACGAGTAATCTTCCCATGTGAATATTTCGGCAAAAATCACAAGTGATCCCTGTAGTAAACAGAGACAGACACTTGACCTCTGTCCATATGCTATGATTTAACATTTTTACAGCTGCATATTTGAACTGTGGAATGAGAACGTTCTTTGGCCGAGTAAATTCCACTGCAGATTACCCTTTCACTGCGGGCCATTCAGTCATCCCAACCTCAGATGTATAGTGTTAAGTGCTATCGATAAAGCAAGTATGCGCCATTATGCACTGCTGGCTGCAAAAACACCTCTTGTTCCTGTATCTTGGTGAGGGTTTGCTTAGATGTCATGGTGAGACTTAGTAATGATCAGGGCAACTGGAATTATGCGGCAGGGGAGGGCCAAAGTATGCGGCATGGTTGAGGAAATTATGCAGAAATATCACGCTAATGTACTGAACACTTTCTTCCTTCTCCCTATTTGCTCTCCCCTCGCCCCTTTCGTCTCCCTCATGCTATTCTACTCCTCACTATACTTCATTAACACACATGCTATTCTTCTATTCATTTACCTCCCAAATCTTAAACACTGCTCTTCTCTTACTAACGCTATGCTTTCAACTACTACACAGCTAACAGACACAATTCTAACAACATACAACTACAACATATCACAAATATACACTAACAAATACAAAGCTAAAATACAAGACCATTAGCAAAGCAAATGGCTTAAACTTAATTAAAGGCGAGACCTATTGCATTTCCAATGCTTGTTTTAGAAGTACAATCACAAAATAACATTTTT
Source organism: Calotriton arnoldi (assembly GCA_963921515.1). Classification (NCBI taxonomy): domain Eukaryota; kingdom Metazoa; phylum Chordata; class Amphibia; order Caudata; family Salamandridae; genus Calotriton; species Calotriton arnoldi. Next base: position 1,660,119 of record CAWUFW010002404.1, on the reverse strand, counting down.
CCCTTCTTTTTTCAGAGAAAATAATCACCATCCAAAGGAGTTCATGGAATCACAGCACAGGACGGTGAGTATATATCCAAAAACGCATTGTAAGCATGCATGTTGCCAACTTAGAAAAGCAGTCAGCTGTTGGTAACCCCTATTGTACCCTTTTGTCTCCTCAGGTCGCAAGAGAGATGAGGAAATATGAAAAATGCCAATGAGCCAGCAGCACAAGGCAAACAAAACGAGGAAATTCAGGAATCAAGGCAGGAAGGATCAAGAAGGCGGTCGAGTAACAGGAGAGGAAGTGCCACCTTCAAAAATACAGGTAAGTCGTTCTTGAATCCTTTTTTGTATTAATTGCAGGCCTATATACTGCTGCACCCGAGAATGCTAACTGCAACTAGTGCGGACTTCTGGGAGCTGGTGTGACACAGAGGGACGAGGCAACACTAGACTGCGTCCCCTGCACCGGCCTCCTCCTCACTTCAGGGTACGGCTGCGCTGCACGCCCCGAGAAGGGCCGCATGGCCACAACCATGACACTAGGCGATGTCATCCTAAAAATGAACATAATACATCACTTTTCCAATAACCTGTGCCAGCCAGATGCTAACTCAGACAGAACAACATTATTCACAAATAGAGAAGGCGGCAATAGCCCTACTATAAATGTGCCACTGTGTGGCATTCTAGTTAAGTATTTTATCTATATTTATTCATGTTGCTGTTAAGCTGTAGGAGATGTCATTTATTTATTTAAGTATTTATATAGCGCACTGCTACCCGAGGGCGTCTAGGCGCTTGAAGAAACGGCACACAGTGTACACTAGATATCATATTTCCAGTCCTTATACAGGGTTACAGAGTAAAGAGCCATGTCTTTAGTCCCTTCCTAAAAGACAGCAGCTCAGAAGCATTCCTCAAATAGAATGGTAGCTTATTCCACCATCTTGTAGTAATGCTGAAGAAGCTTTTACCACTCCATCTCTGAAGGCGGAACGTAGGCTCTGTTACTAACTTCAGTGAGGTCGACCGAAGTGTACGTCCAGGGATGTGCGATTTAAAGCGCTTTATCAGGTAACTAGGACCTGAATTTTGTAATGCTTTAAAGGCAATGCACAAGGCTTTAAACCTTATGCGCTTCTCCATAGGTAGCCAGTGCAGAGTGTTGAGGGCATGTTTAGCTGATGTGTATTTGGTTAATCCAAAGAGCAATCTTGCGGCGGAGTTCTGAAGTACCTGTAGTTTCACTACAACCGATTTGTTTGCTCCAACCAAAAGCCCATTGCAGTAGTCAAGTTTTGATAACACTAAGGCTGACACCACAGTTTTCTGTAAGTTTGTTGGAATAAAAGGGAGTACTTTCCTCAGGATTTTCAAGGTGTAGTAAATAGATGCAGTAAGCATTTTTACATGCTGGGAGAAGGAAAGGGTGGAGTCCGTAATGACTCCAAGATTTTTAGCCTTGGTGACTGGGACAGGGGCAGTTCCCAATTCTAATGGCCACCAGTCTGAGGACCAAAATGTTGTATCCTTGCCGAAAAGTAAAACCTCTGTTTTATTCGAGTTTAACTTAAGGCAGTTTTCGGCCATCCATTCGCTAACACTTCTCATGCACTCCTTGAACTTCAATGCAGTATCCTGGATTTTGCTTGAGATTGATATAATAATCTGCGTGTCGTCTGCGTATGATACCAATTCAAAGCCATGAGTTTTGATCATACGAGCCAGGGGAGCAACATAAATGTTGAAAAGGGTAGGGCTCAGGGATGAGCCCTAGGGCACCCCGCATGGGAGCCTAAAACATTTTGATTTAAATCCTCCTATTTCAACAAATTGTTCCCTACCACGCAGAAATGACTTAAGGAGTGCGAGGGCCTCACGGAGCCGATCTATTAGAATGCCGTGGTCTACCGTGTCAAAGGCAGCTGACAGATCTAGCAGTATCAAAGCTGCCGATCCTCCTTTGTCAACTGCCAGTCTGATTTCCTCGGTAGCGGTAAGCAAGGCCAGTTCAGTACTATGTTGGCTTCTAAAGCCATACTGGGTAGGATCTAGGACCTGATTTTTTCTCAATAAAGGCACCTAGTTCCTGATTCATATGTTTTTCAAGAATCTTAGCCGGTAGAGGTAGGCGGGAGATGGGACGATAGTTTCCTACATTAGTTTTATCTAAGTTAGGCTTTTCTAATAAAGGTAAAATAGATGTCTTTTTCCACAGCGAGGGGAAGGTTGCAGTTTCAATGGCGGTGTTTAAAGCCTCCATGAGAGGGCATGCGAGTGTCTCAGCTAACATGTGCCTTATTCTCGGAGGACAAGGGTCCAGCGGGGATCCTGACTTAGTTGCTACCAAAATCTTTGCGGTTTGTTCATGAGACATTAGTGTAAAATTTAAAAAACAGAGTGAAGTGCGTTCATGGGCCGAGATGAACAAGCCTGAAAGTGGATTTTCAATATCAGATAATGGAGCTTGAGCAGTTAGTGTGCTAACCGAGTGAGCCGTGAATGTGTTGTAGATAGCAGAGACTTTATCACAAAAATATAAGGCCATATTGTCACAGAACGCTTGATCTGTTGTACTTTGGCTAGTCTCCTGCACCTGGCTAAGTTTCAAAACTGTTGCAAACAGTTCCTTGGAGTTGTTTTGTGCCCCTTCTATTCTTTCTGAATAATATCTGATTTTAGTGTTTTTAATCAATTCTTTATATTGTGCCAATCTTGACTTGTATCTTTCTTTTTCCCTGGGATCATAATGTTTACGCCAGCATCTTTCTTGACTACGGCAGAGTCTTCTTAATGATCTTAGTTCTTCGGAGAACCAAGGTTCAGTAGGTGCAGTCCTGCTAAATTTTCCAGGTCTTTGGGGGATGGTGATGCGGGCTGCTGCTGAAATCCAATTATGATATTGTAAGGAGGCTAATTCTGGATCTGTAGAAAGGCAGGGTTTGCTCTGATTCAATTGATCAGTAAAAACGATTTTATCAAACCGCTGCCACAGGTATCTTTTAAGGCTACTTGCTTGACCATGCTTAGAGCGTGTTAGAGGCGGTAAATCAAGGGTAAGCATTACTGCCAAATGGTCTGACCACGATAGTTGCAAGTTACTATTGAATTTAAGCAGAGGGCAGTCTGAAAAAACTGCGTCCAAGAGATGGCCCGCAGTATGGGTAGATCCTACTACCATCTGCTCTAGACCTGCACCTGTCACAAGGTCCATCAAGGCCTGTGAGTCTTTGTCGGATGTGATGTCTAAATGAAAATTGAAGTCACCTAGAATGGTGAAGTTTTGAGAATATACTTTATATTCCAAGAGCTCGCCCATGGTTTGCAGAAAATTATTTCTGGAGCCCGGCGGCCTGTACACTAGCAGCCCATTGAACGAGAAGACATGACTGGCTGCTATCTTAAAAGAGAGTACCTCGGCATGTGTGTCTGTAGGGATAGCTTTAAAAGATGCTTTTAGATAATCTCTGTAGATTATCGCCAGCCCTCCTCCCTTTTTGCCGACACGGTACTTCCTAGCTATTGCAAACCCCGGTGGAATAGCTATCGCCAGATCTGTGCCTGAGGATTCATCCGCCCATGTTTCCGTGACGAAGATGAGGTCCAGGTCATTAAAATTAACAAAGAGGCCAAATTCATACTTATGTTTAATAAGTGACCGAGCATTTAACAGTGCACATGATAATCCTCAGGGGTTTTTTATAATCTTAGGGTTGCTCTGATCCCTCCTTATTCCTTCCTGGGGCCATTTCTGGCAATCCCCAGAATCCTTGTCAGAAAAACGCTTAATTTTTGTGTCAGTTAGTTTCAGTTTGCAGTTCGAACATGTCTGATCCCCTGTGTTCTGAGTGCCTCCCAGAAGTGGCCCTGAACATTTATTACTCAATCGAGACAAATCCAGGAGCTCACCTCTGGTATAAAAATGCGTACTCGCCATTACTAACACAAAACCAGCAGCACGGCTGGCGCTGAGCGCGGGCCGAGCACGGACGGATGCAGACGGGCTTGCCTTAGGCGCGCCTTCGCCGCGCCCGCTGCGCGCATCTGCTGCGCGTCCGGGGAGCTTATGTACTCTTCCCCGTGATGTGTATGCAATGGCTAGAGCGCTGACCGCTTCAAAATGGCGGCCAAAAACGCTCTGCTCAGCTGGTGCTTGTTAAACCCAACTCTCTCCACTCAATCGGCACTGATGCGGGCCGTGGTGGACCGGAGAGCGGTACAAACTGGTGGCATTAAAATCTTTTACAAATGAGGCAGTCTAAAATATTCCCTGATTATAAAAAGCGCCGCGCAACTAGACAGGTAAAATTACAATAGATTAAATTCAGTACAAAAGCAGTGCAAACTTAGCGTAACAGTGCAAGTTTAGGAGGAAATCACAATAGCAATTCACACGTAGTGCTGTCTTCCGCTGCGCCTCCGCGTCCGGGGAGCTTATGTACTCTTCACCGTGATGTGTATGCAATGGCTAGAGCGCTGACCGCTTCAAAATGGAGGCCGAAAACGCTCTGCTCAGCTGGTGCTTGTTAAACCCAACTCTCTCCACTCAATCGGCACTAATGCGGGCCGTGGTGGACCGGAGAGCGGTACAAACTAGTGGCATTAAAATCTTTTAAAAATGAGGCAGTCTAAAATATTCCCTGATTCCCTGATTGGTTATCCTTGTGTTCTATTCTGGAATGTATTCTGTGTTCTTTTGAAGAGCTGAGGCACGTTAGATGCCCTGGGCGCTTTGTACTGGCAGCATATTGATGTGAGACTTCTTCAATAAAACTTTATTCAAAAACCCTTAAGTACCTTAAGGAAAGGGTTGGGAAGATTCAGGGGACCCTCCCAGGGGAGGGCCTGGACAGGGGGGGAGGTTCCTCCCATGTCCTTTGTCCAGTTTTGCGCCAGAGCGGGAGCCATCGGCTCCAAGGACTGGTTTGAACTGGACCATGCACAGGGACACCAAATGTGCCCCTAATACAGACTGAGTGGCGCACCCACCCCATCCCAATACACTAACTCCTGTCTGGGAGGTGGTCGCACCTCCCTGTGACAAGATGCCTATTGTTCTGCCTTCCCCTGCTCGAGCTTGGCTCAGCAGCAGGAAGGCAGAATCGTGTCTCTGGGCAGCAGCAACCATTTTGTGCTGTCCGGGTCAAGAAGGCTGGTACCGGGAACACTGAGAGCCTAACGGAGGGCTCTTCTAGTGCTTGGAATCATACCTCCCACACCGATTACGGTGTGGGGGTATGATTCCAACATGTTTGATACCAAACATGATAGGTTTTGTTGCAGCCGTTTTCGAGATGGTCATCGCGTATTTACGCAGTGCCCCTCTATATGGTCAATCAATCAATCAGGGGAAGTGTAAGCGCACTACTCACCCGTGAGGGTCTCAAGGCGCTGGGGGAGGGGGGTAAGCAGCTCCGTTCAGTCGAAGAGGCAGGACTTGAGTGTTTTCCTGAAGATGTTGAGGCAGGGGACGCGTCTGATGTCGATCGGGAGCTCGCTCCAGGTCTTGGCCGCGATGTAGGAGAAGGCTCTTCCACCTGTTCTGGCTCTGTGGATGCGAGGGGTTTCGGCAAGGGAGAGGTCGGCGGATCAGAGATTTCTTTTGGGTAGGTGGAAGGAGATTCTTTCGTTGAGGTATTGGGGTCCGGTGTTGTGGAGGTATTTGTAGGCGTGGGTGAGTATCTTGAAAATAACTCTCTTCTCAACGGGGAGCCAGTGGAGGTTCCGCAGGTGTTGGGTGATGTGTTCGTGTCGAGGGATGCCGAATAAGAGTCTGGCTGCGGTGTTCTGTATGGTCTGGAGCTTGCAGAGTAGAGACTTGTTGATCCCGGCGTAGAGAGCGTTTCCGTAGTCGAGTCTGCTGGTTATGAGTGCGTGGGTGACGGTCTTTCTTGATTCAGAGGGATCCATTTGAAGGTCTTTCGGAGGATGTGGAGGGTGTTGAAGCAGCTGGAGGCGACAGTGTTGACCTGTTGGGTCATGGAGAGGGAGGAGTCGAGTACGATGACGAGGTTCCGGCCGTGGTCGGTGGGGGTGGGAGGGCTGCTGAGGGTGGTGGGCCACCAGGTGTTGTCCCATGCGGAGGGGGAGGGTCCGAGAACGAGGACCTCTGTCTTCTCCGAGTTGAGCTTCAGGCAGCTGTTGCTCATCCAGGATGCAACATCCTTCATTCCTTCCTGGAAGTTGAGTCTGGTGGTGGTGGGGTCCTTGGTGACGGAGAAGATGAGCTGGGTGTTGTCGGCGTAGGATACTATGCTGAGTCTGTGCTGTCTGACGATGGCGGAGAGGGGGACCATGTAGATGTTGAAGAGCGTGGGGCTGAGCGATGATCCTTGGGGTACTCCGCAGTAGATTTCCATGGGTTCGGAGAGGAAGGGAGGTAGTCTTATTCTTTGTGTTCTGCCAGTGAGGAATGAGCGGATCCAGTCGAGGGCCGTTCCTTGTATGCCTGCGTCATGGAGTCTGCGGTGAGTGTGTGGTGAGAGACGGTGTTGAATGCTGCTGAGAGGTCTAGTAGGATCAGCGCTGTGGTGTGTCCTTTGTCGAGGAGGGTGCGGATGTCGTCTGTGGCGGCAAGTAGAGCGGTCTCGGTGCTGTGGTTGCTACGGAATCCGGATTGGGAGGGGTCGAGGATGGAGTTTTCTTCGATGAATTTTGTTAGTTGTGCATTGACGTTCTTCTCCGTGACTTTGGCCTCGAATGGGAGGAGGGAGATGGGCTGGTAGTTCTTGAGGTCCGTGGGATCAGCTGAGGGCTTCTTGAGCAAAGGTCTGGCTTCTGCGCGTTTCCAGTCGTCGGGAAAGATGCCGGTCTTGAAGGTGGTGTTGATGGTGCATCGTAGTTCTGGAGCAATGGTGGCTCTGTGAAAGATGTGCGGTGGACAGGGGTCCGTGGGGGCCCCTGAGTGGATGCCTTTCATGGTCGAGACGGTGTCTTCTGTGGTGACTGGGGTCCAGGAGGAGATGGTGGACTGGCTGGCATTGCTGGAGAGGGAGGTGGTTTCGGAGTTGGGTGTCTGGTCATTGAAGTTGTCGTAGAGGCTCTTGATTTTCAGATGGAAATAGGATCCGAGCTTGTTGCAGAGGTCCTGGGAAGGGGTGATGTCCTTGGTTTCGCTGGCGGGCTTGGTGAATTCCTGGATGACGCTGAAGAGTTCCTTGGAGTTGCTGGAGTTGGCGAGGATCTTGTTATGCATGAAGGTCCTTTTGGTGGATCTGACGCGTTGGTGGTATTCCGCCATGGCGTTCTTGTAGGTGGTGCGGTCTTCAGGCGTTTTGCTGTTTCTCCAGTTCTTCTCGAGGCATCTGCAGGTGTGTCTGGATTCTTGGAGGTCGGCGGTGAACCAGGTGGCCTTCTTGGGGCGCTGTATGTCAGGGTTGCGTAGGGGTGCAAGCTTGTCTGCGCAGTTGGAGATCCATCTCTGGAGTTCTTTGGCTGCGAGGTTGGCGTCGGTCGAGGTGGTGGCTGCGTCGTGGTTGAGGGTGGAGTTGAGCTGCTCCTCAGTGACGTTGCTCCAGTTCCTTCGTCAAGGGCGTGGTGTGTGTTTGGGGGGTGTGGGTTTGTTGAACGTGGAAGTGTACGCAGTGGTGGTCCGTCCATGGGGGTTGCGTGGTGTGGCTGAACTGGATGTTGTTACCTCCTGCGAAGATGGGGTCGAGGGTGTGTCCTGCCTTGTGGGTAGGCGTAGTGACGAGCTGTTTCAGTCCGATGTTGGCGAGGTATCTTGGAGGGTGGTGGAGTTGGGGTAGTTGGGGTTGTCGAGGTGGAAGTTCAGGTCTCCGACGAGTATGTAGTCCATGGAGGCGATGGTGTGGGGTGCGATGAGGTCGGCGGTGGCGAATGAGGGGCGGGGACCGAGGGGTCTGTAGACGAGGGTGCCGCGAAGTGTGGTTCTATGGCTGGTCTGGACCTGGAAGTGGAGGTGTTCGGTGGTGGAGGAGAAGGTGCTTGTGGTGGAGGTGGAGAGTCGGAGGGAGGTCTTGTGTGCGATGGCGAGTCCTCCTCCCGGGCGGTTGGGGCGGTCCTTCCTTTGGATCTTATATCCGTCAGGTATGGCGGTGGTCATGTCGGGGCGGTCCAGGTTTCTGTAAAGAAGGCAACGTCTGGTGAGAGGGTGTCGAGGAGTTCCCAGATCTCTACGGCTTGTCTGTGCAGGGAGCGCACGTTGAGGAGGATGCAGTTTAGGGCTCTGGAGGTGTTGGCGTTCGTCGTGGGGGAGGTGTCCGCGGGGGCATTGTCGGAGGCGAAGGTCTGGCGGCAGTGGCAGCATGAGAACTGGCCGTGGGTGGTGTTGGCGTGGGCAGCTGGCAGTTGTTGTTTCTCCCTGGGTTGAGTGCGAGGAGGACAGCAGAGTCGTAGCGGTGCGTGGTCGGAGATCCAGGGGTTCTGGCGCTGGTCATGGTCGGGTCACGGACGGGCGCAGATGGGCTTGCCTTTAGCACACCTTCGGCGCGCCAGCGGCGCAACCGCGCAGCAGCCGCTATTAAATAGGGAAGGGGGAGGGACGTGCAGATGGGAGGCAGCAGCGAGAACCGGCGGGGGGAGGGGCCACAGGGGCGTCAGCGGCAGGGAAAAAAAACATCAAAAACAACGAAAAAAGGCACAATAACTGAAAAAAAGCAAAATCAGAAGCAGTCAACAAGTACAACGCAGTAAAAATAGAGAGGCAGAACCTGAACAGTAGAATGGGCACAATCACGGACAATCACGGGCCTGGGCAGCAGCGGCCTCGAACACCTCCCAGGAGGGGGTGAGACGCGGTCAGCGGTGGCGTCAGAGACATCGGAGCTGCTGGGGAGAGAGCAGGTCTCAGACCAGAGGTCAGAGGTCCAGCTATATATGGTATATGGCTGCTTCACTGACAAACCGGGAGAATGGACTCCGTAAGCTGCAGGGGTGTCCTGCTCATGCAGGGGCACCCTCTCACTTAGAACCAAGCACCCTGCCTTCAGGATTGCAAAGGCCTGCTATAGGGGTGACTTATAGGTTTTAAGTGCAGTGACCCTATATATAGGAAACCTATATCTTTAGTAAGTGGTGCTAGCACCAGCTTACGCAGGCTGCAATGGCAGGCCTGTAGTTCCATTTTGAATGGTCGCTCATGGGTGGCATAATACATGCTTCAGCCCATGGGAGACCTCTGGTCCTTAGTACCATATACTAGGGACTTATAAGGGTACCCCAGTATCCAATCTGGGATGTACCTAAGTACTGAACACAACAGTTTAGGGAGAAAGCAGATAGACTGGAGTCCTAATTAGCAGGATCCCAGTCAGACTAGTCAAAATACAGCTTAGCACTAGGCAAAAAGGGGGGGTAACCAGGGCCGGACTGGCCGTAGCAGGCACCGGGCGTTTCCCCGGTGGGCCGCCAGGGTGGGGGCCGGTTTTGGGCCCCTGGGGGGCTGTTTTTGTTGCCCTAGCAAACAGCTCGGCGCACCACCCCTGGCCCCCAGCGGGGGCCGGCCGAGCAGTTTGCCAGGGCTGGTTTCGGTGCCCATTCCGGCCCTGGGGGCAACCATAGAAGCAGATCCTACTTTCCTACACCTACTCAGAGGATTGTCCCCTGCTTCACACTACAGATTTGGCGACGACCGGGACTTCGGCGTATGGGACTTGGCTGGTTTGGAAATACTTGCATTAGTCTGACAGTTTTATGAGGTACTGTTCATTTTACATTTAAAAATAAAGGGGAAAGAAGAACAGAAGATAAAGAGCCCAGGAATTGGCTGTTCTTGTGTGCTTCATATTACCTCGCCTCTGTACTTTGTTTTGGTAGGCTGAGGCTTACGAGGCTAGCATGTGGAGATTTAACTGATTGCTTCAGCTGCGCGAGCTTGCAGTTAGATGCCCTGGGCCCTATCGCTTTGTCAGTAGAAAGGAGCACAAAAAAGCATTTCAAGGTTAAAACCCGATCCCCTGCACTTTTCCACGACTAAATAAATCTGAAAATTGGTGTGCTCCTGTGTCTGAGCCTGTGCAGCCTGTGAGAAAATATCACCTATCATCCTGGGACCGGTTTCGGGTTCAAAACCCTCATCAGCCAGGCTATCTTGAATCCAGTGGCAAAGTGAGCAAGGGACCCACGTCTGGGCATACCCTGCCAACTTAGGGCGAACAAAGCGATACCAAAGGGGATGATGGACGGAGCGTTGACTGGGGGTGAGTGTTTGATTTGCTCTAACGCTCCGTCCATCATCCCCTTTGGTATCGCTTGGTTCGCCCTAAGTTGGCAGGGTATGCCCAGACGTGGGTCCCTTGCTCACTTTGCCACTGGATTCAAGCTAGCCTGGCTGATGACGGCTGAATAGCCAGAAACCGGTCCCAGGATGCTTGTTTCCGGTCCAGGGAAGACATGGCTTGGCAGTTCGGGCTGGACTGTTCCCATGAGGCACAGGGTCAGACTGATTTGCATATGGCCATGTCTGAACTGGGGTGGTGGAGTGAGCTAAAGAATGATGATGGATTAATCCCAGATCAGTTGACTGGGGGTGAGTGTTTGATTTGCTCTAACGCTCCGTCCATCATCCCCTTTGGTATCGCTTGGTTCGCCCTAAGTTGGCAGGGTATGCCCAGACGTGGGTCCCTTGCTCACTTTGCCACTGGATTCAAGCTAGCCTGGCTGATGACGGCTGAATAGCCAGAAACCGGTCCCGGGATGCTTGTTTCCGGTCCAGGGAAGACATGGCTTGGCAGTTCGGGCTGGACTGTTCCCATGAGGCACAGGGTCAGACTGATTTGCATATGGCCATGTCTGAACTGGGGTGGTGGAGTGAGCTAAAGAATGATGATGGATTAATCCCAGATCAGTTGACTGGGGGTGAGTGTTTGATTTGCTCTAACGCTCCGTCCATCATCCCCTTTGGTATCGCTTGGTTCGCCCTAAGTTGGCAGGGTATGCCCAGACGTGGGTCCCTTGCTCACTTTGCCACTGGATTCAAGCTAGCCTGGCTGATGATGGCTGAATAGCCAGAAACCGGTCCCAGGAAGCTTGTTTCCGGTCCAGGGAAGACATGGCTTGGCAGTTCGGGCTGGACTGTTCCCATGAGGCACAGGGTCAGACTGATTTGCATATGGCCATGTCTGAACTGGGGTGGTGGAGTGAGCTAAAGAATGATGATGGATTAATCCCAGATCAATTGACTGGGGGTGATTGTTTGATTTGCTCTAACGCTCCGTCCATCATCCCCTTTGGTATCGCTTGGTTCGCCCTAAGTTGGCAGGGTATGCCCAGACGTGGGTCCCTTGCTCACTTTGCCACTGGATTCAAGCTAGCCTGGCTGATGACGGCTGAATAGCCAGAAACCGGTCCCAGGATGCTTGTTTCCGGTCCAGGGAAGACATGGCTTGGCAGTTCGGGCTGGACTGTTCCCATGAGGCACAGGGTCAGACTGATTTGCATATGGCCATGTCTGTACTGGGGTGGTGGAGTGAGCTAAAGAATGATGGATTAATCCCAGATCAGTTGACTGGGGGTGAGTGTTTGATTTGCTCTAACGCTCCGTCCATCATCCCCTTTGGTATCGCTTGGTTCGCCCTAAGTTGGCAGGGTATGCCCAGACGTGGGTCCCTTGCTCACTTTGCCACTGGATTCAAGCTAGCCTGGCTGATGACGGCTGAATAGCCAGAAACCGGTCCCAGGATGCTTGTTTCCGGTCCAGGGAAGACATGGCTTGGCAGTTCGGGCTGGACTGTTCCCATGAGGCACAGGGTCAGACTGATTTGCATATGGCCATGTCTGAACTGGGGTGGTGGAGTGAGCTAAAGAATGATGATGGATTAATCCCAGATCAGTTGACTGGGGGTGAGTGTTTGATTTGTTCTAACACTTCGTCCATCATCCCCTTTGGTATCGCTTGGTTCGCCCTAAGTTGGCAGGGTATGCCCAGACGTGGGTCCCTTGCTCACTTTGCCACTGGATTCAAGCTAGCCTGGCTGATGACGGCTGAATAGCCAGAAACCGGTCCCAGGATGCTTGTTTCCGGTCCAGGGAAGACATGGCTTGGCAGTTCGGGCTGGACTGTTCCCATGAGGCACAGGGTCAGACTGATTTGCATATGGCCATGTCTGAACTGGGGTGGTGGAGTGAGCTAAAGAATGATGATGGATTAATCCCAGATCAGTTGACTGGGGGTGAGTGTTTGATTTGCTCTAACGCTCCGTCCATCATCCCCTTTGGTATCGCTTGGTTCGCCCTAAGTTGGCAGGGTATGCCCAGACGTGGGTCCCTTGCTCACTTTGCCACTGGATTCAAGCTAGCCTGGCTGATGACGGCTGAATAGCCAGAAACCGGTCCCAGGATGCTTGTTTCCGGTCCAGGGAAGACATGGCTTGGCAGTTCGGGCTGGACTGTTCCCATGAGGCACAGGGTCAGACTGATTTGCATATGGCCATTTCTGAACTGGGGTGATGGAGTGAGCTAAAGAATGATGATGGATTAATCCCAGATCAGTTGACTGGGGGTGAATGTTTGATTTGCTCTAACGCTCCGTCCATCATCCCCTTTGGTATCGCTTGGTTCGCCCTAAGTTGGCAGGGTATGCCCAGACGTGGGTCCCTTGCTCACTTTGCCACTGGATTCAAGCTAGCCTGGCTGATGACGGCTGAATAGCCAGAAACCGGTCCCAGGATGCTTGTTTCCGGTCCAGGGAAGACATGGCTTGGCAGTTCGGGCTGGACTGTTCCCATGAGGCACAGGGTCAGACTGATTTGCATATGGCCATGTCTGAACTGGGGTGGTGGAGTGAGCTAAAGAATGATGATGGATTAATCCCAGATCAGTTGACTGGGGGTGAGTGTTTGATTTGCTCTAACGCTCCGTCCATCATCCCCTTTGGTATCGCTCCTTTCTACTGACAGGCTGGCCTACTGTTCTTGCTACTAAATGTGCGCAGATACATGTTCATAAATTCACTCACTTATTCACTCTCCTGTGTTATAAAAGGCTCCTGTAGTACCCCTCCTACAGACAACTTTGACAACTTTGATAAACATTTCTCCACACAGGGAGAATGCACTCTAGCCACTCCCGTTCCTCTCACTGTCCAAGATCAAGAAATCCCAATGCGAAATGGGTATAAGACTGCCCCGTGTCCCTATGCATCCTAGACGTCAACTAGACTACAACCTGACCGACAGCAGTGATGTCCTTATTTGACCACAGTGACCGATCTCAGACTCTATCTGGCCAGATTTTGTCGCACTGACTATTAGTATTTCATGCCCTAACAACTTGCTGACACACCCACACCAAGGCCATCTTCAGTCCAACTATCAGAACTACTGGATTTTAGATACGTTGATGCCTAAGAACTACCGAGATCCAGCACTGGAAATGCCAGAACTGCGTGCCACGGAGGGGTGGGGTGGGGGAGGGAGGACACACTTTGGCTGGCCCTTTTTAGGTCTCGCCTAGCGCAGCGCGCATGCGCTGCTCTAGGAGAGGGCCTCTTGGAATCACTTCAGACTTCCAAGAGACTTCCATGGCCTAGGGGTCTCGGGAGCGAGCAGCGGCGTGCGCAGAGAGGCTTCTGCATTCCTGTGCCCGCTCTCACCATTTGTCTTGAGCGCATCGCGGCCGCGCTTCATTTGACTTACATAAACAAATGCTCCATGTTTGCGTCCCCTCCCACCGAGCTCTCCCACACAGCTGGTTCGGCTGCTTGTTTTAATTAGCAGTTGTTTATGGTCGCTATCGGTTCTTTGCCCCCTTCTGCCAGACTAGCTTGGCGGATGTCACTCAAAAGCGTATTACTGTCTGGAGTAGATTGAGTCGGCATTCCGTGTTTCCATTTGAATTTAGGTCTGTCACAACTGATAAAGAGTGATAAATGTGACATTCCTGCGTCTAAAGATCATTAAATGTCAGCTCGTGCACTGGCAGCAAGATGGCTGGCAGAAAGTCAATGATGCAGGGGCTGTATGAAGTGCAAAGAGCGGAGATGGATTTGCGACAGCGGGGAGTCCTCCAGGCTGCAAGGAATCAATCACCCGTTCATGCGCAGGAAGAAGACACACACATTTAAGGGGAACTCAGTGTGTGTACGCACTCCAAGAGGCAGGCATATCACGGGAAGTCCGCACTAGCTGCAAGGATGCAGCATCAATTGGATATAATCATATGCGAAACAGGCAATTTTTATTTCATTTGGCGTGACTTTTTATGTGATGAAATAACTATACCGGAGAAGCAATCGTATGACGCTTCAATTGTAAACCTTGAAATGAAACATTGTGAGATTGTAACTCAAAGTGCATCCGCGTGCTTAGCCCAACAAACACTTTTCTGCTACACTGACAGAGTACAGTAGGTGCTCCTATTTTTAAACTGAAACCGGAAAGCAGATGTTAAATGAAATTATTTGGAGCATACCGTCAGCAAAGAAAATCCTAAACTGTCAGATCAGGTAATTTTTTCTGCACTTCTCTCTTTAGCTCTTGAAATGAGAACCCAAAAATAACTTTAAATCATGTTTTCTCTTTGGGGCAGCTGAAATAATAAACTATCACACGATTATACTTTGTGAAGTGTATGTACATCTGGGGAGAAAGAACATTCGTGGAAGAAAGAGCATGCTGTCAGCAGGAAGTGAATTTTGGGAGATTAGAGTGTAACAAATGTCATGGGGTACCTGTAGCCTGGAAAGGATTGTGTGGAATCTGGGTATTTAAACAGTTGTCAGTTCATCTGACCTCCTTAGAATGTGCTGTATTTTCTTTAATGCTGATAGCTTTCGAAGTGCACTGAAGACAGGGGAATATATTCATAATTTTATTTTTATTGTATTTTTTTCTCGTGGTAATTAATTTAAGATATTACTTCGGCAGGCCATGATTATTCTTTAGTTATGATACTGCAAGGAGTATGACGGATATTTTCATAAAACATGTTTATTTATTTCAAAGGATACCTCATTACCATAAAATAGCAAGGTAAGTGGTGGAAGTGTTGCATGCTCCGTTTTTTCTAACATTTATTAAGGAAACAGCTTCATGATTGCGGCATACAGAATGTTATAGCTCTGTTGACTTGCATCGAGGCACTTGTCTTTGTGCTTTAAAGTGCCTTAGAATGTGTCCATAAATGTTTACTAATGCAAGCATATATTTCTAAATCAGACTACATGAACTAGTGTATAGCAGTTGTATAGCTCTTCAATTCCTGGCTGCACAAGACCCAAGATAATGTGCTGCATGGCTAAACACTTATAAGGTCCCAAAGGCGAGACCTTTTGGCTATGCCAATGCTTGTTTCCTGGATGTTGTTAAAAAATGATCAAACTAATAATCACAACAGTAAAGAAAATAATCAAGATATGAAAACAAAAGAACTCTCGATTTTGCCTGTTCCAAAGAAGAAGACTGTATATTATCTCCTGAGATCACACCTCATACCTCTTGTATTGACTAACTTATAGCTTTATATCAGAAACTTACTCGCTGAAGTATAATTTGCTTTTCTCAAACATAACAACCAGCACACGCTAGGCAGAGCCCCTGAATGTACCTCATATGGCAGGCAAACTGTAGCTATCTCAACAGGGCATGCCCAACACCAACATATCTCTTGGAAGCATTCAGAAGATAAAGCTAACTTAAACACATCCTACCGTTACTTGTACAATATTCCACCAGAGCGATTTAACTGGCTATTGAAATTTTTCAGAAACCACACAGCTCAACAAAGAAATTGCAAAATGCTATCGCACATCCACCCATACATAATAACACACTACACTGATCTTTAGCATGATCAGATTCACTCTACTTTCACATAAGCCAACATAAACATTTACTAAATTAAACACTTAACTAGTCTCTTTTAACCATAAAAAACCAACCAAACATACACACTAATTGACAAAAATCCCTGAACTACATGAAAAAGTGCTCATATTAGAAAAGCGCAACAGTGCCACACTAATGTCGAAGAACACTACTTCTAATGGACGGGTTGAGTCTGAAAAGTGTTTATTGCACACATTAGTAATCTGTGAGTCACAGAGGGAAGTGACGAGTGGACTGGGGCATGAACCATTATCTGTGAATCCTGGGTTTTGCTCAATGCCACATTAACATCTTTTTGGCATAAAAAAATAGCAAAATCTTTATGACCACCATAAAAAGGTATCGCGCAATAACAACAATCCACTCCTGTTATCATAGCATAAAAGGTCACTTTATTCTTAAGACAGGTAAACAGCAAATTTCCTTTAAGAACAAACATTGTCATTTCGCGGAACCCCTTTGCAATTCAAGATCCCCAAAAACATCTTATCCTAATAAAACCAACTATTTCACAAACTTTATAAATATCCCCATATCATGTACAAACCCATCATTCCTTCCCCCTCATTTGTTTTCTTGACCTTTTCCTCCCCCCTCCCCCACCCCAGAGGGATGGATAAGCCCGCTCGAGACTATCCAAACCCCCGCCAAAAGCGCCACCCAGGAAAACGAAAGAGTTTTCCTGGCCCCACCCCCAACCCCAAGATTTGTTGCAGCAAAAATTCATAGTACACCTTTATTGCACCAAATGTCTTCATTCCAAAAATTAGCCAATAGATCTCTCGTCTCCAAAAGATAATATGCTTGACCCATCTGAGATAAGTGTACCCCATCCTCCCGGAACAGATGATCTTCCATACTTGTGATATTATCATGGGACAGAACTTTAACACCCAAATTCTGACAATAAACTTTCATTGCCCTATTGAGCTTCCTGCGAGCCTTCTCAATTGCAGCGTGACTGCGAGCCCCCCTCCAATGTTTCCTGTAAATAAATTCAGTCCATACCAAAGACGTACCCCTCCAATTGTTTTTAATTACTGCCAAGTCCAGTTTCATTCGTTTGATAAGTGATAAACCTGACAAAGGCACTAAGTCATTTTCGCCTAGGTGAATGATCAACAAATCCGGAAATCCTCTCGCCTTCGCTAGCTCTATTAACAAAGGAAATAAACCCTCCCACCTCATACCACCTTTTCCTTTCCACAAAACTTCATGACCTTTGCTGGGAAGTCCAAGTGTTCTGCCGTAAATCTGCTGCTCTGCAAAGATGGCTGCCCATTTAATGAAGGAGTGACCTACTATCCATGTACGCATTTTTGTTGACAATGCGCCTTTTACAGAACCTAGACGGAGAAAACAAAATTAGACAACAACATAGAAGCTAAATAAATAAATATATTATCATTTCCTGACATAGCGAGTGCAACAAGCAGATTTCCATCTACCAATCCTCTTAATGTCTTCCCAGCCCCAACCCAACCTGGCTGCTTCTGTCGCTGCCCCTATACGGAAAAAGTGTGTCCCAAACAGCAAAGGGTCTTTCCCCAATTTAATCAAAGCTTTCCGTAAAACAGCCAATAATTGGACACTGGAGATCTTGGTCCCATCCCTGTGAGAAAATATTGCCCCAGGCGAAAAACCATCTGAATTCACAAAAGACTCCCATTCACCTAAAGGGCAGCAGCCCAACACCCCACTGCTGTTTAATTGGACCCATGCTCCCTTGCCCAATTGATCGGTTTTAGATCTCTTCAAACACAAAAGCAGTGTGTTGCCCTGTAATTGCACCTCAGTGCTCTGAATGCCCATCTGGTCTCTAAGTCCCAATAATTCGGAGACTCGGAAAGCACCAAAGAACAACCAGATCATGCACAGCCTGAATCGAGAAACCTCCCAGAAATCATAGCAGCAAGCAGGCAGTTGCGACAGCAACTGTTGTAAAAGATCAAAAGTAACTGGCTCACGTAACGGCAAAGAGTATGAACGCTCCCTGCTAAAACCTTTCAACATACATCTTAACAACACATCCCCCACCAAATCCTGACCCCACCATAGCTGACCATAAAAAGCAATACCGGCCAATTACCCAGAAATGGTCATGTGTGACAGGCCCCTGCTAATCAGGTGCAACACAAACTGTAAAATGAAACTTCTGTTACCAACTGAGTGCACATCAAAGTTATGAGATTCTGCGTAACTTAAAAATTCACTCCATGCCTGCGATAACTTTGTCTGGTGGAAGGAGCTATAGATTTTTCCACCAATTCGATGATCCTCAGTCCCCCAGCGCCCAGATGGTCGGCGGAATCGGCGTTTTGAAGGTGTCTGCCCCAGGTGCCAGACTTCTGAATTTCTGCCAATTAAAGCGAGACAGCACGTCTGCTATAGAATTGTTAATGCCTGGAACGTGTCTAGCTCTGAAAACAATATTCAATTTGAGGCTCTGCAGCATGAAAAAATGCAACAGGCGTAGTACCCGTAGGTCTTTTGCTTTCTGATTATTGATGAGATTTACCACTGTCATATTATCAACGTGAAAAAGCACGCTCCTGTCCTGAAATTCTTCCCCCCAGACTAATAAGGCCACTATAAGAGGGAATAATTCCAAAAAGGCAATACTACGACCCTGCTGTAACCAATGGGGTTGCCACCTCTCCGCACACCATCGCCCTTCCCAAAAAAGACCAAAACCACAGGTTCCAGATGCATCTGAAAAGAGCTGGATCTGCCAGATGGTCTTGTCGTCAACAAAAAAGAGGGAGCCTCCATTAAAATCCTCCAAGAATTTTAACCAAACCACAATATCTTCCTTGATGGCTCTAGTAATTCTAATCCTGTGGTGCGGGAGGAATGCTCCTGACATCGCCATCCCCAAACGTCTGCAAAAAGTCCTGCCCGCCCGGACCACCCGACAAGCAAAGTTTAGGTAGCCCAATAAGCGCTGCACTTGTCTAAACTCAAGTTTGTCTTTTCGAAGGACCTCCAATAAAAAGGAATAGATTTCTTTCAGCTTTTCAGCCGGCAAACGAGCTATCATAACTTGAGTGTAAATTTCTATGCCCAAAAAAGTGAGCCTGGTGCAAAGACCCTCAGTTTTTTCAGGAGCCAGCGGTACGCCGAACTCCTCAGCCATGTCCTGAAAAATGTCCAAGGCTCTAAGGCACTGACCTGAATGAGCCTCTCCAATGAACATAAAGTCGTCCAAATAATGACATACATATTTGTGACCACTTCTTTTGGAAAAACACCATTGTAAGAAGGTACTAAACATTTCAAAAAGAGCACAAGACACTGAGCAACCCATAGGAAGAACTCTGTCTACGTAAAATGCTCCATTAAAGAACATGCCCAGAAGCTCGAAATCTGAGGGATGTATAGGCAATAAGTGGAAAGCTGACTGAATGTCACTCTTCGCTAGCTCTGCACCCGTCCCCGCCGTCCGCACCAACCTTAATGCATCATCTACCGAGGTATAAGAAACATTAGAGTCCTCAGGAGAAATGAAGTCATTAACAGATTGCCCCTCAGGCCATGATAGATGATGGATTAATCGGAATTCCCCGGCCATTTTCTTGGGTACTAATCCCAATGGGGATACAATCAAATTTGACATAGGGGGCTGCATAAAAGGACCCGCTATCCTGTCAGCTCCACGTCTAGTTTCTGTTGTACAATGTGCGGACATTCTTTTGCAGATTTAAGATTGTCAGCCCAACGGTTATGTCTTGGCCCTTGATACCCAATCTTGAAACCCTCCCTAAACCCCCAATAGAGTTTGGAAGCAACCTCAAAATCCGGGTATTCATCCAACCACAATTCCATGCTTGAGAGCTTAATTGGGGTATGAGCCCTTTGGCATAGCTTGAAAACCTGCTCCCCTCCCCCTTGGGAACCGCCCTTGCTCTCCAAACCGCTGATTACTGAAACATTGCGTAATAGCATGTTTCCCTCCACATTGCGAACATTCGTGCTTGAACCTACAGAACTGTCTAGTGCAGATACCCCGGTTAAAATTCCAACAGGCTCCAGATATTGGAAATTGTCCCATGGCAAAACCTCCCGCCCCCATTTGGGCGGGGCGAGTCTGAAAGGGCCGGTAAGTGATAGGCAAACCACTTGCTGTATGTGTCGATGCAGGCGGCTGAGTAGAGGACATCCATTGGAGCCATAGTTCTTGATCGACCTCGCCCCAGGATTTATCGTGGAAAATGCTGACTCGAGCCCTAAATTCTTCATCGTAGCTGAGCCAAGCAAATCCGCCGAAGTGTAATTGGGCTTTACGGATGATGTCCATGTACTTAAAAAGAGCAATTGCCCTATCTTGGTGTTTTTCGCAGTACACACTAGCGTAGATTAAAAACGCTGCCGTCCAATTCTCAATAGTTCTAGGAACCCTAGGACGCCTAGCTAGCTCCCATTCCTCCTCCTTAGACCCTTCCTTAGCCTGAATGTCCCTATGGAGCAGTTTAAACACATCCACAAACTCATGTTGCCAGCTCTTAGTTTTGGTCTTTTCAGAAAGATGCGTCCCCAATGGCATCGCTAATCCCATATACGGGAGCTTCTTATGAATACTAACCTCACATCCCCCCACCTGACCTGGAGTCGCTTTATCTACACCTGAAACTTGTATGATTGGAGTTATATCTTTACTGGCGTTGTTTATTGATGTTGATTGAGCTACTGACTCTACTCCCTCCCCCATAGCCAACCCAACCGGCTCAATCACTGAAGCATCACCTACTCCAACCGAACGTGTATTACACGGTGCAGTCGAAGGTTGAGACCAAGAAGCCCACCAATGAGGCTTACCTGTCGTTAGCTGAGCCGCCCTTTTCTGAAACTCTTGAGGATCATCACGCAGACGATGACCGTGATGCTGTTCCCGACCTGCTGCTCCGTCCGCTCTTGACTTCTGCAACATACTAAAAACAGCGTTTGCCCCCAACCCTCCCTTAGAGACAAAACGTTCGTGACTCACTGCACTTGTATTAGCATCACACCCTTCCCTCCATTCCCCTTCATTAATATTATCAGAAACATCCCCAATTTCAAATTGCTCATCACAAATTTCAAAATCCACATTGCTACTGCCAGGTATTTCCCCATCCCCCACCCCCCCATCATAAGACCTCCAACTGGTCACAGGCATCCGCTCCGAATGCCCGGCCGGAACCCACAAATCCGCACCTGATCCGCCCTGTGTACCTGATGATGAACCCAAAGCCGCAAATTGCTCCGCATTCGCAAAACTGGAAACACCAATCGTTGGCCGAGAAGCTGTTGATGAAGAGACCTTCCAGCCGCTCTTGCTAGAAGACGCTGTTGATTTGTTAACCCCGTCCCACTGCCCAGATCTGATTACTGCATGAGTTGTGGTGTCCGCATGTTCAACCCACACCCATTGACCCTGCTGGGGCCCCAGTGAAGAATCAAAATTAAACTGCGGGTGACTAGGAGGGGGGCGCGGAGCCGGAAACAGAGGCTCCGTACCAGCTGTGAAATGAGAGTGTTCATGCGTTAAATAAACAGGTTCATTGTGTGCACAACGATCAGCTGCCTCCAAGAACTGAGAGACCTCTTCTGCAGCCAATGACTCCGGCTGAAACCACTGACCCCCAACCAACAATTCCTCCATGTGAACATAAGTTTTATCGACAGGGGGGCCTCTGGGCGCAGGTGACAGAACAAAGCTGGAAATGCCCCCCCCACCCCCCAATGCTGACCCACACTCCTGACCTTCTGCACCCGGTTGCCTGTCATTGTCCAAAGGAAAGGCAGGAGATAATGATGCACAACGTAAATTTTCATCACCACTGTCACTGGAATAGTCTACAAGTGAAGCAGAGCGTCTGTCTGAGAAAACAGGTGGCGCTATATTTATCTGTGTAGCCCCCTGGCCCACAAGTACACTGCCACTGCTCAATTTGTGCCCCAAATGTGCCCTTTTTGCAGGGGGGGGGGGTCGCCGGTAACGAAAAGGAAACAAACGCCTTCCCATTCGAGCCCCGCCCCCTCGACATGCTTCTCTGCCTGCTGACAAAAGAAAGGCTCACAGAGGAGGGCCCACACACACGCGAAGCCCGCCTCTTCGCCCGACACACGCGAGGGGCGGGGACCGCCCCAGACTGACCTGCCTCCTTTAGTGGTGCAGAGGAACAGCGCGACGCCTGCAGCCTGCCACCGCTCCTCCGTGAAGAACGGCCACAGCTCTGCTGACTTCGCCCCGCAGCCCCGACGTTGAGTGGGGCCAACGGAGTACGACTATGAGGTGGCAAACATGCCGCCACCGCCTCTGCCACACCACGCACAGCCAGCCGGCACGGGCGCTTCACACCAGCCGCCACAGATGCTGCAACACCGGGCCTCAAAAGATCTACGCGGCCGGCCGCACACAGGATGCGCAGCGCTTCCTTCACCTCAGCGCCCTCCTCCATGATGTAATGTAAGCAGACTCGGCTGCCTAAGAAAAATATATATATAAATATATAAATATAGCTGAAGGAGTCTTAACGCGTCAACAAAAGACTCGCCTGTACCTTCCCTCACAATAACCTCCCGCCAAAACCTCGCCTGTAAGCTCCTAGCTGCTAGCCCCGCCCATCCCCTAACTAAGCCTATCGCGCCGCGTGGATTGTTCCACCGTGCGAAAAACCCCAGGGGGACACCGGCTCGCGCCAAGATCCCCCTGGGTCCCCACTGAAATATGGTGAAGAATAAAATACACCTGTGGAAGTAGCCATCGTTTAGATCCTAGGAAAGTACCGTTCCCCATCCTCTACCCCCTAACTCATGGACCCACATATCACTGGTCAGAATCCTTTTGGGCCTCCCCTATGCAGGTACTATAACCAGTGACCCCCTCACAGCCATGGAACCCATTAGCTTCAGACATAGGCGCCAAGGAACAGTGTTCGAATGAGGCACTGGAGAGGGGCCAGGGCAGCTGACACGAAGGAGGAAGATGTGTACTGGTGAAGGACAGACACCAGGTGATTGAAGGGTGGTATGGGCTCACTGAAGTGTTTGAACTAGCCAATGAAGATTCTGAAATACCTTGGTAATGTGGTCTTCATGTGAACTTCCTTTTCAGATTACCATGCAGCATGTTTCTAGACAGGTCAAGCCTTTTTATGTACCTGGCTAAAAGACTGCTGTATAGCACACTGCATTCATCTAGCATCAGCAGAATAATGGCTTAGTAACACCTATTGAGTTGACACTTGCACCTCATGTTTTCACATATTCCCTCTTGGGAAAACAACGGACAAAATGGATCCAGTACTGCCCCATGTGTTTGTTTTTTTACTGAGGTGACTCAACAACTCCCTATACCAAGAAACCAACATACTCCGTTTTAGTTCCGAGACATCAGGCAATGACAACCAGCATCGCATTATTGCTTGACGGTGGAAAAGCCTTCAATAGCATTGAACGGTGGTACCTTTCTCAGACCTTAGACAGGGAGGGCCTTCGAAGGGAATTAATTTTGAAGGTCAAATGGCTCTACGAACAGCCTATAGCACAGACTAATTGCGGAGGATTAGTTCTGCATCGTAGGTATCTTCATTGAAGTCATAAACATTGAATAATTCCCCACTGCCTGCACGGACCCCGGAACACCTTTTTAACATATATAAACTTTGGAGAAATTATCATTGGAGAATGTTCATCATTCAATTTAATTTCCCATGGATTCTCAAAGTAGTCTGTCAGAGATGTCATTTTCTTTCTGAATGCTGGAGAAAGTAGTTGCAGTCACTGAGTAGCTTTTGAATGTACATCATTTGTCATGGAAAAAGCTACCTTTTATATAAAAAGCATGAGGAGAAAATGCAGCCTGATATGCTTACACTAACAGAAAGAACAAGCATTGGCATAGCCAATAGGTCTCGCCTTTGGGACCCCACAAGTATCCAGTTATGCAGCACAATATCCTTGGTGCAACAACATCAACTGTTGCATGGCTAAACACCCATAAGGTCCCAAAGGCGCGACCCATTGGCTATGCCAATGCTTGTTTTCAGCATGGCATGGTCCAAGAACTGATTGCTTCAGTTTGATTGCTGTCCTTCTGCTAATTGCACTGTGATTGTGGTACTAGTCTTACTTTTTCTTCTTCCCTGTCATCCTTGTTGAACATTTTGCCTTCTGTATGTTTTACTATGCCACACACACATAAAAGAAGCCCTTTTCTTCTTTGAAATGGAGGTTTATTCTGACAACAGATGTTATCTGTTTTTATTATCTCAACAGATGTTATCTGCTTCCAAATGTATTTACACTAAGACATGGGTGTAATTGCTTTATTTATGTGAAAGGAGCTTTTGGCAAATGCCATTTTTTATTTTTTTCATATTCACGCCTAGGGAGATTAACTGATTTACTCAGAATCACACGCATCTTGTGCCAAAACCTAAAAGCATTGGCAAAGACGATAGGTTTCGCCTTTGAAACTATTGCCCATGCCATTGACTTTTATCTATTCTGTACAGCATGGGCATTGCTGACTTTGTCAATGATTTGTAGCCATACTGCAGTGCAGTTAGTAGTAGTGCTGCTGCTATGTAGAATGGCACAAAATGATAGTAAAAAAGGTCTATAATCATCCACTGTTAATGCACTTTTAAATTAAAAAAACACATTAGCCCTGGTTGCATCATAGCACTTCATAAAATTAGTCTAAGCCGCACTACAAAGCATCTGCGCTGCTATACAGCATAGCTACAAAACATTGCCAAAACCAATGGTCTCAAAGGTGAGACCTATTGGCTTTGTCAATGCTTGTTTATCAGTGTAATTGCATAAACTAGCTGTCGCCTATACGTCTGTGTCTAAATTTTTTGTGAAATACCCGAAACGACACCAGAACAAAATCCATTGCAAGTGAAAATATCAATTTGGAAAGGAAGGGGTGTGCAATTTTATTTTAAACGATATTATAATATGCTACCGATCTGCAATTGACAGATAGTAACCGCACAAAACATTTCTTGCTATCAGATTTCAAAACTGCTCAATCCATCCCTGGCCAGTAAGATTCTCCCATCAACCACCGCAAAATCTTCACTTCACAGCAGCAAATCAGGCAAACAATAAGGAGCAGAGAGGGGTCTCAATGGCATCAACGAACACTGATGCACCAAGCTTCCCAAAAAGGACCGCCCACCCCGGAGCGTCCGCTGCCCGCAAGCTGCGAAAACTGCACGAACAAAGCAAAGGCGTCAAGTACAAGGAGAGATTAATTCCAAGTAGGCCACGGCAGACAGGTCAGCAGCTCCAATCAACGAAAGCACCCTAATAAGGAGTCTCTGCCTTTGTGTCTTCTAGTCTTTAAACCCCAGCACGCTAAATTACAATCAGTGGTTTAGCACCAAACGTCTTCATCAAAAACAAACCGGGTGCACAAGAAACAGCGAGGTGGTAATCCAAGAGGCGTGAGTCTTGTACCAAAAGAGGGCACAATCACTCAAAGAAGCATTTATGCAACACAAGCTAGCGTAATCAAATACCACCACAAAAACCACACCGGGAGAGAGCACGTGGGAATTCATTCATAGTTTTCTCTGTTGTGGAGGACTTCAAAAGATAGATAAAATTTGGTGCGAGGGTCTCCGGTAATAAAGAATAACCAGAGATGAGTTAGTACAAACATGAGAGAAAGAACTGTTTCTATGAAATAATATGCGAGATTGGGGGCGGGCGGGGAGAGAATGCCACCAGCGCCAAGATAAACGACAAGGTATATGCGGTGGGGATAGAAATAGAAAGTTCGGCTAAAATGTAAACTATGCCACAGTAAAGGAGCTAAAAAATGCGGAAGTGGACTATGGGCGGGCACTAGTGGGAACAAGTGGAGGGCTGCATACACATGAAAGAGTTGGATTGGTGGCATCCACTCACGTGCAGTGAGGGTGGAACGACTGCAGCAACTTAAGCTACAGCTAGTTAAAGGACATTCACAAAAGAAGCAAACACTGAAAGGAGGGGGACACCCAGAGACCCTCGAAAGACATACTCAAGGAAATGCATACAATCAAGAAAACATACAACCACATACACTCGGGAGACACACGGAAGTAAAAGGGGCCCAGGGAGAGGAGTCACTGTTTTTCGCAGTTTTGTTTATATAGCGCGAACCCGGCCCGGAGGTATTGGAGTGGGGAAATCAGGAGCCAGGCTGATAGCTCTCATGGTATGGTAGACTGGGGTGAAGGCACAAAGGAATTGACTCTGCTCCAGCCCCACCGGCCTGTCAAAGTCAGCGGAAAGTATTGGAAAAATCCTTATTTGCTTACAGACCGCTTCGCTTTGGTGCGACTGCCAAAACAAACACCGAACATAAAACTGAACAAGAAAACAAGCACAAACTGTGCAGCATTACAGTACGGTAATCGATGAAAGGGTATATAATCAATCTACAATTAAAAACTCAATCAGACTTTCCAATGACTAACTTTCAAAGAAAAGGAAATCTTAACAGGGCTGCTTTGTACAGAACGAGTTTCGATCGTGAGTCGAATTAAAGTCCTGAAATACCTACAATAACCACACGGTGGCAACAGTGAATTAAAGATAAAACATATAAACACCCATGGCCCGAGCTTGAACGATTTTGCGCGCCTAGGTTCAAGCAAAGGACACCCACAAAAACAAGAGAGGAAAGCCAGATGGCGCCTGTGCGCGTAACTGTGTGCGTAACCGCACGCTCTAGGCCTCACAAAAAGCTGTGGTCAGCTTTTTGAAGCCCACTCACTAAATGTCTCGCCAGTGCAGCGCATGCGCTGGCTCAGGCGAGACCTAAAAAGGAGCCTGCACCTTTAAGGACCTGAGAAGCACCCATAGCCAAAATGCCTTGCACTGACATTATGCGTGTGAGAGTCCGTTCTTTTTTACAGAAACTACAACTCACAGGCCTCGACAGCCGGGGAGGAGGCTGGGTCGTTTATGACTTCAATGGAGATACCTACGATGCAGAACTAGGACTACAGGTATGTAACCTTTCCTTCTGCATTGTAGGATCTTCATTGATAGTCATAAACGTAGAATAGAGTAGCAAGCTGTAGAAAAGACAATTCCGCAGCTGGCTGTCATTTGTGATAGGAAGAAAAGAAGACCATTTTGCAATTTAGGATACAAGCTAAAACATGGTTTATATCGAGAAAAGCAAAAATCGTTTAATCATTTAAACAGGTTTCTAAGTGTTTCTTGACGGAACCTTGCTTCAGCATTAGTGTCTGTGTCTAGACAATAATATCTTGTAAAGGTGTGTGTTGATCTCCAAGTGGCTGCTTTACAGATATCTTAAATCCGGACATGCCTGATCCATGCCATGGTTACTGCTTTACCTCTTGTACAGTGAGCCTTAGGTTTACCTGGTAAATGTTTGTTGGCAATCTGGTAACATAAAGAAATACATAAAACCATCCATCTTGCGATGGTTTGTTTAGAAGCCGTAAAGAGCCATAGTTTACAAAGAGTTTGTGAGCTATTCTTATATTAAATGGTTTGTCTAAATAAAAATGGAGCACTCTTTTAATATCTAGAGAATGTTGAGCTTTCTCCGCTGCTGGACAAAAAATAGTAAAAAAAGTAGGAAGTGTAATCGATTGATTAATGTGGAAATCTGAGACCACTTTTGGTATAAAGGAAGGATGTATATGTAATACTACTCTATTATAATGAAAAACTGTAATGGTTCAAAAGATGACAAAGCTTGTAGTTCACTAACTCTACTAGCAGAGGTAATGACTATTAAAAAAGCAGTTTTCCATGACAGATGCTGTAAGGTTAATTTGTGAATGAGTTAGAATGGGTGACCCATCAATTTTTAAAGCACTAGGTTTAACTCCCATTGGGGTGGTGGTCTCTTGACTGGAGGAAAAACTTTTTAAAGTCCTTTTAAAAAATCTATAATCACAGGATTTTGAATAAGGATGGCTGCAGTGGAGATTTTCTGTATGCAGTATTAGCTGCTAAGTGGACATTGATTGATGAAAATTGTAGACCAGATTTGGACACTTGAAGTAAATTATGATTGAATGACATTTTCTTGTAGATTGATAGGATTATGTTCATTGTTTTGACACCACATACAGAACTGTTTCCACTTAAGAGCATAGCATGATCTTGTTGATAGTTGTTTTGATTCTTTAAGGATATTTATTCATTCCGCAAGTAAGTTTAAATAGCCATATTATGTGATCTCAGGAGCCATGCTGCCAAATTCAAGGACTGGGGAGTTGGATGTAGGATGTGGCCCTAAGTTTGGATATGAGGTCTGTTCTGAGTGGATGAGGTAGCTTGGAACTGGGCAGAGGAGCGGCCTAACCTGCAAGGCTGTGGTTCACTTTTTGTGGAGGTGGTTTGGGGGGCAGAGGGAGGGGAGGCAAAAGAGACGGCAAGGACAGAGGAACTCCGAAAGAATGGAGCACAGCTCCATGGCACAGTAATCAACGTAGGAAGCGCAGAACACACTCACTTGTACTGGATGGTTCTCCAGTGGTGCGGTCAGAGAAAGAGACAGATCTCACACAGGGCGCTGCCACATCTGACCCTCTGTCATCCTCCCAGAGGCCTCCAGACTGACTCATCTCAATGAACACTGTTGTGTGTCCAAGTACTCCTCAAGAAGCTGCGTGGTGGTGCCAGGAGATGGCTGCCAGGAGATGGCTGGTAATCCATGGCCTGGATTGTTTTAATTTCTGTTTTTGTGTTTTCGGGGTGAAGGGACGGCAGAGTTGTGACATGTTTGGGTTGGGGGTCACACAGTAGGGGAGACACACATCTCAGGTTAGCCCCGTTGGCTACTGTCCCTAGTTGCATACCAACAGGTACTTCTAGTTGGCGAAGTATGGGGAGGGTGCTGGGTTGGAGAGGGGGAGGGATATTTCTTCCTTTTTTAGGTTGCACCTAGTTATGACACACTCATCAACATTCAGCTTGTCATCACAAGATACACACACGTGGATTATGGGCACTA
Source organism: Calotriton arnoldi (assembly GCA_963921515.1). Classification (NCBI taxonomy): domain Eukaryota; kingdom Metazoa; phylum Chordata; class Amphibia; order Caudata; family Salamandridae; genus Calotriton; species Calotriton arnoldi. The sequence continues at coordinate 1,631,361 of CAWUFW010002404.1, read as the reverse complement.
CCACTTATGCGGCCACCCCCAGACCCTGACAATGATTGACTCACAGCAGTCCATCCTTGCGGGGAGGCTTAACGTTCTCTCGTAAATGTTAATGGTCTCCTAGAAAAGATACAGAGATAAAAATAAAGAGAGGGGTGGTTATAAGGGTGGCACACAAGTACAACCCAGACATGCTCCTCTTGCAAGAGTCGCACCTAATAGGCAATAATGTCCCCTTTCTGGCACATAAGGGGTTTTCAAAGGTGTTTCACTCAGGGTTTCACCGTGGGTCAAGAGGAGTCGCCATACTACTGCGGAGGCATATCCCTTTAGTGGTATCCAAGGTGTGACCCCCTACAGGGGTCTCTGCTGTCCCTGGTTTGTGTATATGCTACCCCTCCCTTGACGTGAGAGTTCACCACAACACTGAGCCAGCTCCTGCTGGAGCTCCAGGCGGCCCATGCGTTCTGGGCAGAGACCTCAATGGGGTCAATCATCCAGGCCTAGACCATTCTTCCGCAACAACTACAGCAAGGGCACAACCAACTACTCTGGCCACATTTATGCACAAGGTGTCTCTATTGGATGTACAGCGGGCACACCAAACACTGGAGCACTGCTATTCTTTCTTTTCTAATGCACACCAGTCCTTTTCCTGCCTCAACTACTTTTTGCTCCTTAAAACAGAGAGCCACAGTGTACTCCATGCACGAATCTTGGCCTGGGGCCAATTGGATCACTTGCCCATGTTGCTCGACCTCGCCTGGGGGCCTTAACAGCCTGCCATGGGGTGGCGCCTGTGGTCTGGTGCCTGCAGTGTGGGGAATTTCCCAAGGCCTACCAACAAATGGGAGGACAATACATAAAATAAAATAGTGCATCAGTGGACAACCCAAGTGTTCTCTGGGAGGCCTTGAAGGCCCCCCTGAAAGAGGACATCCTTAGTTTCAACAAGAGCCAGCAGGATCGGACTCAACAAAATATATCCGACTTGGAGTCCTGCATAGTCGTGCTAGAATGGCATTATCTCACAACAGCAGAAGATTCGATTCTGAGGGACTATTCTAAAAAAAAATTATTTATTGAGTTTTGCAATACAACAATTACAGCAGAACAGCAAGGCGGAATGCATTCCAGGCTGAAATACAATGTATAGCCGGGCATCCGGCAATCGCCATATCCCACGAATGCATCGGTAAATTGTAAGCGATATGAGGGGTTAGGGCAGGAGAAGGAAGGAAAGAGGTAGGAGGAGAATGGAAAGGGGAAAAACAAGCAAACTTGCCACTCAGTTAAGTACACTCTACACAGGCAAGAGGGTCTGGTGACAAGGCAGCGGTCAAAATGGAAGGCCAACTTGTCAGCTCACATTGTCTGAACGGACAGGCAGGGCATCATGTGTGGAGGGGCAGTCGTGCACGTCCGCAGTCAGTAGGGGATTGCCAGAACCGTCAGCATCCACAATCGTCTCTCCATGGAGACTAAGATAAGTTTTCAAGGGGGCCCAAATGTCCCTAAGGAGGTAGCGGATGGGCATCAGTTCCCAGTATGCATCTTTTGCAGTATGGATATTTTCGTATTTACCTTGTTGTGTCATCGTCTAGCTTCCTCCTCCTGAGGATTTGTAAATTGCTTTGCTTATTCTTGATCCGCGAATCTCCAGGCCCGCTATGACATTTTTCCCACACCCTTGTATATTACATGACTGTTTATAATTAACCCTAGTTATGTTGGCCTAAAGATTTTCTCCTCCTGTACCTTTTCAATTACCATGTTGTTTGATTTATATGCTTTTTCTTTCTCTCTCCAATGTAAAGCACTCTGATACCCTCACAGGTCTTGTTCACGCTATATAAACTTTGATATAAATAAATCTAACATCTCCTGGTAGATGGCACCATCATGAAGCCATTTGCTCCTACTGGGCACCTGTTACCTGCCCTAGTGCATCGCTACCCTACGCTTTGCCAGCTGAAGCAAAAGACACACAATTGATGGACGGAATGCAGAACAAATCAAAACATTACCCCTCAGTCAAGAGATCTGGGTTAAAGCCATCATTCTTTTGCTCACCATGCCACCCCAGTTTAGACCTGGCCATATGCAAATCAGTCTTGACCTTGTACCTCATGGGAACAGTCCTGCCCGAACTGCCAAGCCAGGTCCTCCCTGGACCGGAAACAAGCATCCTAGGACCGGTTTCGGGGTATCACCCCTCATCAGCCAATGAGACATGGTGAGAGTGGAGTTTCCGTCTAAAGCAGACCGGTAGGGGGAGTGGCATATTGATAACAAAAATATAAAAATTTAGGGAGTATAGCATTTTCTCAATAGCCAATCTACCGGTGAGTGACAGTGGTAGCTTTGACCAGACGGTCACCCAGTCTTTGAGCCATGTCATCAGTCTGCCGTAGTTTTCCCGCCACAGTTCCTCCACATCCCGGCTGAGCCAAACACCCAAATAGCAGACAGGGTCACGTGCCCATATCAGCCAAAAGTCTGGGGTGAAGGTCTGTGTGGCCTCTCTGAGCAGGAATAGGATGGACTTCGCCCAGTTGATAGTAACACCCACCATGCAGCCGAAGCAAATGAACTCCCGGAGAAGGGGGATTCAATTTGACCAATGGGTTTCTGACATATAGGGTGACATCGTCCGTGTACATGGAGACAAGTATCTGCCTGGGCCGGAACGCAAGCCCGCGGTGTGAGTGATGTTGTTGCAGCTGTGCCGCAAGAGGCTCCATCGTGATGGGGGGTGAATGATGGGAGGAGGAGTACAAGTTAGCTTAAAAGTTCATATTGGTACTCTGTGCATCATCACGGTCAGCCTGTATATTTTGGTGGTCGTCCATCAGGTTGACCACTTAGTCACTTGCCCACTGTTTACGGAACAGCCCAGCCAAGCTTTTTTTGGCCCTATCACCCTCCCTGTATTGTCGGGTGCGGGAGGCCCTCCCCAGGTAATTCGTCTTTCGAAGCAACTCCTCCTCATGCTCCACAAGCTTGCTACAAATAGACGTGAGGAGCTCCTCCTCGCGAGAACCGAAATAATAGAGCCTCCACCTCCAACCAGGTCAGATCTGCCCAAATCGTTCTAAGCATCACAGCCTGTTTGGCAATGCGGACCCTGCGGATGACCACTTTAAAGACCTCCCATAAGGTTGACGGAGAGTCCACTGACCACTAATTATTTTTGAAATATTTTATGATCGCCTCAAGGACCTCACTCCAGAACACCTGGTGGAAGTCTCCAAAATGTACGGGGGACAATGTCAGGTGGGCACACCTCCAAGAACACCAGGGCATGGTCTGACAGTGTACTTGGGCGATTGAGACAGTGGTCCAGGAGAAAATGTCTCTGGTGGCCAGCCAGAAGTCGATTCTCGACCCGACCAAGTGTTGTGAGTGGATGTTATGCATGTACCCTCAGTGCTGTGTACGTGGTGGGTGCGCTAGATATCTGCAAGGCAATTGTCAGCAATAATGGTATAATTGTGCAGCGGCTTGTCTCGCTAGATGCATCTACCCTGGTGTCCAGCACCATGTTGAAGTCCCCACCACACAGTTTAGCTCCTAGGCCCATCATCTCCACCAAGCGCCAGACCTCTGCAAAAAAAACGGGGATCATCCATGTTAGGGCCATACACTGATAGCAATATCATAGGTGTCCTTACTAATTCCTGACAGGATAACGTATTGCCCCTGTGGATCGCAAAGCACAGAATGTGTGTGCCAGTGCAGTCCCCTGCAGAGCACCACAGCTACCCCCTGCACCTAATTTAAGTAGCAGGCGACATGCTTCTCGACTATCCAATTCGACCTTAGGCGCGTCAGTGTTGCATCCGTCAAATGTAACTCTTGCAGTAGGCAGACGTCTATTTTAAGTCGCTGTAAATAGGCAAAGATGTCCCTCACCTTCCGTCTGTCGTTCATGCCCCTAATATTTCAAGTTAAGCATTCAATTGCTGCCATTGGAAAACATAAAGAATGCAGGGGACATCCATAGTTTGTCAGGTGTGTGCATTGTAGAAGGGGGAAATTGCAGGAGAATGCCAAAACCCATGATCCACCTTCCACTTTGGCCCCCCAACTGGGCCAAATAGGACCATCCCTTTCCCCAACAACTCCCAAAGGAAAGTCCAAAGAGGTGTAAGGGGACTCATCCCAAGGGGGCGAGGTGACTGCTGAGCACGCACCCACCACAAACTGAGCTGGGCAGCCAGACGGAAGGGTAAAGGCGGCCAGAGGTGAGTGGGTCTTTGCTTGTATGTATGGTTGTCAACCTCACGCCATCCAATATGGTGCCAAGGGGCCTCTGTTTCCAATCTTCAGATGGGGAGCATGGTGGGGTAAGGATTCTCTACCCCGAAGTCATACAGGCCCAAGTCCTTCAATCATTTTCGTTGAGGTGTCCGTGGCCCAGGCCCATTGGTGATGACAGTGGAGCAGGCTCAGCAACAGGAAGTCCTCTGACAAATTTGGCAGCCGCCTTTGGGTTGGTAAAGAAGTGAGTTTTCCCTACGTGATGAACGCAAAGTTTGGCCAGTTTGATCAAAGAGTATTTGGCATCTGTCTTCAGGAGTGTTCGCCTATCAGCCTGGACAGCCAGGGTGAAATCTGGGAAAAAAGAGATCTCACTGCCCTGGAATCGGAGGGGCCGGCGTACCCTAGCAAGGTGAAGCGTGGTGTCCCTGTCGCAGTAGTTTAAGAGCCTCGTTATTTTCGGGTGAACAGGTTAGCCTCCAGGGGCGTTTTTCTGCCCCAGCGATCTGTGTGCCATCTCTATGATCAGCATAGGGGTGAGGGCCTCCCCAAAGAGGATACATAACATATTTTCTACAAAGTCCTCTATGAGGTTCATCGCAGTTGACTTCGGGACACCTATGATTATCTGATTGTTGCATCGCAAACATGCTTCCAAATCTTTGTTCTTATTTCGTATAACTTCAAGAACTTTGTCCATCTAGAGCAGCTGCTCTCTGGCCGAGGAGTGCGTATCTTCAACATCAGTTGTGTGATGTTTAAGCTGGTGCAGCTGCTCTTTGTGCCTGTCTACCTTCTCCATCACAGGGTCAAAGTGGTCGGCCAGCATGTCAATTTTCACGTCAATGGCGTGCAGGCTTTGCTTGAGGTCAATCAACAGAGTGCAATCCCAGCAGCTTAGGAGCTCTGCACAGCTTCCTCCTCCACAGGCTCCACGGTGCGCATCGTCCTGCGTGATTCAAAGGGCAGCTTGGATTGTTTATTGTATGTCTTACCCATGACGCAGTCTGCCACACTGACATGGGGGCCGCAATTCAGGGCAGGAGAAGCCAGGCGAGGCAGGTAAAACCTGTCACTTCCCGGGCCACACCCTCTCCCAAGCACGGTTGCTCCTGAAGAAGACGGCTCCAGGGTGCGCCTCCAGTAGCTCAGCACTCCCCAGGTACATTCTGGGGTGAATACAGGGCTACCTCGTCGGGCTATGCCTCACCCCGCAAGAGCCATCACCGGGGGCACGAACAGACCCAAGGTAGCCAGCAGGTTTGTGGTCCCAGGGGGAAGCATTTACAGTATGAGGGAACTCGCCTGTATGTACCAAAGTCCACTAAGGGCCAGCCCAATAGTAGGGATCCACTGCTCAAGGCACCTCCCCACGTGTTCAGGGCTGCACGACTACACAGTCTCACCCACAGGGGGCACGAGGGATGAAAAACTGGCCAGGGACGATCTGCGGCCCAGGCACTCAGTCCTGCTGTGTGTCAGCTGGTCCAGTCCTCAATTAGGTTGTTCAAGAGACTTCGCTCATCCAGGGCAAGTCGGATGAGGGAGGCCCCGCTCGCGGGCCCAGCCTCTTCCCAGGGAGCCAACACTGAGGGGCATGAGCAGACCCACGGCAGCATTAGGGGCAAATTTCCAGAAAGCCAGTCCAGGGCCTCGCTCTCCCCGAGGTGCCAACTTGAGGGGACGCAGCAACAGATGCCGCCTCAGTCAGCGGCCTCAGGGAAGGGTAGAATCGCCCCCATGTGTCTAGCGCACCGCACCAATCAGGCCTCGTGGCTCATGCCCCCCCATCAGCACAAGGGAGCCTGGAAAAGTGCAGCAAAGAAGCACACTGAGGATTGTCTCAGGGGTAGGGGAGCTCAGCCAGCATCCGATTGTGGGGAAAGGCCTCCCGCCTAGGTGTCAGTTGGCCACGGGCCCAGTGAATAGCCCTCGACCACCAGGAGAGTCCTCATTGCTCTCTGACCCTTGTGGTTCTAGGGGGGCCCAGCACGCCCCATGGCCGCACTCACTGTTGGGGCTGCCGCTAGCCCCGGCAGCACACAGCCTCCTTCTCCGCCAAAGTGAGTCCCCCGCCAAGGACGCAAGTCATCTCAACGCTCTACCAGCGCAGATCCTCGCTTAAGTTGGATGCCTGCCACCATGTCAGGGCCCAGGCCGCACCACACAGATGGCCGTAACTTGGGCCATGCGGCACTCACCTCCTCGGCGGCTATGACATCAGGTGCAGCAGGGTTACAGGAGGCTGGGCATCATCTCGCCCACCCTGATGCCGTACCAAATATACAGATTAATGCCGGATAGTCAGTCTGGCTGGCAGTGCCTCCTCAACAGGCGGCCTACTTGCGGCCGGGCTAGCTCCACACCCGAGGGACTCTTTGCACACCTAGACACTCCTAAGACAGGAATATATGCAGGAAGCCAGAGCAGCATGGTGGCTATATAGAGCCAGATATATCAGTGGAGAGATAAGGCCAGTAAGGCCTTCCATTGGCTGTGTATACCTCACACCGCTGGGAATCCCACATCCTATATTGAAAATGACCAGGGCCTACACGTCACGGATAGTGATGGTATTTTGCGCACCATCGCTGCATACTATCAACGGCTATACAGCCCCGAACCAGGGGAGTGGTGGACAGATCTACAGCAATTCAGCTCAGACCTTCTGGTGACCCACCTGGGACCCACAGACAGGACAATTAAGGAGGCCAATGTTAACTCTGAGGCATTATGTGGGGCCCTGGTGAAGCTTCATGTCAAGGCCAAGGGACTAAAAGGGCAGAATTTGAAGGTTCCTTTGGCCCCAGGTGGATCCACTCCTGCTGCAGACATTTCGGGAGGCTCTGAAGAAGGGCCAGCTACCCAGGGATCTTCGAGCAGCAGACATAGTTGTGATTCTAAAGCTCGCCCTGAGTGGTAAGCGCTGTGAGGACTACAGATCAATATCACTGCTGAATATAGAAGCTAAGATTCGGGCCGAGGTGCTGGCCAATAGACTGTAGGAGGTGATTGGCAAACTTGTTCGCCCTGATCAGTTGGGGTTTATCACTCGAAGGACCACTAGACACAATATTAGATGAGTCCACAATGCCATTGAGATGAGTGATAGTCTGTCGGACCATCAAGCTTTATTCATGGTTGATTTTCAGAAGGCATTTGACTCTGTGGATTAGGACTATCTCTTCATACTGCTTACACACCTACAGTTCAGACCCAAATTCATCGTCTACGTTCGATTGCTCTACATCCACCTCATGGCCAGAGTATTGGTCATCCTGGCCCTTGAAAAACGAGCAGGCCCATGTTTAAGGGAGGCATAACCACTCTTGACCTGCTGTTATATTACAGAACGACACACCTACTCGTGCTCATTGACTGGTGGTTCAAAGCGGGTTGGGGACCCGGCATATGTGGTGGAGGGATGGGTCTTGGTCTCTTGGGATGTAACTGCCTCCCACACACGAAAGCCACAAGATGGGCTGACCGACTTACATTGGAGACCCCGTTGTGGAGGGGGACCAGACTCCCTCAAGTGTCTGCACTCTGCGGCTTTGCCAGGTGGGATACCATAGGCATCACAACACTCGGAGACATGCTCAGAAACAGGTCTCTCAGGTCTTTCACTGAACTGCAGGAGGAATACCAAATGCATCACACCCAGATTTTTCACTACATTCAGCTTCGGCAGGCACTCACCCAAAACTTGCTATTAAACACGAAATCCCGGCCTATTCTGCCCTGGAGGTGAAAATCTTACTCACAGATATTAAAACACATAAACTGTCTGTACTCTATCAAACACTGCTACGTAAACAACCAGACCCTTTGGTAAAGGTGAGGGAGGCATGGTCACAGGACCTTGGCAAGCTCAAGGACAAGAATTGGAGGGAGGATGTGGATGCCCCAAGAGAAGCAGTGGTGGCCGTTCAGTTCCGATTTTTCCATCTCAAAATACTACAGTGCACTTATCTTACGAGGGCACAGCTATTCAGAATGGGGCTCATTGGCTCAGGGTGTTGTCTGTGCTGGGGAATTACTGCACGCCTTCTGGAGCTGCCCAGTCCTGTCACATTTCAGGGAGGAGGTGCTGGGGACTTTAGAGACAGCGCTGGGTTGAAGGGTCCTCAAAGAGCCCAAACGGATTCTACTGCACATTGCGGATGATGTGGAGGACAATAGTTGTCAGAGAGAGCTGCTCTGGTTTGGGCTGCTCATAGCCAAACTGGATATAGCAAAAGCATGGAGGGCCGTGAAGGTACCCTGGCCCAAGGGCATGGATTTCTGCATGGGACTGGAGCACCTGATTTATCAAGCTAGTCCCTGTAAACATTTTAAAATCTAGAAAGACTGGGCTGACCACTAAGGCATACATATTGAACCTTGTCTGTCAAGGCCATTTTCCATGGAAAGTGAGACACACTCCTTCAAGGCCATACCACGTTGCTTCCTACGAGGGGGAGGCATAATGGCTTAAAGGATGACATGGTTAAATGTGTCAATGCTCATTGTGTTTCCGGTGTATATGTACAACATTCAGAGTATATTTGTGTCATGACGGCGACGATATGCTTGTACCATTCTGCATGCTCTGTGCTAGGCTTGGCTCTTGTATTTAAAAATGAAACTTCAATAAAAGGTTTCTCAAAAAAGAAAAAAAAGGGCATTGCCCAATGAGTGTGGTCCTGGCACTGGGATGCGAAGTCTCGGCATTTTTGGTTTTGTGCCGTGGCGAACAAATCTAATGCTGGTGTACCCCATTCTGCAAAGATGTCCTGAATTACGTAGTTGTTGAGGATCCATTTGTCATTTTCTTCGTGAAAATAACTGAGGAAATCTGCTTCGACATTTTGAATTCCATATATGTGAAAGCTGTGAGTGACAAGCCCTTGCTAGTGCCCAGTGCCGCATTGCTTGAGCCTGAAGTGATATCTGTCTTGATTTTGTTCCACCTTGTTTGTTGATGCAATACATAATTGTGGTATTTGTAAAATTCAAATCCAATCGAAGAAAGTTTTATATAAAAAAACTTTATTCATTGCAGCACAGTACCACAGAACTACACATGCAAGTCCTCTGGAAATATAACTCCCACATCAAATTGGGAACCTGCTGCATAGCAACAGGCTACTCACCGCATTTGAATACAAACATGTTTACATACAGCAGTAATAAAGAGAATACAACACACCTCTTCACTTAAACAAAATATTAAAGAGTCCTAAGACAACAACAAAATATTAAACATAATCCCTTAACTTCACAGGAGGACAACCAATCCTATTCCCCACTTTAACTCTGGATGCCACCGATTTTGTGCTAATGAGTCAATTAGCATTACCCTCTGAACCCTCAACTTCCACATCACTAGAGCCAGTCACACTAGGCCTGTTCATTCTAACCATACTATGGTTTTCCTACCTCTGATTTATATAATCCCCTCTTGTCATCTCACTCTTGCATTTGACCACTCTCCTCACATTCCACACTTTACCATCCTCTGTGACCACACTGTTCTTATTAACTGTCACCACTTTTAAAGCACAACCACATTTTGAATTACCTTTCACCTTAAAACCAGGTTTGAGCATTCTCACCCAATCCCTCACCACAAAGGTAGGCTCTCTTACCCTCCACTTGACATCATACATATTTTTAATTTTTTCCTGCTTCTCCTTCACTCTCAGAGACGTTCTTTGTTCATTCATGACATCTGTTCCAGGCATTTTCCTTATCCACCACAGGCATAACTTGGACACAATATCCCTTCCCTTCAACAAACGGAAAGGACTACCTTCTGTAACAGAATCAGGGGTATTATGGTTCATTCATAGCCTCTCCCTCAACACATTTTCCCCCTCCTTTCCTAATTTCCTGGCCCATTCAATACCATCCTTCAGAACAAGATTGAACCTCTCATCCTGGCCATCTCCTTGAGGTTCATATAGGGCTGTACTAACATGCCTGATACTACATCTTCCTAAAAACTCCTCCATCTCCTGTGACTTCAGCTGAACCCCATTGTCCGTTACCAAAACTTCAGGCTGCCTTCACGGGCTTCAACCTCCTTGAAGAATTCGATCACCACCTGTGTAGTAGCTGAGCAACAAATTGGACCTCTGGCCATTTGGAGTGATAGTCAATGAAGACCAATGCGTAACATGCCTCTTGCGGTAAACATCTATATGAAAGAGAAATATCAAAAGCCACTTTTTGCCAAGGAAGTTTGGGTCATGCCACTGGTTTCAACGGAGAAGGGAAAGGCTTTAACATTTTGTCACTGTTAATACACACATACTCTCACCACCCTATCTGCCTTTCGATCCATGCCAGGCCACCAAAAGTTGGCTCTGATAATTCTTTTCATAGAAGGCACTCCTGGGTGACCTTCATGTGCAAGTCTCAACATTTCTTCCAGCATGAACTCTGGAGGCACACCTTTCCTTAAATATTAAATCAACTTCCATTTCCAAATCACCATAGGAACTATTTGTTCAGTCCTAAACTTAGTGTGAGCATGCATAGTGGCCAGATATTTCCTGGGATAATATAAGTTTCTCCTTCTAGTCTGTTAATCAATAAATATAATATTTCAGATAATTGGAGACACAGGAAGCAAAAACCACGAATGATTTATTGAACTGTAGCGATAAGAAGATCCATGTGAGACGAACACAATTGATTCCTACTTGAATAACAATTTCTTTTAAAGTAAGTAACTGTCGAGTACGATAGTGGGTGTGTGAAAGAATGACGGTTTGGATATGTGTAATGGCTCCAAGATGGTTTCTGTTTTATATAGATGGGATTAATAGCATTAGGGTATGTTGGCCCTATCTTTTCTTTCTCCCACTTTTACACTTGTGATTTTTCTTGATACGAAAGAGTCGTGCAGTTATAACTGTAGAGCCTTGTTTTTAAGATGGTACAACACCTCCTTCATTGAATATTCATACATGCATTGTTTCTATTTGTGTTTATAGATTCAACAATACTGTTTTCAACTTATGAGTTTGTCCTGAAGAAGGTGGTGTCAACCAATCCTATTCCACCGAAACGCCGCGTCGACAACTGTTTTATCTTGATAACTGTTTTATCTTAAAGTACTGTTTATAATTACATTGTGTATTATGGTGATGTCTTTAATCACATATTTCATCTATATATGATTATCAACTGCATTGAAGCAATAGTAACTATTCATGTGACTTGGATCATAAGGAAATGTGCTTCTCTCTAAAATGTTCTATAGATTAATGTCATCTATATGTGAATGAGAAAGTGGAACCGAATTTTGTTCCTGTTTTTATTAAATCATATGTATTTTTAATGAAATTGAAACTGTATGTACTGATCTTGGTGTTTATGGTGTACAAACATTTTTTTCAATAAAGGAGGACATACTGTCTACCAAAACAAAGGCACTTAGTTTGCATGTTGTGATATGTATGACTGGGCATGTATGCAGAGGATAGTATAACTAGATAGAACGTCGCAGGGAACATTTCATTGTTACTTATCCATTTTAGTAGCATCATTTTTTTATAAACTTGCTATAATATTTGCATAAACCTGCAAATGACAAAAGTTTCTCCTTGTTATCTGGAGCAGGAGCTTTAACAATTGCATCCACTAAGGATTTCTTTGGAACTACTCCATCCCCAGACAGCGTGTGCCCCAGGTATTCAACTGAATCATAAAACATTTTGCGCTTTTTCTCCTTAAGAGTCAAACCATGTGACTCCAAACATTTGCATACTTCCTCAACATGTTCCATGTGTTCCTTTTTATTCCAAGAGAATATAAGAATATCGTCCTGGAAGCACTTGACAAAACTGTCTAAATCTCTAAGTATGTGATACATAGCCCTTTTGAAAAACGGACGCAGCAGAGGCCAATCCAAAGGGCATCCTCTTAAACTGGACAATACCCTGAGGAGTAAGATAAGCAGTAAATTGTCTATCTGGTGATAAGCTGAACGAAGATCCAGCATAGAGACAACCTCATTGATATTAGGCAATGGGTGACAATCCATCACCAAATTTGCATTGAGGGCTCTCAAGTCCACACACAATCTCAAACTTTTGTCTGGTTTACGCGCCAATACAATGGTGCAAACCCATTTGAGCGACTCTACTTCTTCAATTATGCCCTCCTCAATCCTTCCTTGCAATTCTTTTTTTAGTTCATCCCTCACATTCACAGGTACTCCACTAAGCTTTGTGACAGAAGTTTTTCAGCTTCTCCAACTCTTCCGAGAACACTTCAGGAAACTGGCCAATTACCTGTTCTTTGCTATTGCCATCGGTTACCAACAACACCGGCTCTTTGCTTCTGGGATTGAGAATTATGCCCAATTTCCATTGGTCTCTCCATCCTAAAACACACCTTTGGAAGCCACATACAACTTTATATGAGCCACACGGTTTTTGAACTCAATATCAACCTCCTCATACCCTACCATATCGATCTTAGACCCATCAAAACTTTCCGCAACACTATCCGATTCCTTAAAATTATCCAAACTCAACACTCCCTCAAAACATTGCAGGACATACTCTCTTGCAATTGTCACCCATGGTAACTCAGAGTCAGCCATGAGTTCCAGTTCCACTTTAAGAATCTGCACTGCACACTTGGGTGGCTTCATTTCACCTTGCCTATTACAATCTTCACCCAACTCTTTAATAGACAAAACTATGCCCATTTTGCTTCCACCATCTCCATTACCATTCCAGTCCTCATTTACACAAGAAACCTTGCCTTTAGATGCAACAGTGTTACCGTTATTATTTCTTTTAAAATCTCTACACACAATGCCCTATAGGCCCGCATTTCTTACATTCTTTACCCATGGCACCTTGGTGAAGATGCTGCATGACTAGTACTGCCACACCTTTAGGAATGAAAATCCTAATCAGATCTCTTGTACACATTCTGTCTACCCCCTCGTGAACTCCAAGATTTCACACTACACACAACCTCTACTGATACTTTCTTTATTCAAGGATTTCATCCACTTTTTTGACTGTTCCAACGCCTTGGCTGTGCTGTTCACATCCTGCAAAGTAGGATCACCCATAATCCATTACTGCTCCTGAACCTTCTTACTCTTGACATGCACAATGATCAGATTCCATATCATTTCATCTGTGATAGGTCCAAAACTGTAAGTTTATAGAAACGGTTCGCAAACGGGTAAGAAAGCCATCAAACGCCTCAACTCTCTCTTGGGCTTGTGTATAAAATTTAAATCTATTAAGGGCAACACTGGATCTAGGTTTGAACCGGGTTTCTACTTGTACCATGGACTCTTCAAAAACACTCCTGTTCCCACTACCTTCAGCTTGCGGTAGCCTTCTAAACACGACTTGTCCTTCTGATCCCCAAACAGTGTCGGAAAATATTTCTTTCCTTTCAGCTAATAACCTTTCACCATCAATAGCCTTGAGGCAAGTCAAAAATTCCTCCTTCCATCTTACCCATGGAATAGGAGGTTCACCCTTGGCCTGGAGGATCAAATTGCATTACAGCAAATTATAGAGTACGTTCCACTTGTGAATTGGTAAAAATCTGTAGATAACTGGTAGATGCCCAAGTGTTGTTTGGAAATCCAAAACCAAATATGTTTCTCTTCCCACAAAACAAATATCAAAGTCAGCTTACCACAAAACATCCAAAATCACACCCAGCACGAGGAAAACTCCTTGAATTGGCCAGCGGAACACACTCACGAAGAAAATCCTCACTTCTGCATTACCGAAAGTGACACAGTGTGAATGGCTACAGCAGGAGCCACTGAAACAGCAGGGTGTGTCGGCGCGTCACTTCTTCCTTCCGTATTGCTGAAATAAATGTGACATGATTGGCTGAGACCAATGGAAGAAGATGATGCATCCGTGCGTGTGATTCGCTGCTAAGGATGCAGTGAATAGACTAAGGGCCAGATGTACGACGCGCAAAATAGCGCCTCGCAAATTGCGAGTTTTTTGCAACTCGTAATTTGCAAGGCGCTATTTTGGATGTACAACAGTGTGTATCAAACTGTTTGTGATTCCCAATGAGGTTGCAAATTGAGAGGCTCATGAATATTAATGAGCCTCCCGCAATTTGCGACCCCATTGTGAATGGCAGGCCCTCCCAGGTATGGTGTCCTGCTGGGCTCAGCAGACCACCATGTCTGGGACTGCTTCTAAATAAAGTAGTTTTTTTTAAAAAATGCAGCCCGTTTTCCTTAAAGGAAAACGGGATGCATTTAAAAAAGAAAAAAATGAAACGTTTTCGTTTCATTTTTTAAGGGCAGGTAGTGGTCCCTGGGACCACTGCCTGCCCTTACATTTTTTTTTACCCTGCATTTACAAAGGGGAAGGGGGTACCCTGGGGGCCCCTTCCCTTTTGCGAGTGCATTACCACCCACTTGAAGAGGGTGTTAATTTGCGAGTGTTTTGCGACCGCAATTGCGGTTGGAAAACATTCATACATGGGCTTGCGCTCGATATTAGGAAGGGAACGCCCCTTCCTACTAGCGAGTCGCAAAACCTATTTAGCGAGTCGCAAATAAATTGCGACTCGCTAAATAGGCTTTGTACATGGCCCATGCTGTTTTTGCATGCGCAAACGGGTTTGCAAACCCGTTTGCGCATGCAAAAACGGTCGTACATCTGGCCCTAAGACTTGTGATGTGATGAACATTGTTATTTCCTCCGAGCTGGTATCCCTGGAAACACAAGTGGCATGCGCAAGGAATACCACGAGACAACAGCTTCATGCGATAACCATTTGGCAGTGGCAAGAAAAAGGTAAAAATGCTGAATTCCCAAAATTGGAATTAGACCAAACCTGCCAGCGTCAGTCCAGAGTACAGCAAGCAATTTTCCTCTCAATACACAAGGAACTCCGGTAAGAAATCCAAAAGTATAACGTAAAACGTAGGTTCACTTGAAGACCAAATCGCTCCTGTGCTGCAGAACAGTGGTAGCAAATAAGTCTTCAAATCATTGGCAATTGTAAAATTCCAATCCAACGAAGTTTTATATTTAAAAAAACTTTATTCGTTGTAGTACAGTACCACAGGACTGCAGGTGGCAAGTCCTCTGGAAATATAACTCCCACATAGAATTTGGAACCTGCTGCTTAGCAACAGGCTATTCACAGCATTTGAATACAGACATGTTTACATACAGCAGTGTAGGAACTGGCCCTTTTTGCAGGTTTATCCCCAAACTTTTTGCCTTCCTCCTCTATTTTTTCTGACCTGTTTTTGTTGGTTTTATGACTCTGGGCACTCTACCACTACTGATCAGTGCTAAAAAGCATGTACTCTCTTCTGTAAACCTGGTGAGATTGATCTACACCGGTTTGGAATATTTAATTTACCTGTATATCCCTTGCACAGTGGTATCCCATTGTAAAGCCACCGATTTTGTGCTAATGGGTCAATTAGCATTACCCTCTGAACCCTCAACTTCCACATCACTAGAGCCAGTCACACTAGGCCTGTTCATTCTAACCATACTATGGTTTTCCTACCTCTGATTTATATAATCCCCTCTTGTCATCTCACTCTTGCATTTGACCACTCTCCTCACATTCCACACTTTACCATCTTCTGTGACCACACTGTTCTTATTAACTGTCACCACTTTTAAAGCACAACCACATTTTGAATTACCTTTCACCTTAAAACCAGGTTTGAGCATTCTCACCCAATCCCTCACCACAAAGGTAGGCTCTCTTACCCTCCACTTGACATCATACATATTTTTAATTTTTTCCTGCTTCTCCTTCACTCTCAGAGACGTTCTTTGTTCATTCATGACATCTGTTCCAGGCATCTTCCTTATCCACCACAGGCATAACTTGGACACAATATCCCTTCCCTTCAACAAACGGAAAGGACTACCTTCTGTAACAGAATCAGGGGTATTATGGTTCATTCATAGCCTCTCCCTCAACACATTTTCCCCCTCCTTTCCTAATTTCCTGGCCCATTCAATACCATCCTTCAGAACAAGATTGAACCTCTCATCCTGGCCATCTCCTTGAGGTTCATATAGGGCTGTACTAACATGCCTGATACTACATCTTCCTAAAAACTCCATCATCTCCTGTGACTTCAGCTGAACCCCATTGTCCGTTACCAAAACTTCAGGCTGCCTTCACGGGCTTCAACCTCCTTGAAGAATTCGATCACCACCTGTGTAGTAGCTGAGCAACAAATTGGACCTCTGGCCATTTGGAGTGATAGTCAATGAAGACCAATGCGTAACATGCCTCTTGCGGTAAACATCTGTATGAAAGAGAAATATCAAAAGCCACTTTTTGCCAAGGAAGTTTGGGTCATGCCACTGGTTACAATGGAGAAGGGAAAGGCTTTAACATTTTGTCACTGTTAATACACACATACTCTCACCACCCTATCTGCCTTTCGATCCATGCCAGGCCACCAAAAGTTGGCTCTGATAATTCTTTTCATAGAAGGCACTCCTTGGTGACCTTTATGTGCAAGTCTCAACATTTCTTCCAGCATGAACTCTGGAGGCACACATTTCCTTTCCATAAATATTAAATCAACTTCCATTTCCAAATCACCATAGGAAATATTTGTTCCATCCTAAACTTAGGGTGAGCATGCATAGTGGCCAGATATTTCCTGGAATAATATACGTTTCTCCTTCTAGTCTGTTAATCAATAAATATAATATTTCAGATAATTGGAGACACAGGAAGCAATAACCACAAATGATTTATTGAACTGTAGCGATAAGAAGATCCATGTGAGACGAACACAATTGATTCCTACAATAATAACAATTTCTTTTAAAGTAAGTAACTGTCTGAGTACGATAGTGGGTGTGTGAAAGAATGACTGTTTGGATATGTGTAATGGCTCCAAGATGGTTTCTGTTCTATATAGATGGGATTAATAGCATTAGGGGATGTTGGCCCTATCTTTTCTTTCTCCCACTTTTACACTTGTGATTTTTCTTGATACGAAAGAGTCGTGCAGTTATAACTGTAGAGCCTTGTTTTTAAGATGGTACAACACCTCCTTCATTGAATATTCATACATGCATTGTTTCTATTTGTGTTTATAGATTCAACAATACTGTTTTTAACTTATGAGTTTGTCCTCAAGAAGGTGGTGTCAACCAATCCTATTCCACCGAAACGCCGCGTCGACAACTGTTTTATCTTGATAACTGTTTTATCTTAAAGTACTGTTTTTAATTACATTGTGTATTTTGGTGATGTCTTTAATCACATATTTCATCTATATATGATTATCAACTGCATTGAAGCAATAGTAACTATTCATGTGACTTGGATCATAAGGAAATGTGTTTCTTCTAAAATGTTATATAGATTAATGTCATCTATATGTGAATGAGAAAGTGGAACCGAATTTTGTTCCTGTTTTTATTAAATCATATGTATTTTTAATGAAATTGAAACTGTATGTATTGATCTTAGTGTTTATGGTGTACACATTTTTTTTTCAATAAAGGAGGACATACTGTTTACCAAAACAAGGCACTTAGTTTGCATGTTGTGATATGTATGACTGGGCATGTATGCAGAGGATAGTATAACTAGATAGAACGTCACAGGGAACATTTCATTGTTACTTATCCATTTTAGTAGCATCCTTTTTTTATAAACTAGCTATAATATTTGCATAAACCTGCAAATGACAAACGTTTCTCCTTGTTATCTGGAGCAGGAGCTTTAACAATTGCATCCACTAAAGATTTCTTTGGAACTACTCCATCCCCAGACAGCGTGTGCCCCAGGTATTCAACAGAATCATAAAACATTTTGCGCTTTTTCTCCTTCAGAGTCAAACCATGTGACTCCAAACATTTGCATACTTCCTCAACATGTTCCATGTGTTCCTTTTTATTCCAAGAGAATATAAGAATATCGTCCTGGAAGCACTTGACAAAACTGTCTAAATCTCTAAGTATGTGATACATAGCCCTTTTGAAAAACGGACGCAGCAGAGGCCAATCCAAAGGGCATCCTCTTAAACTGGAAAATACCCTGAGGAGTAAGATAAGCAGTAAATTGTCTATCTGGTGATAAGCTGAACGAAGATCCAGCATAGAGACAACCTCATTGATATTAGGCAATGGGTGACAATCCATCACCAAATTTGCCTTGAGGGCTCTCAAGTCCACACACAATCTCAAACTTTTGTCTGGTTTACGCGCCAATACAATGGTGCAAACCCATTTGAGCGACTCTACTTCTTCAATTATGCCCTCCTCAATCCTTCCTTGCAATTCTTTTTTTAGTTCATCCCTCACATTCACAGGTACTCCCCTAAGCTTTGTGACAGAAGTTTTTCAGCTTCTCCAACTCTTCCGAGAACACTTCAGGAAACTGGCCAATTACCTGTTCTTTGCTATTGCCATCGGTTACCAACAACACCGGCTCTTTGCTTCTGGGATTGAGAATTATGCCCAATTTCCATTGGTCTCTCCATCCTAAAACACACCTTTGGAAGCCACATACAACTTTATATGAGCCACACGGTTTTTGAACTCAATATCAACCTCCTCATACCCTACCATATCGATCTTAGACCCATCAAAACTTTCCGAAACACTATCCGATTCCTTAAAATTATCTAAACACAACACTCCCTCAAAACATTGCAGGACATACTCTCTTGTAATTGTCACCCATGGTAACTCAGAGTCAGCCATGAGTTCCAGTTCCACTTTAAGAATCTGCACTGCACACTTCGTGGTTTCATTTCACCTTGCCTATTACAATCTTCACCCAACTCTTTAATAGACAAAACTATGCCTATATTGCTTCCACCATCTCCATTACCATTCCAGTCCTCATTTACACAAAAAACCTTGCCTTTAGATGCAACAGCGTTACCGTTATTATTTCTTTTAAAATCTCTACACACAATGCCCCATAGGCCCGCATTTCTTACATTCTTTACCCATGGCACCTTGGTAAAGATGATGCATGACTAGTACTGCCACACCTATAGGAATGAAAATCCTAATCAGATCTCTTGTACACATTCTGTCTACCCCCTCATGAACTCCAAGATTTCACACTACACACAACCTATACTGATACTTTCTTTATTCCAGGATTTTATCCACTTTTTTGACTGTTCCAACAACTTGGCGGTGCTGATCACTTCCTGCAAATTAGGATCACCCATAATCCATTACTGCTCCTGAACCTTTTTACTCTTGACATGCACAATGATCAGATTCCATATCATTTCATCTGTGATAGGTCCAAAACTGTAAGTTTATAGAAACGGTTCGCAAACGGGTAAGAAAGCCATCAAACGCCTCACCTTTCTCTTGGGCTTGTGTATAAAATTTAAATCTATTAAGGGCAACACTGGATCTAGGTTTGAACCGGGTTTCTATTTGTACCATGGACTCTTCAAAAACATTCCTGTTCCCACTACCTTCAGCTTGCGGTAGCCTTCTAAACACGACTTGTCCTTCTGATCCCCAAACAGTGTAGGAAAATATTTCTTTCCTTTCAGCTGATAACCTTTCACCGGCAATAGCCTTGAGGTAAGTCAAAAATTCCTCCTTCCATCTTACCCATGGAATAGGAGGTTCACCCTTGGCCTGGAGGATCAAATTGCATTACAGCAAATTATAGAGTACGTTCCACTTGTGAATTGGTAAAAATCTGTAGATAACTGGTAGATGCCCAAGTGTTGTTTGGGAATCCAAAACCAAATATGTTTCTCTTCCCACAAAACAAATATCAAAGTCAGCTTACCGCAAAACATCCAAAATCACACCCAGCACGAGGAAAACTCCTAGAATTGGCCAGCGGAACGCACTCACGAAGAAAATCCTGACTTCTGCATTACCGAAAGTGACACAGTGTGAATGGCTTCAGCAGGAGCCACTGAAACAGCAGGGTGTGTCGGCGCGTTACTTCTTCCTTCCATATTGCTGAAATAAATGTGACGTGATTGGCTGAGAACAATGGAAGAAGATGATGCCTCTGTGCGTGTGATTCGTTGCTAAGGATACACTGAATAGACTAAGGGCCAGATGTACGACGCGCAAAATAGCGCCTCGCAAATTGCGAGTTTTTTGCGACTTGCAATTTGCGAGGCGCTATTTTGGATGTACAACAGTGTGTATCACACTGTTTGCGTTTCCCAATGCGGTCGCAAATTGAGAGGCTCATGAATATTAATGAGCCTCTCGCAATTTGCGACCCCATTGGGAATGACAGGCCCTCCCAGGTATGGTGGCCTGCTGGGCTCAGCAGACCACCATGTCTGGGACTGCTTCTAAATGAAGCAGTTTTTTTTTTTTTTAATGCAGCCCGTTTTCCTTAAAGGAAAACGGGATGCATTTAAAAAAGAAAAAAATGAAACGTTTTAGTTTCATTTTTTAAGGGCAGGCAGTGGTCCCTGGGACCACTGCCTGCCCTTAAAAAATATTTTTCCCTGCATTTGCAAAGGGGAAGGAGTCCCCTGGGGGCCCCTTCCCTTTTGCGAGTGCATTACCACCCTCTTGAAGAGGGTGTTAAGTTGCGAGTGTTTTGTGACCACAATTGCGGTCGCAAAACATTTGTACATGGGCTTGCGCTCGCTATTAGGAAGGGAACGCCCTTCCTAATAGCGAAGTGCAAGTTTATTTAGCGAGTCGCAAATAAATTGCGACTCGCTAAATAGGCTTTGTAGATGGCCCATGCTGTTTTGCATGCGCAAACGGGTTCGCAAACCCGTTTGCGCATGCAAAAACGGTCGTACATCTGGCCCAAAGACTTGTGATGTGATGAACATTGTTATTTCCTCCGAGCTGGTATCCCTGGAAACACAAGTGGCATGCGCAAGGAATACCACGAGACAACAGCTTCATGCGACAACCATTTGGCAGTGGCAAGAAAAAGGTAAAAATGCCGAATTTCCAAAATTGAAATTAGACCAAACCTGCCAGCGTCAGTCCAGAGTACAGCAAGCAATTTTCCTCTCAGTAGACAAGGCACTCCGGTAAGAAATCCAAATGTAAAACGTAAAACATAGGTTCACTTGAAGACCAAATCGCTCCTGTGCTGCAGAACAGTGGTAGCAAATAAGTCCAATCCAACAAAGTTTTATGTTTAAAAAAACTTTATTCGTTGTAGTACAGTACCACAGGACTGCAGGGGGCAAGTCTTCTGGAAATATAACTCCCACATAGAATTTGGAACCTGCTGCTTAGCAACAGGCTACTCACAGCATTTGAATACAGACATGTTTACATACAGCAGTGCAGGAACTGGCCCTTTTTGCAGGTTTATCCCCAAACGTTTTGCCTTCCTCCTCTATTTTTTCTGACCTGTTTTTGTTGGTTTTATGACTCTGGGCACTTTACCACTGCTGATCAGTGCTAAAAAGCATGTACTCTCTTCTGTAAACTAGGTGAGATTGATCTACACCTGTTTGGAATATTTAATTTACCTGTATATCCCTTGCACAGTGGTATCCCATTGTAAAGGGTTTAGCGAGATGAAAAAGGCAAGGAGCGTGTGGTTTTGTCTCTCACTATTTTTATTTCACAGTAGACAATCGTCGAGTCTCAAAACTAATATATTCCTCTTTTTGTTCCTTTTCTCTTCGTCTAGGGTCCTTGGAGGTTCCTCTTCTTCCTCTTGCCCAACGGTACTGGTAGAGCCACGCTCCTCCAGGAACGTGGCGCAATACCGTCGGCTTTCTTCAGCTTCCCCGGCTTCTGCAGGTGACTCCGCAATGGGCGTCTCTTCGTTCGTCGAGGAAGTATACGGCGGGTATTCTCATCGGAGTTACTCCGCTGGGGAATCTTGGTCACTGTTCATCCCAGAAGGGTCATACGGGTCTCTCTTTCGGCGTTCGTCTGGTGGCAGCTTTTTCTCCCTGCTCTGGACGCCCTCTTTTCTCTCTCCCTTTCCGGTGTTCAAAAAAACCTCATGGCAAGGGGAGATTGTCATTGGATTCCGTGTCTCTGTGATGTCAGTACAGAAGGAAATAAGGAAGTCCTGTTCCTTAAAGGGATCGTGTTCTATTCAAAATGATTCCTTCTCGAGGAAGATGGTATGTGTTTGGTGGGGCTGTGAATAAAGGAGAGGGGTTATGTAATGAGGCAATTGATCGTCTACTCAATTACGTCATGAAGTGAATCCGCCACTTCGTGACACACCCCTGCCCTAGACCTTTCCTGATAGTGGAAATGGGGAATTTATTTTATTCATTTTATTTAATGCAATTTTATATAGCGCGGACTCTACTCAAAGGTGTCGGAGCGCTTCACAATAGAACCAAGTACATGAGGAAATTTACATACTTACACGTTACAGATACAAACGAGATAGATGAAAAAGTAAAATAACAATAGGTGGCACAAAAATCAAAAACACAATAGGATTAGGATCGTACAGGCATAGATTACATATTTACAACATTGTAAGAACTACCTTGAGGGATGTGAAAAGGGATGTATTAATTTTGGAAGTGTCTTTGGAAGAGAATAGGGAATACGGGAGAGGAAGTCCGCATTCCCATTCTCAGAGTCCTTACAGTGTCTAACTTCAAACACAAACGGCTGGACTGAGAGGAACCAGCGAAGGATACGAGGATTATTACCCTTGTTGCGGCTCATCCACAATAAGGGTGCATGATCAGTGCATAAGGTAAAAGGAGACCCTTCCAGA
The DNA here is from genome assembly GCA_963921515.1 of Calotriton arnoldi. NCBI lineage: Eukaryota > Metazoa > Chordata > Amphibia > Caudata > Salamandridae > Calotriton > Calotriton arnoldi. The sequence continues at coordinate 1,608,435 of CAWUFW010002404.1, read as the reverse complement.
TAGTACCTCAATTTTCCACAGCCCATTTGATGGCAAGACACTCTTTTTCGATTACGGGATACTTCAGTTCCCGGGGAAACAGTTTGCGACTTATGAACAATATGGGAAATTCAATACCTGCCTTGGATAGCTGAGATAAAACGGCTATCAACCTGGTTTCGGAGGCGTCTGTCTGCAGGATAAAGGGTTTGGTGAAGTTGGGGGATACCAAAATTGGACTAGAGGTTATAGCTTTCTTGAGCTCTTGGAATTCTTCTTGTACGACTCGTGATGGTTTTACTAGGTCTTTTGTTTTCACCTCCTTCTTTAGGAGATCGGTTAGGGGCCTTGCAATCTCGGAGTATCTGGGCACAAACCTCCGGTAGTATTCTAATAACCCCAGGAAGGCTCTCACTTCATTCTTAGTGGTGGGAATAGGGGGCAGCCTTTATTTTCTCTTGTTGGGGCTCAATAACACCATCTCCTAAGACGTATCCCAGGTACTTGACTTTGCTGAAGCCCTTTCTGGATTTCTTTGCGTTGACAGGTAACCCTGCAGTTTTTAGGGCCTGAAAAACCTCTTGACAATGGGTAAGATGTTGTTCCCATGAGGGACTGAATATCCAGATGTCGTCTAGATAGGCTGACGAGTATGTTTGGTGATTGTGGAGTACCTTGTTCATGAGTCTCTGAAAAGTGGCTGGGGCTCTGTGTAGAGCAAACAGAAGTACTGTGAATTCATATAAGCCATTTAAAGTGGCAAAGGCGGTCTTTTCCTGATCTTCTGATCCAAGGGGTACCTGCCAATAACCCTTCGTGAGGTCAAGGGTTGATATGTATTGGGCTTCTCCAAATTTCTCAATTAGCTCATTGATTGTGGGGAGAGGGTAGAAATCAAATATGGATATGGAATTGACGGCCCTGAAGTCAATGCAGAACCTTATTGATCCGTCTGGCTTTGAGACCAATACTATAGGAGAGGACCAATTGCTCTGTGAGGGATTTATGACCCCAATTTTTAACATATTGTCTACCTCAGCGGCAATGGCTTGTCTCCTAGTGGCAGGTATCCAGTAAGGTAGTTGCTTCACTACTTCACCTGGAGGGGTGACAATAGTATTTTCTACCAGGGTTGTCCTACCCAGGAGATTAGAGAACATAGAAGAAAAGGGGCGTAACATCTCCTGAAGAGAGGACTTCTGTTCTACGTTTAGGGTATCCTTTAAATCTAGCTGATCCAGAGTGGAAGGATCTGGGTTTGGCTCAGGGAGGATTAGGTGGGTGGTTTTAGGAAGGAGACCTAACCATTTCTTCAGGATGTTAATGTGGTACATTTGGGTTTTCCTAGAAGATATCTGCAGTCGATAGGTTGTATGACCGACTTTGCCTACTATTTTATATGGTCCCTTCCATTCTGACTTTACTTTGGAGAGGGACGTGGTTAGGAGGACTAGGACCCATTGATTTGTAGGTGTCTCCATTTCATTCCTCTATTGTAAGATGTCTTTTGTCTCACCTGCGCTTTCTCTAGGTTAGAATGGGCTAGCTCACGTAGTTTCCGTATACGGGATTTTAGTCACAGAGTATATTCCAAGAGATTCTGGGTCTCTTTTGGTTTTTCTTATTCCCAGGCCTCCTTCGTCATCCCCAGCAGGGTTCTGGGTTGTCGGCCGGAGAGAAGCTCAAAGAAGGAGCAAATCAGGCTGCTCCGAACCTGGCTTCAAATGACAGAGGGCGAGGGACAAGAGTAGGTCCCAGTTCTTCTCTTCGTTTGCCAACATCTTTTTAAGTGTTAGCTTAAGAGTCCCGTTGTACCACTCACATAAGCCATCCGTTTGCGGGTGATAAACAGAGGTTTTTATGTAGGAGAGGTCCAACGTTTTACAGGCCTGACACATAAGACGTGATACAAACAGGGTACCCTAGTCTGTTAGGATCTCCCGGGGGAACCCTACTCTAGAAAAGAACTCTACTTAGTTAGGAAGGATACGACAGGTCTTCTCATCGGAGTTCCTCCGCTGGGGGCTTTTGGCCGCTGTTTGTCCCGGAAGGGTCACATGGGTCTCTCTCTCGGCGTTCGTCCGGTGGCGGCTTTTTCTCCCCGCTCTGTACGCCCTCTGTTCTCTCTCCCTTTCCGGCATTAAAAAAAAACTCACGGCGAGGGGAGATTGTCATTGGATCCCGTGTCTCTGTGACGTCAGAACAGAAGGAATTAAGGAAGTCCTATTCATTAAAGGGATCGTGTTCTATTTGAAATGATTCCATCTCGAGGAAGACGGTATGTGTTCGGTGGGGCTGTGAATAAAGGAGAGGGGTTATGTAATGAGGCAATCGATCGTCTTCTTCCTCCTTCTCAATTACGTCATAAAGTGGATCCGCCACTTCGTGACACCCATATACCCAGAGCCTGTAAATTAAATGCTACTAGTGGGCCTGCATCGCTGCTTGCACCACCCACAGAAGTAGCCTTTCAAACCTGTCTCAGGCCTCTGCCACTGCAGGGCCTGCATGCTCAGTTTACTGCCACAGTTACGTGGCATTTAAAGTGTTTGCCATGTCTGAAATGCCCCTTTTACGACATATAGGTCACCCCTAAGGTAGGCCCTAGGTAGCCCTATGGGCACGGTGCTGTGTAGGTAAAAGGTAGGACATGTGCCTTTGTTGTGTGGCATATCCTGGTAGAGACAAGCAGTATATTTGGGTTCTCACTGCTGTGAGGCTGTTCCCCTCATAGGTTTGCATTGGGAATTCCCTGATATGTGTTTCAGTGGTCATTTGTGATGAAAGGGGTAGCGTGGCCATGTTTGGTATGTCTGGAATAGTGGCGATAAATCCTACTTGCTACATAGGCAGCCCTATGGGCATGGTGCTGTGTAGGTAAAAGGTAGGACATGTGCCTTTGTTGTGTGGCATATCCTGGTAGTGACAAACAGTATATTTGGTTTCTCACTGCTGTGAGGCTGTTCCTCTCATAGGTTTGCATTGGGAATTCCCTGATATGTGTTTCAGTGGTCATTTCTGATGAAAGGGGTAGCTTGGCCATGTTTGGTATGTCTGGAATAGTGGCGATAAATCCTACTTACCACATACAATTTGGAACCTGCTGCATAGCAACAGGTTACTGACAGCATTTTAATACAAACATGAAATGAAATGAAATGGAGATTTATAGAGCGCGAAACAATCACCCAAGGGTGTCAAGGCGCTAGCTCATCAGAGACAGAACTTAAACTAGGAGGTTCGCAGATATGTTAAAGATTAAACAGCCATGTCTTTAGTGATTTCCTAAAAGCTAACAGATGTGTTTCCTGTTTCAATCTTATTGGGAGAGAATTCCATGTTTACATACAGCAGAAATAAAGAGAATACAACAGTATTGTCTGTTTGAATCATCAGATCCTTGGAGGTGAGAGAAGGTAGAAAAGCTTTGTGCGCTAGATGCACTGCTTTTATGTGGTAAGGTTTTCCTTTTGAGACCATCGTTCCTAAATTGTGAAGTGGTTCATATGTGCACCCCATCCTGAGAGTGAAGTGTCCATGATAATGGTTTGTGAAGGTGTTTCCTTCAGAAAAGGCTCTCCTACTAGCAGATTGGGAGGTTTGGATCACCAGGTCAGAGATTGCCACGCGTTGTCTGTTAGATATATTTGATCTTCCCAATGTCGTTTTTTGTGACCACTGGTCCTCTAGACAATATTGAAGAGGTCTCATGAAGAGTCTTGCATTTGGTATTATGAATATGCAGGATGCAATGGATCCTAGGAGGGATGCGATTTGCAGAACAGTTGGTTTGACTTATTGGATTAGGTCTGCACATTTCATCTGTATTGATAATACTCTCTCCGAAGAATACACTTTTTCCTTTTGAGTATCTATTTTTGCACCTAGAAAGGTGAGGTACTGTACTGTTGTTGAGATCAATTTGTCGAGGTCTATTTAGAAACCTAGTATGGACAGTAGTTTCGTTGTGGTGCTGAAGTCTTTCTTCACCTTCCACAGGAAATCTGCCTTTATTAACGAATCGTTGAGATAGGGATATACAAATATTCCTCCTTTTCTCAGATGAGCTGCAACTACTGTCATACATTTTAAGAAGGTTCGAGGGACTGACTTAAGTCCGAATGGAAGAACAATATATTGATAGTGTTTGTTCCCTACCAGAAATCTTAGATATTTTCTGTGAGGATGAGAAATTGGAATGTGAAAATGCACATCCTGTAAATTTATTGCACATAACCAGTTGCCTTTTCTTATGTGTGGATAGCATTCTGAATGTTTCTTTTTTGATAAATTTGTTGAGAAATCTAAGGTCCAGAATTGGTTGAAATTGGTTGGGATGGCATTTCTTTTGGACCAGAAAATACCTTCAGTATATACCTTTGTTGATCTGGCTTGAAAGAACCTTCTATATTGCTCATTTGTGCAGTAGTGAATACATTTCATGTTGTAGATTGGTTAGACAAGCCGCTGAAAAAGGCCTTAGTCGGACAGGCGGAGGAGTGTGTTTGAAGCGGATTAAATATCAGTTTTGCATGATGTTCAACACCCATCTATCCATGGTTATGTTTTTCCACTCTTCCAGGAAAAAAGTCACAGCACCCCCCACAGTTGTGGGAAACTGTGAAGGGGGTGTCAGATTATCATTGGATATTATTGGAGGAGTTTCTCCCCTTGGACTGAAAAGATTTTGTTGGAGTGGATTTTCTTTTTTGGTATCTCCTCTGGTATAGTCTTTGTGACTGTTTCTGTTGGCTCGAAGACTGGTATGGCCATTTTGGGGTCTGAACACTATAATGGTAGTATCGCCTGTCTTTGGATTTGTATTGTTGCTTGTAAAATCTTTTCTGCTCATCAATACCCACAGCTTTAAGTGTTTCAGCCTCAATCTTTATCCTGAGCATTTCTTCCTCAGTGTGTTGCCCAAATAGTGATGTACCTGAAAAGGGCAAGTTTGCAATTTTTAACTGGGCATCAGGTTTTAGGGAGGATAAACGAAGTCAAGATGATCTTCGTAGGGAAATTACATGGCAGAATGAAGTAGCAGAGAATTCGACTGAATTCACTGTGGCACTAATAGATTGGTATGAAATGAATGTGCCTTCCTTAATCATTTCCAAAAAGTCTTGTTGTCTGTGAGTTGGAAGATCAGACAAAAGATACCATCCCAAATTTCTCAGTAATATCTACCCAGAAGAGCTGCTACATTGGCATTCTTGAACTGGGTGGAGGCTGTGCCACAGATCTTTTTCCCTATAGCGTCCATTCTTTTAATCTCTCTCTGTCCGGTGGAGCTGTGGATTCTGGGGCAGAAGCATGTTCAGGGCCACATCCCAATCCATCGTTTTTTGCCCACCATGCTACCGCAGTTTGGACTCAGCCATATTCATACTAGCCTTGACCCTTCTCCAATGGGAACAGTCTAGCCTGAACTGCCAGGCAAGGCGCTCCCTGAATTGGAACACAAGCAACCCAGGACCGGCTTCACCCTTATTTAGGCTCATCAGCCAGGTATAGATTGGTTCCAGTGGCACAGTAAGCAAGGCCCCCATATCTGGGAGTACCCTTCACACTTAGGGCATCAAAAACAAGGTGATGGATGGAATGCTTGGATTAATCTCAGCCACTGGGATTCATTCTACTCAGTCTCTCTGGGAGATTCAACTCAAATCTTGACATAGCAACAGAAAGCTAAACTTGCTAAAACTCTGCCAAATTTCATGTAGGCTCATCAAACAGTACCAAAGTTATTAGCACACAAACACTTCTTTGACCGTCACACCCCCCTGCAACCCCTCACCCCCACCTGTTTTAAATGTACTTTCCCTTTAAGGACCTGCATGAAATTGAGAGCACAAAGAATAAGCTAAACATGTAAAATCTCTACCAAATTTCGTGCACGTGCATCAAACAGTGTCAAAATTATTTGCAAATCAACAATGTTTTACCTACCTCATATACTGGTTGTGTACGAAATCTGACATGCCTGCATTGAGTGTAACCTACCAATAGAAATCTATTTCTGCCAAATGTTACGTGTGCCAAAATTATTAGCAAATTTCATATATAGTCAAACTGTTCTAAAGTTTTAATGCCTTTAAAACTGTGAAAATTCTAACCCTCTCAAGCCTAGAAAGGGAGGGGGGAGGGGAGGGGAGGGGAGGGGAGGGGAGGGAGAGAGAGAGAGAGAGAGAGAGAGAGAGAGAGAGAGAGAGAGAGAGAGAGAGAGAGAGAGAGAGAGAGAGAGAATCTATGTATGTATATATATATATATTCAAACCGTGGTTGGGGGGTGTACCACATGGGGGTCCATGACTGCATTCCAAGGGGGCTATATCTAGAAGTATTTTTATAACTGTTCACTCCAGAACTCAACTGGTAACACCCTTAGTTGCCTCTCAAGAAGAAGAAATCTTTGTCATGGTGGAGCTTCAAGTGACTCCATCAGTTCAGTCTAGCCTAGTTCCAAGCAGCCTTTACGTTGGAGCTTAACCACATTTTGTGATAGTATTACTTCATTATTCTTTTCATTTTTACATTTGCTGACACTGTCTGGGCATAGGTTTCACCTCATTAGTATTGGTTTAACACCCAAAAATAGCCATAAGTAACAGAGAGATAGATGACCTGTCAGGCTTCGCGAAGAGCCTTTTACTGTGCAGCAACATGTCACTATGTTTTTAGTAACTTTGATCTGTTTGAGCTATAAACAAATTTGTTTTGTTAAAATCTACAGATTATCCAGCAGATGATGGATTTTGTGTCAAATATGGCAAATCGATAACTATGCAGAAAACGTCATGGCCGCAAAATCTCATAATTCCAGTGGCCCTCACTAAACCCCAATTATGGCAGTTTAAAGATCCTTCCTTGTTTGCATGAGTGGCCAGTGCACACTTACTGTGCCCGTGTTGCTTTTGGCCTTGGAGGGGAAAATTGTAGGAGAGGGTTTCAGAGAGAAGACAGCGCAGAGGATGGGGTAAGATGAGATTCCATGTTTTTAACAAAGGGACGAGGAAACAGTTGACTTCACAAGTCAGTAGCTATCATTAGTTAAATAGGTGCAGCGGCACTGGGGTCGAGATTCTGGGGGTTCATTCTCCATGGTAGGATTGGTGCAGAGGACACCTTTGCTGCAAAAGGGGGAGGCAACACGTAAGCGATCACTTTTTTCTAAAGGATATGAGATGTGGCCTAGTGGTAAGAGCTGTCGACTTTGGAAGCAGGGAACTGGGCCAAGTCCTGGCCAAGCCCTGGCATCAGCTCAACATTGGGCAAATCACTTAATCTCTACGTGTGTAATGTAACTGGTGGTCATGTAAAGTGTTCCAATGCCCTTCGACTGATTCCACGCTATATAAAACTCGAAAAAAAAGGGGCATAGAGCCAGCTTCAAGATTGAAGTGACGATCAGGCATGGTGGGGAAGGGATGAAAGAGGCAGAGGAAATACTAAGGGCTACATCTATCATTAGTTTAGTAGGTGCAGTTGCATTTGGGGTCAGGAGTTTGAGAGGCATACAACATCCAAATTATGGGGAACACCATATTTTGGTCAATTTCTGTTTTTGTTTGATGAATTGTTTGATAAATTTTCAACGTCATAATTCTCACATTTACTGTGGATTATAAGCTACACAAAAAGTACGCATGAAATGATCTTATAAGCTCCAAACCTGTGTTCAGCTGTGCCCCTCTCACTCCTCCAATCCTTGCCATAAAACTTTGGAAGGAAGCCCAACTTTTGCTTTGAAGACCTCTGGGATAGATAGATTGACAGATTCACTGAAAAAAACAAGAATAAAGTGAAGTTATGTTTAACTTTGGTTATTAGACCTTACTGTATGTTTTGGGAAAAAAAACCTTAGGAATTCACTGAAATCACTGTTAAAGCTAAGTTATGGTTACAAAACCTAAAAACAAGCATTGGCAATGCAAATAGCTATGGCTTTAATGTGCTTCACCCTGCACTCACAAAAGCATGCCTCTCACTCTACATTCACACAGTCACACCACTTACCCTGCACTCACAAACGGCACAGCCTGCACTCATACACCTCACACTCATCACTCATCCACACTTACTCAATAGTCACACTCCATGTACCCTGCACTCTTACACAGCACACTCTGAGTTCACCCACCAAGACACTGCTCACCCACCTTTTATCCTGCACTCACCCACTGCTCATCCTACACACCCACTACTCACCTTCACGCTCTCACCGCTCACCTTGCATACTTACACACCTCTCAAATTGAAGTCACACACTACTCACCCTGCACTCCTGCTGACCGATCAAACCTACACACACCACTCTCCCTGCACACTCACTTTGCACTGGCATTGTTTACCCAGCACTGGCACACCTCACCCTCCACTCAAACCCCTCACATACCTCCCAACCTGCAATCACACACCACAAAAACTCTGCTTCCTGTGAACTGACACACCTTTCACCCTGCACACTCAAACACTGATCACTGCCACAGACCTTACTCACCCTGCACGTACACACACCGCTCACACTGAACACTCACACCCTGTGTACAGACACCCCTCATCCTGCACACATACTACTGTTGACATTAGTTTGTGAACCTTAAAAAAAATAGGGAAAAAAGGAGGCCACTCTCATATGCAACAGGTATTAACTGTCTAAGGAGGAGTGTGTAGAGGAACTTGCCCATGGCCAGTTTCTGTAGCCGAACCCAACTGCACACGTCCAGTTGAGGTTTTGTGATTTACTTCTTCAAACTGCTAAATAAGGTATTATGGAAATTCTTGAGATGTTGGTTATTCTAAAAGAGGCGACTTTCTGTTCTTTTCTCCATAGCATATAACCTTCTTGTATTTGTTGCAGTAGGCAGAGAGCACCCGCAATCTTAAGGCTTCTTCCTCTGCAGCTTCAAGAACTTCTGGTAGAATGGTTTCCTCTCCTCCTTCATCCTGTTGATATTTCTCCACTTCCGCCTGCAATTATTCGTTTGAGTGGGTGGCACAAAGGTGCTTTATCTATCCAGTTATTTCAAACGAGTACATCCTGGGATGTACGTGCTGCAGGACCTTCTTACAGAAGGTACACATTAACCTTAACCACAACAGTCTCTCCTGCACAGTAGTTTGCTCATCCACCTTTTGAGGTTCTTGCAACTTCGACCACATTATCTTGATGTTTTTGTGAAGACAACTGCCCGTCACTTAAAGCTGCTATTTAAATTGAACACTACAGTTTGTTGACCAAACCTACTGGTTTATTAGTTTTTTTAAGAAACTTCCCTTTTAGTGTTTTTCTGGGTTGAAAGTTTGAAACTGCAAATGGTGTCTTCAAAAGACGGTCCTTATTTCTAGAAGCGATAAACTTGTCAAATGTGTTGAATATCTAACCAATGCTATAATTTTTATGTTGGTGTTAAAGAAAACTTTTTGATTTTACTAAAACTCTATATAATATACTTATAGAGGCTTTCGGCCAGCCCTCTTAATCTGATATTGTGCCAGTCACACTTTTCTTCTGCCCATTACAGCATGAAGCATGGGGCAGTCAGTCAGCCCACGTCAGACACTTACTAACTCACTGTGAGTTAAGTCATTCTGCCTTTTAACAAGGAGCACATCCACACCCAAAGTATTTACCTTAAGTGCCAGGGACTCCTATAGAAATGTGAGCTTTTAAAGCCCAGAAAATATAATTAGTTCTAGCCAATGCTTATTTTTTAGATTGAAGAGGGCCTGGCAGCTTCCCAAATAATAATGTTGTGCCAAAAAAAAAAATATTTTATTGACAAACCCAAAAGGGTGATGACCAATGCTAGACCTGCTGGCTTTGCCAAGGCTTGTTTGTTTGGTGTTTAAGGGTTCACTGAGCATTCATGATGCCCATCGTTTTCAGAAGATGGGACTCTCATTCCAAGTATCACAATACTGAGATTGATTACCGCAAAAATCGTAAATTTTTCAAATGTTGAGTTTCACAACAACTATTCTGGACAGTATTTTGAAAGTAAACCTCATGTAAGAACTTCAAAAAAGCTAGACCTGCAGTTAACCTTTAATTATGGCACTTTGTTCTGTAAAAAAATGTTTGCAGTACTTGCTTTGGATCTGTAGCTCTTGCGTGATCAGAGAGGCGTGAGTTCCATTTCGATTACCACGATAATAAATGAGTACATTGAAATATCAATTTTGTAACTCAAGTTTGATCGAGAAGCCTATTCTAAGAAGTTTGAAAGGAGGCATGATATAAATTCTAAAAAAAACAATTTTATTGCTACATTTTAACTTCAGAACGTTTTGAGGCCTACAAGTTTTGCACTACCACGTATCGGTATCACAAAAGCCAGAGCATGCTGTTTGCAACCATACCTATTTTCCAGGGTTCACAAGCAATCCACAAATTCTTATGGACCATTGCAGAGACTTGATTGACTTCTGACCATGTATTCATCTCCATCCAAATAGTTCTTGTGTATCTGAACCAACTAATTGGACTCTTGCCATTGCCCAGTCCTACAAGAAATGAGGCCTTTTTTGCTATAGTTTTGTTTTTTGGGCAACCAAAACTTTGTCTACTTTTGAAATGGCTTCTGGCCAGAAGAACAGATGAGGACAAATCCAGGATAATAGGATGAACTGTAGATACTACCATTGCCAAGTCTCCACTGGAATCCACAGCATGGAAATTCTTCACTCTTACTTCTGGTGAGAAGAAACTTACATCAAAGTATGTAACTTGCTCTTCGCAACAAATGCAGTTTTGGAACAACAACCATGCATAAGGATCTTTTTTTTTTGTTTCGTAATTCTTTATTGAAAAAATTTAAGATATATAAATACATAAAAGTGCTGCATAACATTATGGGCTCACAAGAGTCTATTGTCAATAAAGATATCACTATACTACAAAGGAGAGAGGATTACACAAAATAAATAAGAGGAGGGATAAAGAAGGGGTCACATAAGAGACAATAAACAGATAATGGAAGAAAAGGATATAGTGTATGGTATGTTTGGAAGTTCATAACCCTCGTTATATATAGTCATGGAAAAATGTAGACAGAATGGAATAGGAATAGGAATAGGGGGAGCAAAGTTGAATTTGTGGAACATTGAATATGTAAGATGGGATGAACATTGAAGATGATGGGGAATCATATAAAGGAATCATGAATAAATAAATAGTAAATAAATAAATAAATATATAAATAAATAAATGCATGAGGAGGAATGAATGTAGACTCCTTACCCAGATAAGGAAAGAGCGAAAGAAAGAGGAAAATGGGGAAGAGGAAAGGAGGAAGGAAGGAAGGAAGAAGGAGGGGAAGATAAAGGTGAAAGATACATGTACAATACAAGGAAAGAAAGAAGGGAGGGTGGGATGGGATGGGATGGGATGGGGGAAAAGAAAAAGAAGGAAAGAGGAAGGGGAAGAGGGAGAAGCAAAAGGGGAGGAGGAGAAGAAGAAAAGATGAAGTATGGGAAAGAAGAAGGGAACGTTCAGGGGTCTTGGAGAAAAGGAGTCCATACTTGTTGGAAAACTTCCTCTTGATCTTGTAATCGATATATTACACATTCATGGGATGCCGTCTGAGTCATTGCCACCATCCAGTCTTCCTGCGAGGGGGGATTGGGCGATAGCCACTGTCTTAAGATACAAATTTTGGCTGTCGAGAGTGCAGTGTGTAAAAGGTGACGTTACGGACGTGTAATGTCAGGTAAGTTCCCAAGATCATGCAATAAGATGATGGAAGGGGAGAGGGGGAGTCAGAGGGGAATTGTTTCCTTCAGAGTATCCCCTACATAAGCCCAAAAACACTGTATAGAAGGACATTCGCAGATTATATGAGGGAGGTCACAATTGACTCCAGAACACCTCCAACACTTAGAATGTGGAAGTAATCCTGCTTTTTGCAGTTTCAAAGGTGTCCAATACCAATCATGCAAAGTTTTCAAATGTGCTTCCCGAGTACTCTTGTCAAGGGCTTCCAATACGTCCGACCAGACATCTTCTTCAATGGTAATGAGTAAGCGCTCCTGCCATTTCTCACGAAGAGCTTTAAGAAGTGGTTGTGAATATAAGTGATGAGTTAGAACACCATACAGACCTGACATCACTCCTTTATGTTGTCCTCAAATAAGGAGATATTCTAATATAGGCGAGGAGTCTAATGCCCAGGGGAGAGGACCCAGACACCGCCTCAGGCAATGCTGTAGTTGCAAGTGTCGTGAAGTCTGGTGTAATGGGAGACGAAACTCCTCACGAAGCAAATCAAAGGATTTTATCTCCCCATTTAGTATGACCTGATCAAGTGTCTGAATTTCTCTTGATTTCCAACTGGACCAGTAAAGCGCATGACCATTTATTCGAATACTCTCATTACCCCAAATTTATAGTGCAAATGATGAGCAACCCATAAAAGACGATGTGCTCGATGCCATGCTTGGTATGGGGCTTGAATCACCGGGTGCGGAGGGGAAGATCGTGGGTTACGGGTTCCATACAGAAATTCAAGGCCATCATTTCGATTAAGTAGAGAATGTTCAGTTGCAACCCATTGTGGAGGGTCAGTTGTACCTGGAAGTAGATAAACTAATTGCGAGAGATGCAGGGCTAAAGAATAATGTTCCAAAGATGATAAACCCAGACCACCATGGGAGCGGCGAGCCATTAATTTGGCAACAGCTAAACGAGGACGCATAGATCCCCAGACAAAAGACCGAATACGGGCATCTACTCGATGGAGTGTAGATAACGGAACTACAATCTGAAGCATTCCAAGTACATAAGTAAAGCGAGATAAAGTGACCATCCTTACGGCCTGTACTCTTCCCCACATGGAAAAACCTAAGAGAGACCATTTAGCAAAATCGGTTGCCATTTGCGTTATAAGGGGGGAGAGGTTGTCTGAGACCATCCCTATCAAATCTCGGTTGACCAAAACCAGATATTTTAGTTGCAACGATTTCCAGCAAAAGGGGTATCCCTCGATTGATGCTTTTGTGGTACTGGAAGAGAGCGGAAGAGCCTCACTTTTATCACAGTTTACTTTATAACCGGAATGGACTGCAAAGCCATCAATAATCTCAAGTAAAGCTGGTAAAGAGTGAGGGAGATCTTTTAAAGTAAGGAGAATGTCATCAGCATATAAATATAGTTTAGATTCACCTCCCGCTATAGGTATACCCTGAATCCGTGGTGAGTGGCGAATAAGTGAGGCAAGGGGTTTTATCGCTAGCAGAAATAAAAGGGGAGAAAGGGGACAACCTTGGCGGGTACCCCTTTGGATTGAAAAAGAGTCTGAAAGAAATCCACCACAATTGACCTGAGGTACTGGGTTGTCATATAGTAGGCGAACCTTAGAAATAAACTGATCACCTAGGCCAAAGCGTTTCATGGTAGCAAAGAGATAACCCCAGTCAATACGGTCAAACGCCTTTTCTGTGTCCAATGAAAGAGCCACAGTATCTTCCGCCATCTCTTTGGCAGTCCATAAAGTATGAGCCAATGTTCGAAGGTGGTTCCTAGAGGAACGACCTGGGACAAAACCAACCTGTAAATGATGTATGAGAGATGGAATGACTTTGCGAAGTCGTGCCGCTAGAATACTTGCCAGAATTTTAAAATCTCCATTTATAAGTGAGATGGGACGATAGCTACCACAAGCAAGTGGATCCTTGCCTGGTTTGGGGATAACCGCACTCAATGCCCTATTAGAAATAGGACCAAGTGAGTCTGTCTGAACAGCCTCATGAAAGGCAGAATATAGAATATCAATTGTTTCTTCCCCAGACCATTTATAAAACTCCGCAGGAAAACCATCTTCTCCTGGGGATTTATGATAAGGTAGTTTGGCGATGGCTGCAGCAATTTCTTCTTTGCTAATGTCACCGCCAAGTAAGTCCCTACCCTCATCTGTGAGGTAAGGGAGGTCAATATCTGAAAGATAGGCAGCTAATTGATCCTCAGATACTGAAGTTTCAGGAGTGTAAAGCTTTTTATAAAAAGACGCAAAAGTATTTTAATATTTCTTGTGGCTTGGTAAGAATCACACCTGTTTCTGTTCGTATTGCAGGGATAGCTATGGCTGCCTCATGCTGTTTCAGCTGTGCTGCAAGTAATCGGTCTGCTTTTTCCCCTTGTTCATATTGTCTACCTTTCAGATGATGAAGAGCATGCTCAGCTTTGGAAGTATATAGGTTGTTAAGTGCCATTTTGGCTAGTTCTAGATTACGACGGTTGGGTACTGTGGGACGAGATGAATATAGACGTGTGAGAGAAATAATTTGAGACTCTAGTTCAATACGATGAAGGGATACCGATTTTTTGGCCTCAGCGCCAACTCTCATCAGTTGGCCACGAATAGTTGCTATCGCAGCTGCCCAAACGGTTCTGCACGAGGTAACTGATGATTTATTAATGGTTAAGTAATCAGAGAGATGAGAACGTAGTAGGGTTTTACCCTGGGGTGAAGGGTATCTTTGAATATTCATACGCCATGGTTTATGGCCTGGGGAGGTTAAACCTAATTCTAGAGCCAGAAGAACCGGAGAATGATCCGAGAGAGCAGCTTCCAAAATATGGGATTCAGTTGTAATTGCAACGACCAAATGAGATATAAGAAAATAATCTATCCTAGATTGGGTGCCATGAGCAGAAGAGAGGAAGGTGTACTCCTGATCTGTGGGGTGCCAGAGGCGCCAATGATCCACCAGTCCGTGGTCCGATGTTATGTCTCCCAGTAAAGCTCTGTCTCCCTAATTACATTTATCTATCCAAGGGACCTGTTTTATCAATCACTGCATCGTGGGCAAGATTCCAGTCGCCACCAATGACATAACTAGATGCCCCAATTTCTACTAACAAGCGATTCAAACTGAGAAGAAAAGAGCGTTAAGCTCCCGTCGGAGCATATACTGAGCCAACACAAAGGATCCTATCTCCTATTTTTAAATTTGCAAAAACGTATCTGTCATCTGGATCAACCCAAGTCTTTACAATTGTGATGGGTAAAGATTTGTGGAGGAGGATAGCCACTCCGCATTTCCGTGGTTGACCCTCCTTTGAAAAAGATTGTGTCATCAATCCACAATGAAT
The DNA here is from genome assembly GCA_963921515.1 of Calotriton arnoldi. Classification (NCBI taxonomy): domain Eukaryota; kingdom Metazoa; phylum Chordata; class Amphibia; order Caudata; family Salamandridae; genus Calotriton; species Calotriton arnoldi. Next base: position 1,593,365 of record CAWUFW010002404.1, on the reverse strand, counting down.
TACTTTCCCCACCCAATCTCGCCGCAATTTAGAAGATTCTAAAGCATCCAAATGAATCTCTTGCAGAAGGGCAATATCAGTTCTTTTCGTTTGTAGATACGGGAGTACTTTCTTACGTTTAATAAAATGGGTAAGACAGTGAACTTTCCACGAGATAATGCGTAATGGGTGAGAAGTAGAAGAAATGTTCACTGCCATGTGTGCGTTAAAAACGGAAGAGGTTAGCTTTTAAAGAAAAGCCAATGGAGGGGATGAAGGTGTTAGATTTTGAGGGAAAGGGTAGAGTAAAGAAGAAAACAGAGTATAGATGTAAAAGCTGCGCAGGGAATGGAGAGGTATAAGGGAAAAAAGGTGGATAGGAATAATAAATAAGGGAAAAGTCTATGCAAGGGAAAAGAGTGGATGGAAAGGGAGAGAGCAAGTTCCGGGCAAGGAGAGAGAGCAAGAATGAGTCACTTGTTAGTACACAGGAGAACAAGTGAAAGGGAAAAGATGCGAGGCACTAGAGAAACTGAAAGAAAAATAAAAGAGAAAAAGAAATAAAAAGAGAGAAAGGGTAGATGTACTACGCAAGGATAGCGCAGTACTAGGGGTATAGGACTGCTCTCTGCGGGTCTAAACTTTCGTGCTATGTGCGCCGGAGGAGCCCCACCCGGAGACAAAATAAATAGAAAAGGACATGACTATATAACAATATTAACAATAATAAGGTTAAAATTATAAAAGTGCGTAAGTATTCAAGTATACGAACCATGGCATAAGGATCGGATTTAAAAGTAGAAGGGAGGGAATAGGAGAAAGAAAGAAGTATCATAAAAGTGTAGTGTGGAGGAGATCAGAGGAGATCAGAGGAGAAGGAGGAGAAGAAAAAGAAGAAAGTCTATGTCATATGAAATATGAAAGTATCAGATGTAGAGTACAATCAAACAAGCTTTGCATAACATAGTAATGGCAATTAAATATTAAATATAAACATAGTTAAGTATTAAGACAGTTCAATAATGTAATAGTTAAATATTGACACCGTTAAATATTACCATAGTTAATTAGTTAAATATTAGCGCAGTGGAATAGTATCATAGTTAAGTAATATCATAAATACTTGCAAAACAGAGAAAAAAGGGGAGGGAAAAGTGTAAGAAGGGATCAAAAGAGGAAGAACATTATAGAGCATGTAATGTATAACAAGTAAGCAGAAATTCGAATATATCAAGTGCGCGAGTATGCGAACCATGGTATAAAAGATCGGATTTTAAAAGTAGAAGGGGGGGAATAGGGGAAAGAAAGATGTATCATAAAAGTGTAGTATTAAGGAAGAGGAGGAGGAGGAGATCAGAGACGAAGTAGAAGGAGGGAGAAAAAGAAGAAAGTCTATGTCATATGAAATTATCATATGTAGAGTACAATCAAACAAGCTTTGCATAACATAGTAATGGCAATAAAATATTAAATATAATCATAGTTAAGTATTATAACAATTAAATAATGTAATAGTTAAATATTGAGACAGTTAAATATTAACATAGTCAAATAGTTAAATAATAGAGCAGTTAAATATTATCATAGTTAAATAATAACATAAATACTTGCTAAACAGAGAAAAAAGGGGAGGGTAAGGTGCGAGAAGGGATCAAAAGAGGGAGAACATTATAGAGCATGTAGTGTATAACAAGTAAGCAGAAATTTGAATACATAACCAGCCATCTTAAATCATGTCATATAAAATGTATAATACTAAAACTACAAGTAAACTTATTTTGGAAAATGCTGTGAGGATCTTATCATAGGTACATATTGGAAAGAAAAACAGGATAAAATAGAAACATTATAAAGCAAGTAATGCATAACAAAGTGAGCAAATGTTCAAGTAGTCATCAAATCGTCGTCTTCGGCAGGCAGAAGGGCAGTAAACTTCCATTAACTCATCAATGTAGGATGGTAAAGCACTCAACCAGAGTACTGAACAAACCCTCCTCGGATGAAGGGGAGGGGTCATTGCAGGAGAGCGTGATTTGTCTCAATGCCTTTCCTATATGGAGGCTGCCAATGCCTAAAGTGACTTTTTTTATTTTTTTATAATCGTCATCTTGAGCGGGTATGAGGACAGCAAACTTCAACTTCTCATTAATGTAGGGAGGTCAATCAATCGGTCCAGTTCAGGACACACCCTCCTATGATGAAGGGGGCTTTAGCGGAGAGTGTGATTTGTCTCTGTCTTTTTCCTGTGTAAGATCAGCCACTGCCTGAAGGGCCTGTGCTCGATCTCCCAGGGGGCGAACAGGTCGATCTGGGTTTCGCCTCCTACTCTGGGACCCACCTGAGGGTATCGTAGAGTTCAATGATTGGACTTGGGATCCAAACTCTGGTAAAGATGCAGTACATTCCATATTTTGAGGAGAAAGACTATCCAAAAAATGACAAAGGTCCTCTGGATTAAAGAACTCTTTAGATATCCCATCCTTATTAATCCGCAGACGCGCAGGCTCAAAGAGGCCATATTTGATATCAAGCTGCCGCAGTCGGGGTCTTAGAGAAAGAAAAGTTTTGCGACGGTCATTAGTTTCTTTCGAAATCTGCTGCCATTCTAATCTCATGACCTTCAAATGTATACGGGCCATGTGTATGAGCCGCAATGATCAATTGATGGGCCTGAGCATGGCGAAGGAAGCAGACGATGAGCGGGCGCGACTGTACATTTTTCTCTGCATCTCCAATGGTGGATCGAAAGTAAGACCTGTGAGCTTTGGAAGAGTTTCTCTAAGAAAGGATTTGGCATCCAAACCTTCTATTTTCTCCGGAAAGCCAAAAAACAGACGTTGTCTCAACGGCTTCTATCTTCCAGATCCCCGATCTTGCGCCTGAGAAAGAGAAGCTCTTGGTCTCGATCTGGTATAACATCAAGACGGTTCTCTACCGCTACTATCCGCGCTGTTAGACCATCCATCCGGCTCTGGAATCCAGCAATGTCTGTACGAATAGATTTAGTCTCCGATGTGAGGGTGGATGTAGAGGTCTCCATGCCCGCCAATCGTTGAAACACAGCAGAGATTTCCTGGAGTATCCGTTCCATGATGGAGTCCGTCGAGGTTGCCATTGTAGAAATAGATGATTTCTCAATCGAGGAAATGGTTCCTCTTGTTTCAGAAGTGGGACAGCCCTGGTTAAAAGCTTCTGAAAAGAGAAGTTGTCCAGCAGGTTTACTAGACACCTTGCCAGAAGGCATCACCAGATCTTCTGTGAAAACTTTCCGATGCGTTAGTGCTATCGCACAACTGGTGTATTTGGCGATACGTGATCGTTGGTACGCGTAAATAGGGCAAGAAATAGAGTATTCCTCAGCCCCAATAAATCCGTCAGACAATGATCTAACTCTTTGTCATTTCCTTATGTCTATCTTCTTTACCAAATATATTTGCCAATGAGGATCATACCATCTGCGGAGGCAACATCCAGGAGTAGTCAATGTATGGGCCAGCAATGATATATACTAACCTCTAAGAATGTGAGGCAGTCTTGTGGCGGTCAGCTCTTCCTGTGTGTTTTGGTCTAGGGCAAATCCCAACAAGAGGACCCCTGTTAAGCCCCCTTGTAGAGGTGTAGGTAATCAACACCCTCATGAACTCATTTACTATTGGCAAATAGACATCATGTCAGCGGGAAAGAGATAAAAGCCGTAGCGCCAGACCCCACATTCGTCGTGGCCAATAGTTAACAGTGTACTCTGTATGGTTAAAGGTCGTCGTTAAGCCAAAATCCTAGGAAGCAATCTCAGATTCAATAAACCCACCAGAGCCAGTGACGTCGTACGTGCTTGTGATTTTTGTGGTAGTGTAAGCATAGACTATCTTTCCAGAGATAAAGCATAAATCTTTGGTATGCAGGCCTTGATAATAGTGAAAAGACGTATTTTTAATATATTTTGATTGAGCGGAGGTCCTGGACTACATACGTGGGCCTGACAAGTGACAAGTGGTTGTAGCAAAATTGAAGAAGTTGTTAAAAATCACAGTAAAGGGCTTAGGTAATTAGGGAGTCCTCTAAAGCCTGGCCAAAACACAAGCTATCCAGTCACAAGAATAGCCAGTCCGAAACACCTCACTTCACTATGTAGCAGGAGGAGCTTAAAGGTTGCAAAAAAGCTTGGGGTATAAGCGCAAATATTTCATTAAATGTCACAACGGCGCTATGCACATGTCTTTGGCCGCCATCTTGTTTTACCTCAGGAGCTTCGACAAATACGTTCGGCAGTCACTCCGCAGCAGAGAAAGAAGCCAAACCAGGACACTGCTTCTTCTAAAATGTGGCAAAAGAGGAGCGGAGCACAGTTTCAGGGCAGCGTCAAATCTATGTACTCGGTCCGCGCACCTCACTGGGTCGGAGAAGCGGCGCCGTATGCACGTCGTAAAATTAGTTTCCCAACTAAGATGGCGGCCAAAAATGTTGTATAAGATCAAAAATATTTGTTGGGCCCATGATACTTCGAAGGAGCAGGTCTGCCCTTATGGGTGGCACAGAGAGTACCAGAGTAGCCTTAAAGATGCTCAAATGGTCTGAAGGAAGACTTTGAATTACACGGGGTCAGCAGACGGAGTTGGAAACACCAGCGGAATCTTCTGCAGGTTCAGAATAGGATTTGAAGATGGGTAAAATCCCGGCACTGGGGATCAACACTAACTCCAAGCAGTCTCAAGAATGGGATTAATTCCTCAAGGAGGAAAAGAACTTGTCCTCTCAATGGAACTTTTTGCATTTTATGTCAAAAGTGCTTTTGGGAGATCATTCCCTCATAGCAGACTTACTTGTAGAATGGGTGCGCTTTGTGGCATGGGTCTTCAAGCCTTGCCCAAAAATAACTTAGCCTCCCGCTCCTTGATGCTATCAAGTGCATCAGGGAACACAAATGGCCGAGCTGAGGAAGATTTCAGTGAACTACCTGGACAGAAATCCGGCCTGCAACAATGAGGCACGGATAAACGGGAAATGAGGTCAACACACGAGCTGGAGTCTATTACAAGTCCGAAACATCATGTGTGGTGGCGGAGTCACTGCAGGAGACATTTGGCGAAACCCGGAGGTGCTGAAGAGATATTGTTGCAGAAAAAGTTACAAAGCCAGCGAGAGTGAATCTAGTTATGATTAGGGCTAGAGTTTCCATCCAAAAGGCAGTGTTTGTTTTCTTATAACTGATGCTTTTTGACGAATCTTCAAAAAACTCTACAAAAAAGTAAATCTGTCTTAATTTCAGCATGTCAGGATTCATGTAGATGCATTCATGAATAGAAACAAGGAGCCTGGGTCAAAAACAGCATTTTCCATTTTAACTCCCAAAGGAGCTTTGCACACCGATGCAACACGAGCTGTTGGATGCAGGTACACCCAACTTGGAGTGCCTTTGTGTGGGTTTCAGTAGTTTCTGAGATATTAGATGTTGAAAACAATGTCTGGTGGGCTTCAAAGGATTATAGAAACAGCTTGATGTTTGCCTATAACTTTAGCATAGCTTGAAGAATCATCTGCAAACATTTGGCAGACGCTTAGCATATTTAACTCACTCTAAATTTGGGCAACTGCTGCAACATGTGGCATTGATAAAAGAAAAAAGGAAGGGGTTCAAAAAAGTGTACTTGACAAATAATTATGGCATCCTTTGACATATTCACATTAAATTTGCCACACGTATAGCATGTTTAGTCTTCTGCGGGAATGACAAGTTTCGTGCAAATCCGTCGGGGGGAAGAATGTGATGTTAAGGGTGGACACAAACGCGTGTCCATGTGGTAATAACTTAATTGCTGTTTAATGATTCTGCATGATATTTGGCAGGTTACTGACCAGTTAAACACAGTGCAGGAATCTCATGTTTCATGCAGGCACAAAAAAAAAATAAGGTTGGAGGTGAGTCAAAAAATTAATGATTTGCTAATAACTGTGATGGAGCTTCATGATCAGCATGACACTTGGCAGACACTTAGCATAGTTATCTTATTCTTGATATTTTGAGTTTAATGCAAATCTGTCAAAGCAGGTGGGCACAGTTATAGGACTGGGGTCAAAAAGTGTTTTTTGCTAAAACATTTGGTGTTGTTTAATCAATTTGTATTGTTTTTTTTAAAGGCTATTGTCAAGTTAAGCCCAGTGCATGGACTTTAGGTTTCAAGGAGATAATATAGGTGAGGATTAAATGTTAAGGGGAAGGGAGATTAGAAAACCTTTGATTTGCTAATAACCTTGGTTCCATTTCATAGATATGCATGACGTTTGGCAAGCACTTGACATGTTAACTTTCGATATGTTGAGTTTACATGCATATCCGTAAAAAGAGGCATGGTTAATGGGGGAGGTGGTCAAAAAGTGTTCATGTTCTATAATAACTTTGGCACCCTTTGACAAATCCACTCAAAATTAGTCAGGAATCTACATGTTCCGTTTTCTTCAGTTGCCATGTCACATTAAGCCCAAAGCAGGAATTCTAGCTTTCATGAAGAAAGGCCATATGGGGCAGTAAATAAAAAAAAAAGGCAGTGGGGAAGCAAAAAGTTTGGATTTACCAATAACATTGACGCCATCTGACAGATTTACACAAAGATTACCATGCCAGAATTGGATTTAACTTGGCCCTGCAGTCAAACTACCACTGCACAAAGTTGACGGTCATGCAGAACGGTGTGGAGGCTGCAACATGATGCTGACGAATTATAATTACCCATCATACCAACCACGTAGAGCCACAAAACCACCAGTAAAACACTTATTGTTCCATCTAAAAAACACACACAGTAAAATATGAAGTTATGATCATACCACCTTCATGTGTATTAAAAAGAAACAGACATTCACTTAAACCACGGAAAGTTCAGTTATGTTTTTTTTAAATACTGCTTGACTTGCTGCAATCTTTTTTTGTGACTGTAAGTCTACCAAATGCCTTGTCAGGGTAAGTTCTAAGGACCATGAGGCTGCTTCCATGTCTTGCATGGAAACATAAAGGGCATTGTAGCTCCTTTTTATTTAGCTGAATGTGCCTTTCGTTTGGCGACTAAAGACTTGCTTGCTAGTGAATAAAACATTTCAATGGTTTAAAGAATCCGTTCAGCAATAATATTTTTTGATACAGCTGTCCCTAAGCCCTGCGCTGAATGTCCCCAAAAAATACTGATTGTTTCCTGATGTTTTACAGCTCTCCTGTGGTGGATGACCTTGGAAAAAAGCTGGTAAGGTAATAGCTTGATTCATGTGAAAAGGTAATGTGACTGTTAGATAAAAATGTAGGGTGTGTGTGGGAGGGATGGGCGGAAAAAGAAGCGAGGAGGTTGAATATGTTTCTTAATGTTGACTTATTTTATTGTCAGGTAGGTTATATGTGGATTGGTTTAGTGAGAAATGTTCATGTTCAATTTTTCCTTCTTCTTTTCTCCTTCTAGGTCGTCTGCTTCATCCAGGAGGGTGTTACCTGGAGGCTCAGAGAAGAAGAGAAAAAAAAGAAGGTGGCGGTAAGTAGTTGAATGTCCCGTTTAGATTTGGCTAGGATAGAGACCTTCACCACACCCAAGGTGACGATACACCCTGACTACTGGTCAAAAGTGAAAAGGAAAAAAAACTATTATTAGGATAAAGAAAAGTTGGACAGGACTTTTCCCGGTCTTATGGTTCTTCTAGCTATTTCTTCTTATTACTGGAATGACCACAGTGTGGTGAGACACCTTTGCTGATCTCTAAGGGGTTATTTCTATTGGTTTTCAAGTTCCATAAGTACATTCCTCTGTCCCTTTTTAACTTTAATACCTCTCTCCTGTTAGTATTTTTAGATCCAAAGAAAATATATTAATTTCGGTCTTATCCGAAATCCAATTTTAGGGCTGCCGACATTATTCAAAACAATGCAAATGAGGGAAAAATCCAGGTAAAGGAAAAAAAGAAGACATAACAAAGGCAACACTAATGTCCCGTCCCTTCTCCTGACCTCCCCGTATCACTACAGCCCTCCCGACTCCCTCTCGTTCAGTTTCCCCCCTTCTGGGCACCGTACTGCGACTGCTGCAATTCTCCTGAGTGGCGGCAGCTTGTGCGCGTCCCCTGGGGCAACCACCACTCCAGGCCTCACTTCACTCTTCTGGGATTTCATTGAGGTGAGCTTCTTCGATTCCGGGTTCGTCCAGGAGAGGCTTCTCAGCGTTTTCGGCTTTCTCCCCTCCGACTCCGTGTTCTCCGTCTCTTCTGGGTTCTTCGGGCCCCACCTCCGATCCTCGTCTTCCTTCCTGGCTTCTCCCCACCCATTGGTCTTCTTTTCTTCCCCTCCCGGGCATTTCACCTTCCGCCTGTAGGGGATGAGGAGAGTCCTTCTTTAGTTTTCTGACTCTTGTGCTTTGTTTTTCTTGTGTCTTCCAGGTCTGGCCGGATAACATTGGAGGAGGCACCGATGCATATGGTAAGTAAGGAGGATTCTCCCTCTCCTCCCTCACAGTGTGTCTTCATCACCACTTTGTCCTTGTGTGTGAATAGGTATGGTTCCTGTACTGTGAGTGTCTGTATCTCGCTTCCCTTCTTAATGATGAGATGACCACTAAGAAGACTGTCTTTAATGTAAGGTGCTTAAGTGTGGCCTTGTGCATCGGCTCAAAATACCTTCATTAACCAAGCCAATACACTCTTTCTGGTGGATAGTCTAACTGCAGATTCTTCATCTTCTGAATACCCCCAGGCACCAGATTGTACCCAGAGGTTTTTCTCTCAGCAATTCCATTGCATGCCAGTAGGTCTCATCGTGCGGGTCAACCTCAAGTCCATCCCACCCTGGAAGTGATGTAGGGGACCACAATATAACTGCCACATCTGTGAGTCAACGTCAGCCTCTTTCTGTTATCTGTTCGCTCCATTGGACTTGGAGCATTCAATATTTAACTGTACAAATCTCTAAATGGGATCTTTTGAATAAGGACCAAAGGAGTACTTTCCAGAGCAGAGAGGTGGCAAGGCTGGTGAGGAATCTGTGGATAGAGTATCCACCAGAAAGAGCATTAATAATGGTAAGTAACTTGTTCTTCTGATGGATACTTCTAAATGCAGATTCCTAACCTTGTGACTAGATACCATAGCAGTATCTCTCCGGATGGCAAGTCTGGGGAATGGCTCCGACCAGAAAATCATGCTTGACTGAAAGTGCAAAATTCTCCTCCTGCCGGACCTGACTACACAAGCAGTAGCGCTTCATCAATGTGTGAAGTGATGCCCATGTAGCAGCCTGGCAGATGTCCAAGGCCGGCACTGCAGGAGCCAGCACAGTGGTGGCAGCCATGGCTCTGCTGGAATGAGCCTGCAGACCTTCCGCAGGCTGTTTCTTGGCCAATCCGTAACAGATTTTTAAACAAAGGACAAATCTTCTGGAGATGGTCTGTTTGTGTACTGCTCTATCCTTCTTGTCCCAAAGAATCCAAAGAAGAGCTAATCATTCACCCGATGGTCTCTGGTGCAATCAATGTAGAAGCTTAGAACTCTCTTAGGTCTAAGCGATGGAGTCTTTCTTCCTCCTTGAAAGGTTGAAAATAAGCAAAGAACTCTGGTAGAATGATAGACTGCCAGATGTGGAAAGGCCTGACAGCTTTCGGAAGGAACACCACATTAATCTGTAGTAGTGGCTTGTCTGGAAAGAAGGTGGTGGAGTATGATTGTTGGGCAGAGAGTGTGCTTGTAGCTCAGTCAAGTGAGAAGCTGGTGTGATAACTATGAGGAACACTTCAGAGTTAGTAACCTTAGAGGACAACCGTGCATTGCCTCAAATGGAGTGCACAACAGAAATCAGAAATGTAAGTACCAAACTTGAATCCCATTGTGCATTACAAAGGGTTTCAGCAAAAACATGTGGGTCAGCCGTTTTAAAAACGAATCACAACTTTTTATTTAAACAGAGATGGCTGATCAGGTAACCGTAAAAAAGCTGATAGGACCACCAAATAACATTTAACTATGGCCACAGCGAGACCTTGCTGGTCTAATGGAAAGGAGAAAAGTAGTACATCAGATAAATGGACTTGTTGGGGTAGTATATGCCTAGAAGAACACCACATAATAAACTTGTACCAGCGTCCTGCATAGATGTTTTTTTGTGCAGGGACGCCTGGCTGATAGAAAATTTACTAACTTGGGAGAAAGGTTAGAAGCAATCAACTGACGCCTCACAATCTCCAAGCATGGGGATGTAAGTTGTTCAGGTATGAGTGCAGAACCCTGTCCTGCTGCAGCGACAGAAGATCCCCCTGAAGAGGCAGCTGGACTGGAGGACAGATGTTAATGGCCAGAAGGTCTGGGTACCACACTCATCTGGCCCAATAAAGAGGCACTAGGATCACTTGGGTTCTGTCGTTCTAGACCTATAGAGCTTTGGCATGAGCGGTAGAGACGGGAATGTGCACAAGTCCCAAGCTCCATTCCAGTCGAAAGGCATCTCTGAGGGAGAGTTGCCTTGGAAACGCACAAACGTTTGGACACTGAGTGCTCTCAGTGGTGTTGAAAAGATCAAGACATTGTTCTCCTCACTGGTGGAAGATTGCCTGTGTTACCTTTGAGTGTAACTGCGATTCATGATCCAATAGGTAACACCGGCTGAGTTTGTCCACCCTGTCGATTAAAGATCCTGGCAGGTGTTGTACGACCAGGGAGATGATCTGAAGATTCAGCCAGTGCCTTGCTTCTGCTCTCACATTGAGATCCAGTTTAAGGGTTGAAACATCGGAATCATAGCTTGAATATCATGGACTCATAGAGGTGAGGGAAGATGCGGAAGAGCACAGTGTCCAGGATAGCTCAAATGAAAGGAAGCCTCTGTGAAGTAGCCATTGTTATATGGTTCTTAGGCACATTATCGACATTGCTAAGTTAGCATGAGCTTCGCTGCCATGATGCTGCTTTTGCGCACGCTACTACATGACTTTGTTTTTGCAAGACTTTGTTTGTGCCCTTCACATGAGAACGGGTTGTCTTTCGCGTTCTCTGCCTTTCCTGGAGTTTAGTCTGAACACGATATGCAAGGTCGATAAACAATGCCCCTTGTTATTCTGTTCTGGTCAGTCCCTAGCACCTAGACATAACATGCTACACACAGCTGCACTACTGAAGAATCGTGCCTTGATATTACGTTGTTGCATGTTGTTTTAAGACACTTGGAGAAAGCCGTTCCATGGAGAAGAGTTCTGCTGTTCCTATGATGTAAACCTTACATCCAGGCTTTAAGGTATGGGGTCTGCTGTCAAAGCCCAGAGATCGTCCTTTGTATAAAATAAACTTCTTCTAGTCAAGGGGAGGGTGGTCAGGCCTATAGGCCCCTATTTCCACAGTCTTTATACAATGACTTCTCCCTTTGTATCCTATGGAATTGTAACAATGCTAACTGTGCTGCGTTTATGCATTTTGCTGCTAGTTGTGGCACGTATACTGTATTGTAGAGCACGATAGTTAAAATAAACATTTTGAACTATTTCAGTGACTGCTTATTCTTATTGTGGACAGGTATGAGTGAGTGAGCAAAAGAGTAGGTCTTGCTCCCGCGATTCATGAGAGAGTCGGGAGTGTTGTGTTCTGGGTTGTCTAATCATTTGTAGCTCCGTGATATTTGGAGGAGAACGAATGAGACACTATAGCTAGTCGGTTTGGGATTTTGGGTACTGATGTGGTAGGTTGGTACACCCCTATTCACTGAGGTCATGCTTTCCTGCGCATAATTCTGTGTATGTGCAGAATCCCTGCAAAATGGCGCCTCCAACGTTTGGTCTGGTTCTTATCTGCGAGACGCTTGAGTAGTGCTTGTCCACAATACCCTCACCTCTGTTTCCGGAGACAGTTGTGACGGTGTAACCTCCTATATTGATGTTTTTATAGGTTCTTTCAAGCTTGAAGTTTTAAAAGGTTTCTCTTTATTCTTAACCCATTATTGCACTGCCGCGCTCTAGGTTGTTATTCTTTATTATCAGTTATGGCGGTCGCGATACCGGCTGCTAATCGGGCAGCACTCATGGCTTATTTGACTCAGAATGGAGTCCCTAATGCTGGTGTTGCGCTGATTTTTGTAGTAGAGGCAGATGCGGCTTACCGCTTCGAAGTATTTTATTCTTGGGTCACCTTTCCGGCGGTGGATGGAACAGATAACTTGTTTCACGAATATACGCCTACGGCCCTTCCTAATGCTTATCAGCCCTATCGGGCTCTTAAGATTCCGCTTACAGCTTGGCAACACCAAATTTGGCCCTTCCTCACCCAATAACGCCAGTCCGTTTAGGTCCTTTGTCGATAGATGGGGCCACGTGGCCCGTTTTGGCTGGGTATAGCCCTCACCCGCGTCGTTTGTCAACAGTGATGCTTGCAGAACTGAGCGTGTTACATACGTCTTTGATACGCGTGCATAGAGCTGTTATACAGTTCATGTCGCGCAACTTTCAGGTGGGACCACCTGGAGTTGCTGCGCAACCTGCGGGACTTTGTGGTGTGCCCATCAGTCCCCTTATGGTTAATTCAGTAATGGGCAAGCGTCCACAAAATAAGGATGAATTACCTTATTGGCTTGCTGAAAAATTTGGACAACTAGAGGCTGTTTTTCCAAATACCTCTCCTGTGGATAAACACAGGATTTTGACTATTAGTTTGCCTAAAGACTTGCTTCCCGAGTTGGCTGATTGTACCACCTGGGGTAAGGTGTTTGCAGCGGTATATTCGAAGTGTTCGGCACTCCCTCCATGACCGTGCTCCCCTCAGTGATTAAACGTGTTCATGATGAACATGGAGCCGAAGCAGCTGTGGAGCTGGGGATGAGATTGGTGGGGGTGTTCGACGTGGTTGCTGATATGATCCTTGCAAATGTCAAGGGCGATGCGGTAAGCTTTCAAGTGGCAAATCGCTTGGAGGCTGTCCCTGATGTAGACAAACCACGCGAATTACCAAACATTATTGCAAAGGCTTATAAGACCATAGGCCGCAATAGTTTGGGAGTTAAGCCTTTTACTCAAACGCAAACTCAATCTCAAACTCAACAAAAAGTCCAGACGGATAAAGATGGACGTCCATTCTTTCCTAAAAAGAACTGGAAAACTAAAAAACAGGGGCAGCAACAACAGAAGCAAGGTTTGCGTGCTGGTTTACCGACACCGGTGTCTTCTGAGTGTTCTTATGACTTGCGCGACCGCGCTAAAATAAAGTCTCCTGATAGATTTCTGGTCCCTGATCCACGTTCTCCTCGTTCTTCACAGGACACTTCTGGCTCTCAAGTCAGAGGAGGGGAACGCCAAGATCGTGGCAAGAGTCAACCTGCGCCACAGGGACGTGATCAGCCTCGACAGTTTGAAGGCAAAGGAAAACAAGAGGATCTACCTCGTTTTCGACCCCAGTTTCAGAAAAAAAAAGTTGCCGCTCTAACAGCAAGGTATGCCTCAGACGGTGAGAACGCGACTCCTGAATTGGACATGGGCAGTGACTTTGCTCGACAGCGCAGCGGAAGTTACATAGTGCGGGAGGCTCTGCGTCCCTGTCTGGAGGCGACAGCAACTGATACCTTCGTTACAGTAGAGACTGCTGACACTCGGGTTGCCCCCCCAGATAGGCTCTATGAAATAATTTTCCAAATTGAAGGTGATATACCTCGTCCAATCAAAGCAGTGTTCTGGGAGAATTTAACGTCCTCATATGACATTCTGTTGGCGGAGGCAGATTGGCCTCCACCCTTTGTGTTGGCAGTTCCTAGGGGAGAAGACGTGATACTTCTGAGTTTTTCGCGTTATGTCCCTGAAGAGCATGCCCCGACTTTGGCTGCAGGGTGGGCTTGTGCCCTAGCCCCAGCGGTGTATCGTAATCAGGTGGGTTGGTATGTTGCTTCACCGGCTCATGAAATACCTTTACGCTCTATGCCACAGCCACAACCGCAATATCCAATCAGACGTGAAGCAAAAGCTTCCGTTTGTGATATTCTAACACAGTTGGAGTATCAAGGAGTGATTGAATCATGTACATCACTGATGAATAATCCTCTCTTTACGGTATCAAAACCTGATGGTTCTTATCGGATTGTATTGGATTACCGAGAATTGAACAGTCATTGCCGCACATTTGCGGTGCAAAACACTCACAGCTCAGCTCTGGTGAACAATCTTGTTTGTAAGAAATACAAAATTACACTTGACATTTCTAATGGTTTCTATAGTCACAATCTCGCTCCTGAGAGCCGTGATTTGACAGCATTCACTGCCGTCGGGAATCAGAAAAAATTTACACGATTGCCTATGGGGTATAAGAATAGCCTCGGGGCATTTGCAGCGCGTGTCGTGTCCCTATTGCACGACATAGATTCAGATGCGTTCTCGTACGTTGATGACATTTATCTGACGGACGATGAACTTATGCAGCATCTAGTCCGAGTCGACAATATTATTTTGTCCTTTGCCGACTATGGATACAAATTTGATTTTGCAAAGTCATATATCGCCCATTTGGCGGTGATCTTTTTGGGCTATGAGCTCAATAATGAAGGGAAGGGCTTGGCCCCTCACTTCTTGGAGAAATGTGTACATTTTCAACCCCCTTCTACATTGAAGAAACTTCAGTCTTTGCTGGGAGTTTTGAATTTCGTTGAGGACATACATTCCCGATTATTCCCAGCGTATCAAACCGCTTTATGCATTGATACAACCGACTTTTTCTTCTGCCAGCTGGCTTCCGGAACATACTTCTATTCTAAATTCTTTGCAAACAGATTTGCTTGCAACTAACTACTTGTTGACGCGGGATAACACCACAAACCTGGTAATATGTATAGTTTCCGGGACAATGGGTTTCACTTACTTGACGTTCAATGAGGGAGACACAGTTCCGATTGCATACAAATCACATTTATACACTGCTGCTGAAATGCGCTTTTCAACTGTTGAAAAAATCTTGACGGCAGTACAGATGGTGATTCTAAAAGAACGCTCACTGGCACAAGGCAAACGCATTCTTATGGTCATGCCCTTCCCTGCTTTGGAAGCCGTGACTAAGGCAAGTGTACCTAACTCGAAGGCACTACATCCCCGTTGGATACAATGGGCTACTTCTTTGACATCGGCTGATGTCACATTTATCTTTGATCCTTCCTTACAGACACAGGAGTTTTTACAGTATGAACACGTTCATCCTCCACCCTTGTCTCTGCTTCCTTTACATGAGTACAAATGCATCATTTACACTGATGGCTCGGCTCAACCGGCCACGGGTTCCAAACATGCTTATTCAGCTGCTTGCGCAATTGTTGCTGGCTCCTTTGTTAATGGAGAGTTTAAGTCTTCCATTGTGCACACTCAAGCACTTGGAGACTGTACGGCACAATTGGCGGAGCTGCGTGCTCTTGTACTTGCTCTCGAGTTTGCTGATCCAAATGTGAATACTCTTATTGTGTGCGACTCTTATTACTGTGTCCAATCTTTTAATGACAACTTGTTCTTTTGGTCTCGGAATGACTATCGCGATTCCAAAGGCTGCGCAATTAAGCATAAAACGCTTTGGGTTCGAGTGGCAGATCTTAAACAACGTCTGCCCCTCATTCATGTTATACATACTCTTGGCCATCAGCGTATGGGAGCACATGCTCTTGGTAATTCTTTGGCTGATGAAGCAGCCAAGTCTGCAGTAGCCACGTGCTCCGTAGCAGCAGTTACAAGATCCAAGACTAAAATAGATAATGAGATATTGGCAGCTGTAGCTGCAACGAGGGAGAGAACTGCTTTTCCTCAGGATTTCCCTTCGAAATACTCTTATCATATAACTCCCGCACAAGTTCCTTATGCTTTGATTCCTTCTGTTGGGGAGCGGATGATCCCCAACATGGACCGCAGACCTACATTGATCAAAGCCGGACACGAAGGCATAGCATCTGCGCATGCCGGTGTGTCGGCGACAGTCTGTATTTTGCAGCAACGTTACTGGTGGCGTGGTTTATATAAACAGACCCGTAATTATGTCCTTTCTTGTGACATTTGTCAGCAAATTAAGCCGTCTACGGTCACCCGCCCACCACAAACAGCTGTGTATTTCTAATCAACCTTTTGGCTGTATCTATCTTGATCACTGCGGTCCTCTTTCTTCAGATACTGCGCATAAATATATATTTGTTGCAGTTGATTCGTGCACTAGATTCCTTTGGGTTTGGCCACAACGCAGTGATGACGCTCGAAATGTCATCAGGGATTTGCGTGTCTTTGTAGGGATCTTTGCCTGTGGCACCTTCCATTCTGACCAAGGTCCAGCGTTCGCCTCTAAGGCGTACAAGGAAGCAATGAAGTGAATGGGGTGCTGGTGCAGTTTTTGTCTCCATACAGGCCTGAGGGCAATTCAGTTGTGGAGCGAATGAACCGTGACTTAAAGCAATCCTTGACAGCTAGAGTCTTAGGTACTGGCAGGAACTGGCTGGCCCACTTGTATGGGGTTTAAAGTGCACTTAATAACCTCCCTAGACGATCTCTGGGTGGGCGGACCCCATACGAAATGCTCTTTGGCATTAAAATGTTTGTGCCAGACCTTGATGGTCTAGACGTTGTGGCGGCTGCCGCAACCTTTGACGTAGATAATCATTCTACTGTGTTACAGGATCTACAAAAGACCCGTGACAGCTATGCAACTGAACATTTACCCTCTTCCACTGATGCAGCACTACTGATTCCAGTTGCCGGTTGGCTTCCGAAAGTCGGAGATCTGGTACGAGAAAAGCTGGAGAACAAAAAAGAATTTGGTCCCTCTTATCGTGCACCGGTTCCAGTGCTTGGACTGAAGGGTACTCGACCAGTCATTTTACCTCCTTTACCTGGTCGCAAAGACAACAGATATATTTCAGTGGACAATGTCAAGCTACACCATGTGGCCGATTCTGAATAGTGTCACACCTGCAGTTTCGTGCAACGCAATTTCATTGGATCCACTGACTTCATCATCTTCCACCGCTCCTCGTAGGGCTAAGAATGTGATGGACACAATCATTGATCTTTCACCTATCCGACCTATATCTTCAACCGTGGATGTCGAGTATATATATCATCCTGAGGAGTCCGTCAGTGAAGTGCCGAACAGTCCTAGAGAACATCAAGAGGACCGACACTTCCAACTCTGATAAATCAACCTACGAATGGCTGCTATGGAGATCATGCCAGTATCTCTTCCGGCTCTTTTTCCTCGACATCCCGTTTGGCTGACACACCGACTAAATTAAGTATTTTTTTCTCTTGGTTCAAAAAGACTTACCTGGACCCTCCTTGGACCTACATTTGGTTGCTGCTTGTCCTGATTTTTCTCTTCATGTCAATTGGTTTTGTGACAGTGTTCTTTTTGCTCATCAATGGTCATTATTTGCCAGAACGCTCTGCAGTGAACTTGGTCGATGGAGTTCTGGCTAATCGTGGGCAAAGTTTGCGTAGCCGTGCTACGCGAAGTAGCACAAAATCTCTGCAGCGCTATACGTAGCTACGCGAGCATACGAAGTTGCTTGTTTCCGCATGCTCGCGTGTGCTCGCGAGATGTTTTTGACGTTCGGCAACACGGATGATGTTTTCAGGGGAAATATCGCGCAAACTTCACCACGCGGTTGCCAATGGGCGCGGACATGTTGTTTTCCTATCTTTTGCATGGTTCTGGGGCCTGTTTTTCAATCCCTCTCCAATCTTTTCAATCCTTTGTTTTTTACACTGTTTTTCTGATCTTTTTTATTTATTATCTATCCCTCTCTGTCCCTAAGTGTATATTTTGCGTTTTATTTCTACTTTTACTGCGTTTTTTTAAACTTTTCTACTGTTTTATATTACTTCCTTCTTTACTCTCCTACTTCTACCGCTAACTTTATTTTCTACTGCTAAATTTTCTTTTCCGCCCGCCCACCCCAGAACCATGGCTAAGGGAAAGGGTACCGGCTCCAAGGGCAAGGCGCCTGCGCCCAAGAGCTGCCGCCTGCCTTGCGGCAGACTGCGCCCGCCAGGGGTGCAGGCCCGGTCCCTTTTCAGCGAGGGAGAGGTGGCCGCCCTTGTTTTTTTTGTGCAGCGCCACCTCCCCTTGACCTTGGCAGCAGGCGGCAGGCCTGGCTCCGGGTACGCTACCCAGGAGCGTCACCGCCGGTGGGCGAGGGTGCGCTGGGCAGTGTTTCGCTGCTCTGGGGTCCGGCGCACCCATAACCAGCTGACCCACCGGTGGTCAGACCTCTTGGACCGGGAGCAGGACCTGTTGGACCTGCCAGGTGTCGAGGTCATGGGGCTTGGTGAGTAGCTAATACTAGTAGTATTGTGTGTTCTCTAGACTGTGTTACTGTTATTGCGAATGTAATTTTTTTCCGAATAGCAAGAATGCTGCTGCTTACATTGCAGGTAAATTAAGTTTAAAAATCTTCTGTGATTGTTATTCTTCTAGGCACAGGTGCTCGGCGCTACTAATCTTACTTGTTGTTTGCAACTTTGCGCTTGCTTGGGCTGATTATGTAAGAGTTTACTTTAGAGAACTTAAGTTAGGTAATGCTAGAGAGACTCTAGTCCTTCCTTTGTCCTCCTGTCACTAAGATAGTGGGGGATGGGTAGTTTAGTTACTTAGTATTAGTTGGTAATTTTTAAGCGGTCTGCGTGACGTATCCTCTGTCACTTCACTTGCTGCTGAGTGCTGCTTACTCCAGTCCTTAGTAGAACCTTTTGTAGTTTGTTAGTGAGTGAGTAATAGGCTTAGCAGAACATCAGCACCAACCAACCAACAATTTGGTGTATGCAAAAATGTATGCATGCGTCCTCCATCTATGCATTTTGAGGACTAAAATAAATGGAAATGCAGACTTAGTACACAATTGGCCTGTCTGGAATAGGTGGGCTAGGTCAGGTGGTACTTAGGCTTAGGATTCTGGAATCAGAACAGAATGGAACACTGGATTAGTGTTCATAAATAATAACTAGACAGTCCGCGAATCCCGCGATACTACTAGTCGATCAGATTAGCTAGGTCAATTTTACTGCAATTGTTGTTTCCAAAAATGTTTTTGGGAGCGTTTTCTAAAATATTTTTTGTTTCACACCAATCATCAATGTTTGTCTCTTTCTTTATTATATCTTACATGATCAGCACCCAGGGGCAAGAAGACGGGGTCGGAGTCGGCGGGAGCTGGACAACAAGAAGCCTCCCAGGGCCAGGCCCGCTCCTCTACCGAGGGCTCTGCTGCTGGCCCCAGTAAGTCCTCTCCTCCTGTTGTTAATATTAATAATTATATTTCCCTAACTTTTACTGCAGCTTATTTTTTCCGAACTATTATTTCCGTTTCCTAATTCTATTTTACCAAATCTTCTTCGATCTAGACTATCCGTTTCTAAATTCTTGTTATCCCTGCCTCTAACTGCCTCAGTACTACTACTATATTACTCTGTCTGTAGCTAAGCTTGCCCAGTTGGCCACTCTTTATTTTTATTTAAAAGGTTTTAAAACTCAGAATCACCAATAGCTCTAGCCACTGAGTCCAGTCCCTTGGGTTGTCCTCTTCTAGTCTTCTTAATCTTGATAGGCTTTGACAATTCCCACCAACAAAATGCCCAACCAGATATTTTACTATTTTTGATAGGATAGGACATACTCCTACTAGTGTCTACTCTACTCTAGTACCCGATTTGTACTAGTGATGTATGTGGAATATATATAACAATTTTTTCAATCTTGCTAGTGAAAAAGAATAAATAGGGGGAGGCGTATATGGCATCTAAAAAATGTGTAATGTTTTTTCTAGGCGTACCGACCACTAGTGCCGGGGCCAGCGGCGGGGCAGGCGACGCCAGCCAGGAGGGAGCAGCAGATGCGGCAGCTGCCACAGGGGTGGGTGAGGCAGCAACAGTGACGGGCGGTGGCAAGTTATACTTATATTCCTTACTTATTGACAATAGTTAAACACTCGCTGCAAGGGTGTACAGTGTATGTTGAGACTGAGAGACTAAGTTGTTGTGAACAACGGTTAAAGACACCCTTTACTTAGCATTAGAGCAATAGCATTAGCGGTGGGAGTAGTAGTTGAGTAACTAATGGCCTCTTCTATCTGACTTCAACGCAGCTGGGAAAGTTTTAATGGAGAAGACTAAGAGTCAGATGACCTTGATGGATGGGTTGAACGAAAAGGGAAAGAAGGATGGAAGGAGTAAGGACGGGCGAGATGTAATATATATGACTGGCAGAGAAGGATATGTGCCACGTGGGATGCATGCATAGGTGGCTGATAGGAAGGAATCAGATGCATGGGTGGTTGAAGGATGGGTGGAAGGTGAAAGAAAAGATGCCTGCCTGGGTGGATGAAACTGTATGGGTGATAGCAAAAATCCTCCGGGGTGTTTCATGGGTCAAACTCAAAGGCAAGCAAGGAAGGACGCATGGGTGGTGGTTAAAAAAAAATGTTTGTTGTTGAAACAAACTAAGGTTTGTTGAGAGGTTAAGAAGAATGATAGACATATTTACTTTGAATGGATGGATGGCTGGATGGTATTCATCATAGCATAGGTGGAGACTGTCACTGGATGAAGAGTCTTTGAAGAGAATGTAAAAGGAAATAAACCGCGCCAGAGTAGCAAAGCCAAGGAGAATAGAAGTTGTATGTTCAGAATACTCCCTTGACTCACAGTAGTTTGCAAGCACAGCATATATTTTGTGTATGTATGTTATCAAGCGCCTCCCTCCGACTCCGAGGCCCACTCACTACCTATGTTAATTTATTTTCGACTGTTTCAGCCTGCCATGGGTGGCCTATCGGCTGCATGGTTACACAATCAATCAAAACAAAGTACCTCATGTCGTCCCATACATATATATAAGCAATGATCATTTGGATAAGATATCATCTGCCTTGTTGTAGTAGTAGTCAGGGCAGGGTGAAAGTGAAATTGAGCAGTTGCCCTGGCCTTGATGTAACAGAGTATGGCCAGTGCCACCCATAATAGAAAAAATAAGATGATTGTGTAGTCAGCTTCCCCACCTGCAGACAATAGTAAATAAAAATAACGTGAGTCTGCGTCACGAGTATGTTTGTCTTGGGCGCAAGCTGACTGAGCTGGCATGCCGGCTGCAACAAGGTTACTTAATTTAGCTAAACAAGAGAGAAGAAGAAAACTGGTGTACTCGAGTCCATTGATACCACAAATGTTATGTCATGTGCTTGCTAGTGCTACTGTGCCACTATGTGTAGAATTAATTTTGTGTTACTGTTTTGCTAACAGTATTGGCTACAATAGTCTTTTTTCTTTTTTGATATAGCTACTCCTTCCCAACGAAAGCAGAAAAAAAAAGACAGGAAGGAGTTGGCAGCCATGGCCCGGCGCCGGAAGCTTGAGGCCATCCGAAATGAATATCGGCGGCTGGTGGCTCTGGCGGCGGAGGAGGAGAAGGAGGAGGAGGAGGAGGCGGCAGCAGCTGCAGCCTCCTCCAATGCCCCGGGCCCAAGCCAGGCCCCTCGAGTGGTACGGGGCCACGGTCTGGCAGCCGCCCGCAGCACTTCATCCAGCACTGCTGCCCCCCCTGTGGATGCAATTGCCGAGCATTTAAGCACCGCATGCTCCTCCGAATGGCGCGCCTAGAGGAGCAGGTAAAGGAGGTCCTTAAGAGACAGCGAGCCCGCTGATAGACTGAGATCCCGTTGGATTGCCCCTTTTTTATTATTTTTTTTGTGGGTGGGCATTGGGCTACGTTGGGGAAAAGTTGGGGTTTATATTATTTATGGACAATTGTTTTTTTAAATTTAATTTAACGCCACGGACATTGTTTGGACTATCTTTTTGGACATTGGTTGGGGTTAGGGAGAGGGGTGGGTCAGGTGTTGTGGGATTTTTTACAATAGTTTATTTTTTTTAGGGGATTAAATTAGTTATAATTAAACTTTACATACGATGTAAATGTTTTGTGGGGGGGTTACTCTTTTACGTCACACGGTTTCCTTCCTTTGCTGCTGCAGGGCCGCAGCCAGTTTTTGATTTAAATAATCTGCCAATTTTGTAACACATGAACAGATAGATGCGGTACCCTCACTGAGTGACTTGTCCTACTCATACTGTCAGTCTCTCCTCCTAGTCTATGCAGTCTGCAACTGGACTCTAGGGTGTGGGTGTGTGAATTAATGAATTAATTTCCATTATTAATTATGCCTCCCCCAAACTTCTTCACTTACCTGTGATTAATGTTTAAAGTAAACTTAGGCACAGCGATGGCTGCATGGTGATGATGGTTTGGTTTACCAAGATAGCATGGTTGCGGTGGTGGTAGTACAGTATACACTGGCAGTAGCATTTGCAAAAAAAGAAAATTAGACAGTCAGTTGCCTGAGAGAGACTAATGAAGGAGTAGTAGAACGAAGTACAGTACACAAGAAGACTGCCAAACAAGAAAGCTTAATAATGATGATTAGCAATGCTAAAGTAAAATAAAACATAATGGTGGCGGGGATAGCCAAGTACAACAAGTTACAAACTGTAGTTGACTCAAGTCACTCGACACAAGCATAAACTTTAGTGCTGTAACTTAGGAGGGGGTTGATGAATCCAATCGATGCCGGCAATTAATTATGATGGATTATGTTCCTTTGGAAAAAAAATTGACTTGCAAATATCTTGAGCATGGGGGGGGGCATTGGCAAGCAGAAGAAGATCCTCGCCCTGCCTTGATTGAAATTGAATTAGTGTTGCTTTCACCACATCCGCCCCAGCAAGTGTGTGATCAATTAGTGGTGTAAATTTAATTTAGTCACACCTCAATATAAATCACACAGACCGGGGGAAGAGGGTTAGGGTTTGATGAATGGTTGGGAAGGGGTATTTGAGGGAAAGGTTTGACAAAGAAACACTACACATGGACAAAAGAAAACACAATCTTGGCAGACGACCATCATATTCATAAATCTGTTAAGGGAGAAAAAGGAAATGCATGCATGATGATGACTTGATGGTTAATGATAAGTAGTACTAGACTAGTAGACAGTACAGGGCAGCAGTATATTATTAATTATTATTATTATGCAATTGCCTTGCCTGTCTGCCCTCAGAGAGACCCAAATTAAAAACAGTTTATGTTCTGTTGTACCGGGCTTCCTTTTAAACCTAGCAAAGAAAATTAAAAAATAGCTGTAGGGATCAATTATAAGCAAAGAGCAAACATAACATAAACAACAACACACAGTCGTAATGATTGAAGAGAAAAAAATGAATCAAATTAATTAAAAGATGATGAATGATACTGTCTAGGTTACTGTTATCCTGGTCAAATTGGGGAGTTGCATCTCGGCATTCCTCTTGGTCCTCCCTTCCATGGACGCCCCGTCCATCAATCTTGGGTGCCACTGCCTGCCTGGCGGATGGGTAAGGTAAGTGTGAGTTGTTTTTCCCAGTATAGCACAAGGTAAAGGCCGGCCTGTAAGTGTAGATGGAAAAACAAAAGGGATATTGAAAAACCAAGGAGAAAAAAAATGCATAAATTACGGAGGAGTGCAACACAAGAACACTTTCAGAGGCGGCATGGCTAAATCATGTCTACTCTGTTTCCAGCATTAACCTACAACAACAACAGGAAGAGCAGGCACACAGCGCCCACCCAACCTCCACTTTACTTAGATTTTTTTTGACTGAGCCAGACAGAGCACACATATACAGCAACATAGCATTTTCCAAATTAAGTAACTAAATCATTCAAAGCACCGCTGTCAGTCATGTTAACCACTTAACTACACTCGACTCGACTGAGTCGACTCCACCACTACACAGACATGTAGGTCTGCTGTGGTTGTTGTTGACTTGTTTACCTTTTATGCCACTTCATGAAACGCGGCCCGAGTTATTCCATCAATCATCTCCGATCCGACTGACTGCAAAGAGTACTGGTCATCAGCATCAGGGTGTAGTGTACCGAGTGAGTCCATCCAGATTCCAGATTCAAAAATGCAATGGATCGGACTGCAGTAGAAGTACAATTTTGTTATTAAACAAGAAGTGGAACATTGACTTGAGTCACTTTTAGTGTGTAGATTAAATACTAGTACACTTCGACTTCATTCATGCACAACAACAACAACACAAACACCAATCACTCAGAGTCAGGGTCCAATGCATGCCATCATTACCTGTTCCTTCTCATCTTAAGTTAAGGGGCAGTCCCTCTCGGCTCGGAAAGGAGGATAGCTACAGTCATCATGTTCCACTTCTTTTGGAGGGACTCGACGAGGCAACATTTCTTGTACTATTCTCCATCCAATGTCTGGCTTGAGGGAAATGGATTTAGGGCGAGTCAGGAGGATGCAGCAGGACTCGGAGGAGTGGACTTAAATGCACACAGCTGCAACTCCAATATGTCAATAAAAAGAGAAGACGGTAGTGATGGATTTGTTGTGATTCGAACCAGAAAGACAGAGACACACACAAATAATAAAAGTAAATAAGGAAGAAAGAAAGAATCAAGTTGAAAGCCTAGTTGTCAGGGAAGTATAGCTCGTCCTCAAACTCTGGTGGTTCAACCAGAAGTAGGTAATCATCTAACACACTACTTCCGTCACCTAAGTCGCTGTCCTCATCTTCCTGCTGTGATTCACATATTTTGTAATTCGGTGGTATAAAGTGCTGATTCATTTTGATCATGGTTAACCTCTCCACGTTTTTGGGCGAGAGACTGGTCCTTTTCACTGTTACAATGGCACCAGCAGCACTGAAAACACGCTCAGAAGAGACACTTGCGACAGGGCAAGCCAGATAGTTTATCGCCAGCCTGCTGAGCACTGGCCAGTGGCGCATTTTCCCATACCAATACACCAATGGGTTTTGATCAATGAAGACCTCTGTTGGGTCATCCAGATAGGCCTGGACCATCCGCTCAATGCTCAGGGGTGCTCCACTTTGCTGGGCCTCTTTTGCCTTTGCATCAGCACTGGACCTAACAAGCCCTTGCTGTAGATACCAATCCTGTGCCGATTTTACTGGGGCTGATGATCCTGTTCTTGCTGTTGTTGATAGTGTTGGTGACTGCTGTGAGCCAAACGCACTGCCCTCAGGCTCTGAAGTTGAACTTGACGCCGGATGCCCTGCTGCAGTACTTGTTGTGGGTTGGAGTAGTGGGCCTTTAATTAACAGCCGTTCATTTTCCAAGTCACTGGCTGCCTTAGCTATCCAAGTTTTGTACTGGGCAACATCCACTTCTGGAAAAGGAATTAATGTCTTAGTGTTCAGTGCTGATTTGTACCGTGGATCCAGAATTGTGGCACAAATGTAATGTTTGTCTGACACAATGCTAATTTGCACCCTTGTATTTTCAGCTAAGCGAACGGCTAAGCTCTCCACCAACTCATATGCTTCTTTTTTTTCCTCCACACCTGTGTACGTTTCAGACACCGCCTTCAGCTGTTGCTCTAGCATGTGCAACAATGGGATAGCTTGGCCCATAGTACAGTCCTCCTTGCTGACTTCACGTGTGAAGAGCTCGAATGGAAGTAGCATCTCTGTCAGGCATTTAACTAGGCCCCATTGGTCCATCTCAACGGTCATGCCTTTCACAGTAGCATCCCCTAGTCTTTGCATGACAGTCATTGATTGGTCTGTACTGATCAAACAGACGATCAAGCATGTAATAAGTTGAGTTCCAACGTGTTGGCACCTCCTGGATGAGTGCTTTGACTGGCATTCTATGCTCACGTTGAATGATCCTCAGCTGCTTCCGGGCTTTAAAAGAATGGCTGAAATGTGTGCATATTCTTCTGCAGGTGGCCAGTAAGTTGCTGACTCGCTCTTCTTTTTCAGAAAGTCTTGAACAATTATGTTAATGCAGTGCGCCAAACACAGGACCCTGAAATAGCCACCAGTGCGCATGGCCTTAACTATATTACTGCCATTATCCGTGGCAACAAAACCAATGTTAAGCCCTCTTGGGTGCAGCCATTCAAAGACCTTGCTGTTAAACTCTTCCAAAATGTTTGCAGCAGTATGAGATTTCTCCATGGCGAACATGGCTACAGTTGCATGTTTCCGAGTGGCATTAAAAATCTCAGCAGTGTCAACACCTGCAGATATCTTTTCTCTAACCCCCACAAAAGAGATCCAGTGCGCAGTGATGCACATGTAATCAGTGGCTTGGCAACTGGTCCACATGTCTGTTGTCAGGTGGATATTGTGAACAGCACTCTGCTGCAAAGCTTGTCCAAGCAATTCAAGCACGTCGTGATGTAGTGCTGGAACAGCAACTCTGGCGAAATAGGACCGGCTGGGAACCTTCCATTTTGGGCAGATGGCTGTCACAAATTCCAGAAAACCCACCCCTTTCACAAAAGAAAAAGGGAGAAGGTCCAGCGCTAACATTTGCGCCAGCTTCGCATTGTACAAACGTGCCGTTGGGTGGTTGCGTTCGTACTGCCCCTCAGACCTAAAGATGCTGACAATGGTAGGCTGGATTTTTTTCCTTTCTGGTGCCGCTGATGCAGGTGACTTCTTGAACCCAGTTAGGCTTAACGACGCACTTTTTTTTTCATTGCGGTACTCTGTTGCCTTGGTGTCTCAGCCTGACTCTTACTACGGTGGCACTGAGATGTTGCTGAGGCTGATGAGGATGTGGGCGGTACCACTGCACTGCTGGGATCAGGGCTACTTTGTGTACCAGAGAAAATGTCTCCCTCTTGTTCACCTTCCACCGCGATCATATCTTCTACTTCTTCATCCCCACCAACAGCAATGGGTGCAGTTTTACTTTTTTGGCCGCTAAGGTGCGCCTCCCACTGGATCAAGTGGTGTTTTTTCAGATGGGTTGTTTGGCATCCGGTACCATAGTTTGTACCAAGCTTACCCCGACTAACACTCTGTCGACAAATTGAGCATATAGCAACGTTCTCCTCCTTACTGCTAACCGAAAAGAAGTCCCAAACTGGGGAGGTGAACTTTCTTGCGCTGCTGGTGGTGCCACTTGCAATGCCGGATGAACTGGAGGGTATGCCTGGAATTTGACTCTGTGCAGTGCCAGTACCACTACCTACTGAGGTGGTGGTTGTGCTGGATGTAGGTCCCTGCCGGGTCTTTGAAAATGCAAATATAGAAGCTGGAGGTCGTGTTGGTGTTACCTGTGTTGGTGGTATCTGTGCCACATCCCTCACAGCAACTTGGGATGGGGTAATAATGTCGGTCTCCATCTCCACTGGGGCGGGAGTGAGGTTTATGATGACTGGCTCGTCATCATACTCCTCTTCTACATCTACCTCCATAACTCTAAGGCTTTCTGGAACCTTCCTTTTCCCTAGCCTTGTCGCGTGGCGTGCCTCACTCTCAGACTGAGCTGGTGGCTTCCAAGTGGCATCTAGATCATCAGAAGGGGGTCTTGAAGAAGAAGTTGAAGGACTAACCCTCCTTTTCCTTGCTGGGGATCTGGAAGACAATGGATCTTCTGAAAGAGTGGCTTGCTCTTCTTCTTCCTCTGCAGGAAGCTCGATTTCCTGAACTGCCCCTACTTCGGGAGGAACTACTACTATTGTGGGCGGTGATTGCGGCTGTTGTTGCGCACTTATATGCAGAGTTTCCTCCTGCGTTGATTGGGTACTACTTTGCGATAACGATAAGTCAATTTCAACATCACTGCTCGTTGGCGTTTGCGCAATTAGACTGGCTACCTCTGCGACACTCATGGACTTGGACCTAGGTTGGTGGGGTGGGCCCACTGATGGGGAGGTTCTGCTCCCAGCTTGGTCCCCGGACACCGCTGCTGCAGGCATAATTTTTTGTTTCCCAAAAATCATCTTGGGCGGCACACCAGTCTTGGTAAGTGCCACTTCCTTCTTCTGTTTCTTCTTCTCACTGGCAACTTTCTTGGTACTGGAGGACCTGGTACCTTTCTTTGGGGCCATCTTCTTCAGATGTCAGCAGGACGCAGTTGCACAAGTTGCAGAGATGTCTGTGGTCACATGTCACATGACGTCGTGCGCAGCAGGACTTCTGTCTGGCAGTACAACGGGTGATGATGACACTTCCTCCTGAGTCCTCAGTCTTTTGTGCACCTAAAAGCAAAGAAGAACATCAGTGAAATGTTGCATTTGTTGTTGTGGTTCAATTTCTACTAGTACAAACAAACAAATATAATACATAACTTAGTGTGTGGTGGTCACACTTATTAGTGTTATATTATTAAATTTTATTAACTCAGTTATTAAAGAAAAACAACAACAGTGTAGCCATTTGTGAGACTTTGACAACAAGGGCTTTCATGGTATACTGTGTACACTCAGAAAGGATAGGAAAGAAGAAAAACAAAAATACAAATGTAATGGAAGTGGAACCTGTTTGGCATTAATTTGTGCATCACGTCATTCAGGGAGCTGCAGCTGGCAAAGGGGATGGAAGCAGTAAGCCAAGAGGAACAAAGGAAAGACATGCAGGCCTATATGGCAAAAGCAGCACACTACTAAACTACCACCACAAAATGGCCACCAGCCACGTGGTCACTCACAGTCACAACAAGCAGGAGGCCTGGAAAACAATGAACTCAAGCAGGCCTATAATAATGGCCAGGCAAAGGAGGACAGCTTTAATGCAAAAACGAAAATCCACAGGGCTAAACAAGGTTTGCAAGTTACACAACAACCACACCACACACACACATCCAACAAAGGCATTTATTTAACACACACCAAAAAAGTGAAATACCCCCAAAAAACACATTTTGCAATTCAATCCAATGCCATCCATGCCCTAAATGATGTTTAAATTCAACAGACACCACAGAGACAGTTGTTTTATGCACCCATGAGTAGCTCTGGGCCTACTGGCTGAAAGGCCTATATTGGCAGACTAGGCCACAAGCTTGCAGGCCTATGGCAAAAGCACACTGGCTGGCTCCACAAAATGGCCACCAGCCACATGGCCAGGCCACCCACAACAACAAGAAAGGGAAGACAAACAATGCAGGCCTATGGCAAAAGCACACTGCCTGGCTTCACAAAATGGCCGCCAGCCACATGGCCAGGCCACAACAACAAGTAGCATAGGCCAAGAGGAACAAAGGAAAGACATGCAGGCCTATATGGCAAAAGCAGCACACTACTAAACTACCACCACAAAATGGCCACCAGCCACATGGTCACTCACAGTCACAACAAGCAGGAGGCCTGGAAAACAATGAACTCGAGCAGGCCTATAATAATGGCCAGGCAAAGGAGGACGGCTTTCATGCAAAAATGCAAAGACGAAAATCCACAGGGCTAAACAAGGTTTGCAAGTTACACAACAACCACACCACACACACACATCCAACAAAGGCATTTATTTAACACACACCAAAAAAGTGAAATACCCCCCAAAAAACCACATTTTGCAATTCAATCCAATGCCATCCATGCCCTAAATGATGTTTAAATTCAACAGACACCACAGAGACAGTTCTTTCATGCACCCATGAGTAGCTATGGGCCTACTGGCTACCCACTATAAATTTTAAAAAACTGATGAAAAGTACAGAAAATTGTAGTTGCAACTTGCAATGCCCCAATCAAACAAACAACACCAATTCTCCAACTTACTTGTAAAATCTCAAATCCAAAAGTCCTCAAATCCAATGATATATGATGCAGCAGACACAAAGAGTGATCCTTCCAGCTCCAAATCTAAATGAAAAGTGAACAGGACATGGACAAAGCACTGGGAGGAGCCTGCTGGACAGGAACAGGAAGTTGGAGACTCTGGGGCACTTCCTTCCCCTTAAAAAAAAAAAAAGGACTCCTTGCACAAAAAAGTACAGCCAAATGTCAATCTGAGGAGTTTTTTTCATCCAAATCATCATTTTCGAGAAGGTTTTATGCTGCTCGAGAGATATTCTTCTCCAGATTGCAATTTCTGCATGTTCGGCATCGCGTGTTTCACCGAACTTCCGCCGGATGTCCGATGGCGCCTCCGAATGATGTGTTCGCGATCGCACACTCTCGCGGGAGAGCGCGGTCGGCTACCAAAATCTCGTGGCGAACGGTTAGGAAATCTCGTCGGCGAACGCAGGGATCCCGGTAAGTCACTACCGCGCGCGTGAAAACGCATTTTGAAAGCGCGAACAAGGAAAAAACTCTGCTACGCCGCGGATCACGGAGTTTTCGGTAACTCCGCGTTCTACGCAGAACACGGAGTTGCCGAAAATCCGCAAACTCCGCGAGCGGAGCGGATTTTAACGCCCAGGGTTAGTTCTGGCCCCTCACACATCGTCCCATATCATGAAACGTGATCGGTCTCATGTTAACATTTCAGCATTCCCGATTCCAGATGGCATCGTTTGGGACAAAGTTGCCTACGAAGTCCACGGCCCGACCGAGGTGCTTCATGTACCATATGTGTTTCGCGTCTCTCTAGGAGATGTGGTAACACGGGACATACACTCGGATGATTGGGATGTGCAAGCAGTACGTGCACTGTTTTCAGATTTAAAGTATTATGCTGCTTTTGATGCTGAAGATTTGTATTTAAATTCTGCCAATTATGGTGATTTATTCTGTTATCAGCATCATTTTTTACACAAAACAAATACGTTAAGGCCTGTTTTTAATTATACACAATGGGAACATTGTCCTACTCCCGTGAAAGGGAGTTCTAAAACATTTAGGGATAAATTCATTTATTTTACAGATTATGATATATCTAATCCGGAATCCTATTATTTTAAACTTCGATCATCTACTCAATCTAAATTTATGTTGACACACACAAAATTGATTTACGCCAACTTGTTTAGAAATAAATTGGCTACACAGGGTTATGATCATTGAAAAGATACTGTTGATTTAAAATCAATCTGGGGCACAAAGCCTTGGCAGGTTCAGGAAACTGAAGATTTACATCGTGCCTGCCTGATCCCAGCTCAAATTCTGTTTTTGAATGATAGTGTACCAAACAACTTGTTTTGGCCTAGCAACTGTCAAAAATTTAAATACACCATCTAATCTGTCTTTAGCAGAATATGCTAATTGGCGCACACATACAGATTATACCATTGAGGCATTGCAAGCTTTGCTTCGAAATGACACCTTCAATGTCTCTGAAATTGATTCTTCTGGGTGGTTCGTGTGGCAAACTAATACAAATGCATGTCAAATGCGTTTTTATAATGTAACACCTGGTTTCACACAGACTAGACCGGACCCACGTTATCCAAGTTCCATTCGGTTACCACATACTCGGTGGGTAAATTATGCCAACAATGGTTGGAACATTCTACGCTGACATCAGTGAAGCAACATCTTTCTCTGCTGTCGCATGACATTAATTTGGCTGATTTTATCTTGGGACCCAGGGCTCCGAGAGCTAAAAGATTCATGTATGCTGCTTACAATGACATTTGGAAACTTTCGCAGATGGAAGCTGCTTTTCGTCTGCGCCAAATTGGTCAGGCCAATTTAGAAAAAGTCCTTGCCGTAGTAGACAATAGCATAAACACACTTTCCTCACACATTTACACGTTGGATAATATTGTTTCATCTGTTATTAATATTGTTCAAAGTGATGTGTCTGTGTTATATCATGGTCAAAATCAGTTACGATCTGTTATGCAATTTGCTTGGACTTTTCAAACTCTTAAAATGGGAAAAGTGCCTTGGTATTATTTGAATGCCACTGCTTTATTCTTGCCATTTAATCTGACTGATAAGCAAAGGTTTATGTCCATGAAAGATGCTACATACACACTATTGCATATTGAACAATTAGAGCCCTTGCCGTTTTCTGTAGCGGAAACAGACTCCGCTGTTTGGTTAATTCATGGGGTTATCTCTTATCTCTCTCCCTTTTTCGCTATTTCAATTTAAATCATGCATGCAACATTTTCCGATTGGCCGTTATGAACCACTGGGTAGTGCTTTTCTACATGAAATGTGGTCCCTGCCTTTCACTTACAGCTGTCAGAGAGAGGGTAAGGAAGTTTTCCTTACAGGGGAGGACTGCGATTCCACAGTAGGACATTCCCTTGTTTGTAAACACGTTAAGTTGCACGGCGCTTGTAACGTTTCCGCGCCTAATCTGGCCTGTTTTTTAAAAGGGACTCCAGTGCCATGAATAATTCCTGCTTTTTCATTGCTTACAAATGGCAGTTATCTTATTTTGAACAACCAAGACTGCTGTGATTTACGGGCAGGAGTCCTGTATTTAGTAACGGTTTCCCTGCGCTTAACTTGTTGTAGCAATGTGCTTTTTCCGCCCCCACATGGGAGTCTAGATAGCTCAATTTGGCCTTCCATTCCAACTTTGAAAACAGATTTCAACAAGTTGAGCAGGCTCAAAGCGCTGTTATTCCAACAAGAGGTGGCCCTCACCTCCGCCCGCGAGACCTTCCAGTTACAGGTGGCTAGGACTTCTGGAGAGATACAGTCCCTTCTGAACACCAACCTTCCACTGCATTTTGGAGAACTAATACACCAAAGATTTAATGCGTCTGACACTGCAGGCCTTGCACATTTTTTAAAATGTGTGGGATCTGGCCTTGTGTCTTCTTTTCAGACTATATTTGGAGTAATAACTGGTTTTATTCATTCTATTTTTTCCAGCGCCTTCGGAGGGTTCCCCTTGATTTTGACGTTAGGCGCTGGAATCCTGCTTCTCCTGCTCCTGTTGCGCAATGGCTGCTCAACTTGTGGTACTGCACAGACCAGGCCAGTTGCAGCTGTACCCTGATCGCATGCAACAGGTTTTCGGATGCTTGCCATTAGCCACGCTTGGCGTCAGTTATGGATTGACTTTTCGCTTTGCATATTTCACTTGCGTGCAACCAGCCCTTTACTGTCAGCGATGTCCCTTCTATTGGGCACTGGATATATGCCTCTCCAATACGTCACGTCCAGTCCCGGATTTTAAGTTGATGGGTCCCTTAGAGGCCCATGACCAGGCTTGTTCTGGGGATGGCCGTATGGCGCGTGCGGTTGCACTTGGAGTTTTGGCAGAATGGGATGTCGTGCGGCTGCACAGACCGTCCTGCAACGAAGTTTCATCGAATATCACGCAAGTTGCCCACTCATGCTTTTAGAGGCGTCTGATTATGAGGAGCACGTTTGTTCCTTCGACTTACTTAATTGGATGGCATCTCTCTTTTTTACCAACGATAGGGATGATCTTTTGGAGGGAATTGCATTCCTCGGTTCATACACCTTGATGGACTTACCACCTCCTTCATAATAACTTTGTTATCCTGGAGGCAGCTCTCCTTCAATGAGCCCTATTAATGACTTTGAAAAAATAATTATTTTTTTTGTTTTTTTTAAATTTTTGATTTTTTCCAATTTGTTTTTTTACCCGTTTTGAACTCTGCTTGACTTGTGAACTCTGTTTTGATCCTTTTTCTATGTCTTATGGCCTTACCAGGGGGAGGGTATTATATGGTTCTTAGGCACATTAGCGACATTGCTAAGTTAGCATGAGCTTCGCTGCCATGATGCTGCTTTTGCGCACGCTACTACATGACTTTGTTTTTGCAAGACTTTGTTTGTGCCCTTCACATGAGAACGGGTTGTCTTTTGCGTTCTCTGCCTTTCCTGGAGTTTAGTCTGAACACGATATGCAAGG
Source organism: Calotriton arnoldi (assembly GCA_963921515.1). Lineage (NCBI taxonomy): Eukaryota > Metazoa > Chordata > Amphibia > Caudata > Salamandridae > Calotriton > Calotriton arnoldi. The sequence goes on along the minus strand of CAWUFW010002404.1, from coordinate 1,559,847 downwards.
TCGATAAACAATGCCCCTTGTTATTCTGTTCTGGTCAGTCACTAGCATCTAGACATAACATGCTACACACAGCTGCACTACTGAAGACTTGTGCTTTGATATTACGTTGTTGCATGTTGTTTTAAGACACTTGGAGAAAGCCGTTCCATGGAGAAGAGCTCTGATGTTCTATGATGTAAACCTTACATCCAGGCTTTAAGGTATGGGGTCTGCTGTCAAAGCACAGAGATCGTCCTTTGTATAAAATAAACTTCTTCTAGTCAAGGGGAGGGTGGTCAGGCCTATAGGCCCCTATTTCCACAGTCTTTATACAATGACTTCTCCCTTTGTATTCTATGGAATTGTAATAATGCTAACTGTGCTGAGTTTATGCATTTTGCTGCTAGTAGTGGCACGTATACTGTAATGTAGAGCACGATAGTTAAAATAAACATTTTGAACTATTTCAGTGACTCTGCTTATTCTTATTGTGGACCGGTATGAATGAGTGAGCGAAAGAGTACGTCTTGCTCCCGCAATTCCTGAGAGAGTCGGGAGTGTTGTGTTCTGGGCTGTCTAATCATTTGTAGCTCCGTGATATTTGGAGGAGAACGAATGAGACACTATAGCTAGTCGGTTTGGGATTTTGGGTACTGATGTGGTAGGTTGGTACACCCCTATTCACTGAGGTCCTGCTTTCCTGCGCGTAGTTCTGTGTATGTGCAGAATCCCTGCAACATCATGTGTGACTTCAGCATGTTTGTGGAAAACTCCAAGGATGTTATGCTAAGTATGGAAGTCAACAGGTCATCTGAATGTGGTTCACAACTGTTTGAAGCAAGGCTGCCTTTAGCAGCCAGTCATCGAGGTGTGGGAAGATTCCTCAGAAGCAACAACTACCACCATCACTTTCATGAACACTGTTAAGGCCAAAGGGGAGCTCGTAGAACTGAAATTACTCATGACCTACTTGAAACCACAGGTAGCATCTGTGGGATTATGGGACAGGGGACCTGAGTGAGCATCTTGAACTTGTCTTTCTTGAGGAAGAAGTTCAGAGGCCCTAGGTCGAGAATAGGACGAAAGCCTCTGACAGTACTTCTCTGGCACCAGAAATTATCCTCCGGATGCTGCTGAGGTATACGTGGCACGTTTGGAGAGGTGGCCTAGAAAAGCATAACCATTTTTTTACAATTTAAAGCATCCATCTGTCTGATGTGATGCTCTGACACCTGTGGAGGTAATAACTTATTCGGCCTCCAAGTGGGTAACAGTGTGCCGCTGAGGGCAAGCTAAAAGGGTTTTGCAGCAGTGGCAGGGCGGAAGATTGGGTAATTTGTTGCTCCTGGAGGCGTGGACCCTGTCAGCCGGATCCCAGACCTCTACCTCGAAAATGCTGGGAGGTCTGTTTTTGAGACAGCAGGCAAGATATCGCTCCTATGTCCCACCTGAGGGCAAGCCTGGCAGAAGAACACATCTGTTTCCCCAAATACCTTCATGCATTTCGACTCTCCGGCAGGGTGGTCTTAAACTCATCTGGGTTTAGTTGACTGGTGGAAGCCTGAACCACGATACTCTTGGGTGTTATGTGCTGCAGGAGGAAAGATGTGTCACCCAGACCTGGCCTGTGTTTTCGGGCTAATTGCCTGTTGACAGGAGGGCAAAGTCCTGGCATTGGCCAGGAGCCCAAAATGGTCTTTGAGGGCATCAATAAACAGAAGAAATAGTCATGAAGATGTTTACCCTAGCTGCAGAACCTCAGTAAGTACATTTGCATTAGCCTCACCTGAGGCGAGCTGGAGATCAAGAACTGCAGCCGCCCTTCAGATGACCATAGTGAGTGAGGCAGATTGTTTCGCAGAAGGGCCATGTGGAGAATTGAGGCCAGTGTCAAGAGAAATGTCAAGGCCGTTTCCCTCCTTGAGATGCAGAAAGAGTTCTCATCATCTTACACATGTGATTTGTCATCACTGTTGTCAACATGTGGATCCAGGTCTGAAAATCTGTGTGGTAGCAAAAGTGTGTCAGAGTCATAATGAGGTTGTGGGAGAGGCCAAGGTGAGTGCAACTTCGATCGTTGTTGTGGCAGATTTACTTCAGAGTCTGAAAGGATTATGGGGTCTGACACACGGGGCCGGTGCGCTATTCAGAGCCATAGGAGGAGCCAGAGTAAATGTTGAAACTGTTGCAGAGTCACTGATGGACTCAGGAACTTAGGCTAGATCGGGACTAGAGAGGGGATCGGTTCCCTTGTGGTTGGCCAAGATCTTAAGGTACCCAGGCATCCATGCGACTTTTGATAAGACTGGCAGGAAGAAGGGGAACCATGTTTAGACTACTTGTGTTTTTTCTTCTTTCACTTACCTGAGGTTTTGGAGTGGGATGATGATCTCTCTCTCTCTCTTTCTCTCTTGTGGCCTCAGGACCTAGAATGCGCCCGCATCCTCAACTTTGATCGGGCCTTCCTACAGTACTTGGCGAAGAATAGTTTTGCTTAGCACTCCAGGCTAGCCTTTAGATTCATCGGAGCGCAGGTTTTGCACAACTTGGAGTCATGGGAGAAGCGGAGACACCAGATACAGACCTCGTAAGGTTCTGCCACCTGTTTATGGCAATCCTTGCAGAGTTTGAACCATGTCATTTTAGGGGGTTTTATAACCCTAGCACACTGGAAAAAGTTTGGAAATTTTCCATCAGGTGACAGAAATTGAGGGAGTGTGCTCTGGATCCACATCAGAAGGTGTGGAAAGAACACAACTGATGTCGACATGTGCAGATGGTGGGTATATTGTTGCTTGTTACTTACGGAGTGGGATGGGCTCTATGTGGAGCCCCACAACACCACCTACGGGCATGCAACGGAATTGCTGAGAAAAAAATCTTTGGATCCAATCTGGCACCTGGTGGCACTAACAAGGAGAGGAATCGGCAGTTAGAAGTATCCATCAGAATTACATTTATAAAAAAAGAAGCATCCTTCAAAATGAGATTCCACTGTGCACTAGGTAGGAATGGTCCTTTTGTCACTTCCATGAACTTTTTGATTAATGGAACTGAGAAAATTTGCTTAGTGTGCAGCTCTCTCAAATAAACCGCAATAGCTGGCAAGTGAACCCTTAGCAAAGCGTACATCAGTTTACATATAGCCAGATATGTGAGGTATTTGACTATGAATGTGTCCTGATGTAAAACGTCTTGGAGCTTGTTAGCCTGACACTATTTTAGATATCTTTTTCACTTGAATGTGTAACACCTTCTAGTGGGTGGTCTCTGTGCTTTTTTAATGATATGTAGTGTTGCTTTAGGTAATTGTAAATGATGGAACTCCGCTACCTGGGGAGCCATGCCCTCATCTGTAGTTCCCTACTGGTATGAGTGAATGGTTAGGGTGTCTCTGTGTAAAGGAATTAGGCAAGCACCTTTCCTGACAGTTTTAGTGTGAGAACAATAATCTCAGAGTAAGGGACCCCCTCTAAGAGGCGTATGAGGTCAGGGAGTAAGAGGAGAATGAATATATGAACAACTAGGACAAAAGAGCTCCCCTATGACCTATATTTCTTTACCAGTGATTGAATCTAGTATGGGTTTGAATAAATGTACAGAATTACACAATTACAACATACGAATGCACATCTTAATTTTTCAAATTTTTATTTATTATACTGATTTACTTTTTCCTTTGTAATAAATGCATTTAATGACATCTTTTTTAAATTTAAAAAAAAATCATTTTTTTAACACATACACATTCTTTAACATTTAAATGTTAAAAATGTTTTGTATGATTGTGAACGACTGTGAGGAATTAATGAGTTTTGATATAAGATTTATTTATTTATTGGGGGTCAACATGTTGGTATTAATTTTTGTATAATAATTTGGTATAATGTTTGGTTAAAAAAAAAAAAAAGATTTTTTTTTTTAACATTTAAAAAAAAATGTCATTAAATGCATTTATTACAAAGGAAAAAGTAAATCAGTATAATAGACCTCGTGTGTCCAGACCTTATTGTTTTGGTCATCTAATTTGTTTTTGGAAACGTTCTACATCTGTCTTTTCCTTATACCCAAATGTGTATATGTGTCTTGTATGATTGTGAACGACTGTGAGGAATGAATGAGTTTTGATATAAGATTGATTTATTTATTGGGGGTCAACATGTTGGTATTAATTTTTGTATAATAATTTGGTACAATGTTTGGTTAAAAAAAAAAAAGATTTTTTTTTAACATTTAAAAAAAGATGTCATTAAATGCATTTATTACAAAGGAAAAAGTAAATCAGTATAATAAATAAAAATTAAGATGTGCATTCGTATGTTGTAATTGTGTAATTCTGTACATTTATTCAAAACCATACTAGATTCAATCACTGGTAAAGAAATATAGGTCATAGGGGAGCTCTTTTGTCCTAGTTGTTCATATATTCATTCCCCTCTTACTCCCTGACCTCATACGCCTCTTAGAGTGGGTCCCTTACTCTACGATTGTGTTCACGGTTATTTAACTGTGGGATTGTGATTTGTTCACAAATAGCTGATGTGTCCTTGATTAGACCACTTTTTTGCACTTTAAGTATATGTTTTGTCTTTGTTTAACAACCTATCTATATGCACGACAGTACCTATTAAGGAAGGGTGTTAGTCTTTAGCATCTGATACATATTTTTGAACATTATTAGACAACCTACTGCTCCGTTATCAGTTGTAGGTTTTCTGGATTGTAGTATCACCTTTCCCAATTTCCTTATCATATACCATCATGGAGGGACTCAAAACGTTCGGGTTCTCTGATGAGGACTTCTCTGCACTCATAGGACAAGCTATCTCCAGCGGAGGCCCCACTACCTCACATAGTGGAGATGACTCTGAGTGGAACAATCTTCTAAATTTAAGAAAAAAATTAAAAAGAATAGAGTCACATGCCCACTATATGCTAGAGTACTTACGAGCAGGTGTTATTCCATCAGTCCTTAGGGTTCGTAATGTGCCGGCCCTATTTGTCGAGATACGCAAGTTCCTGGAGCGGTGGTCCCACATTGCGAACTGCTGCTCCAGGGACTGGATGATCCTGATAATTGAAACAGCAAAGGAGGTTATGTCTGTACTAAGCCAAGAAATAACAGAATTAGAAGATAAACTGAAGGCAGCTACAGCACTTGATGAAGCCAAAGCAAGGCTGGAGAGAATGAATGCAGACATGAAAGACTTTGAAGATTACCTGACTAATAGAAAAACTGAAAAATTAAGAAAGAATGTGAGGTGGTACACTCAAGACAAAGCTTATCCGTACCTAGAAAAATCTTATTATCAAGACTGGAATAATGGTGCTACATATCAAAATCATGGCAGAAATAATAGAAGGACAGTTATTAATTTCTCTGACACCTATTCATCTGACTCTGAGACAGATAACTTCCAGTGCACAGACGAGATGCAGTACAACTACAGGCCTAACAGAGGCAGGCAAATGAATCAACAACCCTATAGGGGACAGTCTCCTTTTTTACACCGTGGTCAATACCGCGGGAGAAACAGACGTTGGGGACAAGACAGGGGGGACCAGCAACAACCGATGGCCCCTCAACATCCGCAACCTTATCTAAAAACATGCAACCAGCAATACTGGAGGACATAGACAATTCTGCTCTCCAGCATACCAATACAGATGACACCTTACCTATTTTTAATTTCTCATCAGAAAATCTAACACAGGATGAGATAAAATTATTAGGAAAGGGCTTATCTTTTGTCCCTAGTACTGGTCCTAACTTGTTTAAATTACACCAAGACATGTTTTCTTTTTTCAGGAAGGTAAGATTACGGAATTTTTCATGCCTAGACCTCTAGAAAATAGTGAAGAAAATGTATCTCAGTGTAAACCGCCATCTATTTTCACTCCTACCTTAGATATGGTAGGCCCTGAGGTAGATATATTCAAAAAAACTGTATTGAAAGAAATACAACGTGTCACCAAGTATCCCCTATATAAACAACGCAACCTGTCCCTGTTGGACCATCAAGCTCTCAACAGCATTAGAAACAACAAAAACATCATTATCAAACCTTGTGACAAAGGTGGGGGAATTGTAGTTATGAACCAGACTAACTACAATGACAAAATTCTTGCCATGCTGTCAGTCCCAGAGCACTACAAAAAATAAACCCCAGGGAGCTGGGGAGATTAAATGCTTGCATTCAGGAAACGACCAAAAGGGCCCTAGATCAGGGTTCCATTTGTCAACAAGAGTATCTGTTTCTCAACAAACCTTGCCCTACTGTGCCGGCACTTTACGGAGTACCTAAGACTCACAAAAACAATCTAGACCCCCCATTACGTCCCATTATTTCCACCATTGGATCTAGCACGGAACCACTTTCCAAATACGTTGACACCTTCTTATGCCCCCTCACAAAGAACTATGCCTCATACATTCGTGATACAGGGGACATTATAGAGAAAATTGAAGGCATACCATTTGACCACAATAATGAAATATTGGTAACGCTTGACATTGAGGCTCTGTACACCAACATTCCTCAATGTCAGGCGTTACAGTCAGTGGCCACACTCCTCAGTAGAACACCCGGTGAAAGACCGGATGCCTTCATACTGGGATGTTTGGAGATAGTCTTAATGAACAACTTTTTTGACTTCAATGGCCTTACTTACCAACAGATTAAGGGCACCAGTATGGGGGCTTCCTGTGCGCCCAGCATAAAGAACATCTATATGGGCGAATGGGAACTAAAGAATATCTTCAATGAAGCAGCTCCTTTCTTTGAAAATGTATATATATCTAAGCGCTTCATTGATGATATATTCTTTATTTGGAAAGGAGACAATGACACCCTGCAGGAATTTATCGCGTGGCTCAATGCCAGCGACATCAACTTGAAGTTTACATCCAATTCCAGTTCCATAGAAGTCGAATTCCTAGACATAGTGGTCCGCAGTTCAGATGAAGGGTTACAAGTGAGTTTTTTCAGAAAACCTACGGCAAAGAATACCATTTCTCAGCACCAGAGTTTCCATCCCTCATGTCAGAAGTATTCCATCCCCTTTGGGGAATTTTGGCGTGTACGTCGCAACTGTACCAATTTGAATGATTTCCATACCTATGGAGATGCCCTGAAAAAACGCCTCTTGGCACGAGGTTATCCCCGTCGGTTGGTCAAGACGGCCTTCAAAAGGGCAAAATATTATAATCGAGATGCCCTACTACAGGGCAATACTCGTGCTCCAAAAGACCAAATAGTATGTGTTATTAATCATTCTCAGTTAAATTATAAAATCAAGAATATTATAACTAAGAATTGGAAAATCCTTAATGCTCACGAGGATGAGGAACTAAAACCACCCGTAGTAGCCTACAGGAGAAATAAAAACCTCCGAGATATGCTTGTACACACAAGACCAGAAGCCCGTAATATTTACCAGCAGACCACCCTCACGGGCCTACCCCCCATCTTAGGGAACCATAAATGTGGCTCCTGCCATGCCTGTGATACGGCTATGGTCACTAACACCCTTACATACAAGGGTAAAAATATTAAACTTAGAGACCTCAGCAACTGCAGGAGCCAAAATGTTATATACATTATCTTTTGTCCATGAGAGCTGGTCTACATAGGAGAAACAAGCCGCGAGTTCCGCATTAGATACAGTGAGCACAAATCGTCTATTCGAACAAAAAAACTTACAGCTCCGATGGTTACACATTGTCTTGAAATGCACCATGGGGAAAATGATCTTCGTTGGTGCATTCTTGAAAAGGTCAAACCTAAGTTAGGTCTGCCTATTGAAATAACTCGCAAAAGGAGAGAAACCTTCTGGATCTTTACCTTTAATAGTGTAAAGGAGGGATTAAATGAGGAAATTATTTGGAACATTATAAATCGTTACGCATAGCTCTTTTTTGGTAGCCCTTTGCATTCACCACCTTAGGTGCCTATTTCAGGAATGATAGACACAGCAAGGTGCCTATACTCTTGTTCTAATGCAGGCTATGTCGCAGATTTTCACAAGTTTCCTCCATTGTTCCATCTTATTGACAACCAGTGACCAACAATCCTCCACTGCTGTATTTCTATATATTGCCACTATCTGTTGGTCAATATATTCTTTCTTATTCCTATACAAATGGTATTTTTATATATAGACTTGAGATTCAGCTCTCAGAAGCTACATGCCAACCACTAAAAGTCGAATTTAAACATGATAGCTTGCATCACATTCTTTCCAGCTTATTGTGCATGGGTACTGCGCAACTCTAATTTATATCAGATGGCGATAACTAGAAACAATGATTATCTTACTGCCAATTTTGGGAACCTTTGTTTCCAATAAAAAATAATTTTGGCACATGTAGTTCCTAAATCATTAGTATGAGGTTTGATAGCACAAGTTAGATATAATCTATTGGAGCTTGACATATATATCACAGCTCGTAATACTTGCGCCGATAGAATTGAATATGCATATTATATGATTTTAGCTTACCCAAGATGGCGCTTATCATAAGTAGTGACTTTGGCATTACAGTCACCTATATTCTTATTAAGACACCTAACATCAATATACCTATTTGAGTGCACCGGGCAATATGCGCTATCCCTTGGTGCTCGCTTTATTGCAGGGTTTTGTATATTTTAATTATCTGATTTTGAACTACACAGAACATCACTAGGAATGGTCGCTTTGCTGTTCCTGCCACGTGTATGACGGGGCTTGTGCCTTTCAGGGAATTTTACGGAGTCATGTGAGTTTCTATTACTGTATAGATCTCTATCTGACATACATATTAGTTTTAGTCACCATCTGTTATCAAATTAGACACATCAAGATGGCGCAGATATTTTCTTCGGAATGATGTCAGTTTTCTACCCGTGATAGCGCCCGACGTACTGACGCATCATTAAGCGTGCTCTTCTGCGCATGAGCAATAACATATTTAATGGCAGATCCCGCGTCCGTCAGTTCCTGCAGTACGTGATGGACGCGGAGCTTTGAACCAGTCTTTATCGAAAATATAGGTGAGTGGCCAGCTTGTAATTGTGATATTGTGAAGGGTTCGTTTTTATCTATAGACAGAGAGGGTAGGGCTGTCGCTATATCTTTTGTAATATCTTTTGCAATATGCTCGTCATTTCTTTAAGAATATGAGCCACAACTAAGCTTTTTTACCATGCATTTGATCTAATTAGCATGGCCACTAGTTACGAGAGATAACGTAACTTCTCCTCGTCAGGCCCTTACCTCTATCTTGATTCTGTGCTCTAAATCAATCTAAGCAGCTAAGATAGGGCATCACGATTATCCGTTTGAGGATCAGAAAGACTAAGGACTTTTTGCCCAATGTTAGCATATGTATTAGTAGTAACTGGCCATTGTATGGCCCTTCTGTAGAGACATCCAACATAGGGGTAGACATTTACATGCTTCTTTGTTTATAGGTATACCTATTGAAGGCATGCCCAGTTGAGCACGCTTGGCTAAATTGTGGAAATATTGTTCCTTGTTGCGGCTCAGAACGTACTATATTTCGTAGAGGCAATCCTACACATATAAGAATTTTTGTGAGTATACGAATTCGACTGACTATATTATAACTGGCTACTGCAGCATGACGAGGAGAATTTTTACCCATATACATTTTCTACTCATATAAATCTTTCCTTGTAGAATATTTATATATTTCCTTCCTGATGGCCAGCATCAGATTGGATCAGAATTCCTGAAGCTAACATATATTTTATTAATAGGTAAGGCTCCAACGAAATTGCCATTTTTAGAATATATCCTCTAGGCGGATTAATTCCATTTTAATGTATCATCTAATATCTTACTCCCTATAGAAAGTGTAGTGGATTGACAGCCATCTGTGACACAGGCCCCGCTGTCCCAAGTTTTATTTATACCTGCACATTGCTCAAGAGTTGGGATTTATCCTAAAGGATGCTAGTAAGTCGAGCTGCTATTTGCCCTGTATATATAGGTATCCACATTAGATAGCACACTTTGGGAATCTTCAAGCAAAGCATGCTGAAATCTATATTTATGCATTCTATACTTTACTATCATCTTCTCACTTCACTGCATGGCACATTATGGTGGTCTTGGTTTCTATAATCTAAGGCTTCTCTGTCTGACTATTATATTTTTCATATGTTTTTTTCACCCCTTGGAACTTTTCCCGGTAAGTAAGAGAGGCCCCCAGTAAAAATTTCGGGTGTACACAAATGCTAAAATTAGTCTATATATAAAACTAACACTGTCACGGATGCATAATTAGGTTAGTAATCTTTTTGGATTTTCCATCCTTGTATCATAAGGTGGTCTGATCAAGAGTTTACACAGTATAATTGTTATAATGTATGGGTTCATAAACATATATTATTGTTGTCCTTTAGGTGCCCACCTGTATTGCCTGAGTGACACTTTATTCAATTTGGGCAAGGTCCTGATGAAGGTGGTTCATGTTGTGTGTTACCCCACCGAAACGCGCGTCGACCTCGTGTGTCCAGACCTTATTGTTTTGGTCATCTAATTTGTTTTTGGAAATGTTCTACATCTGTGTTTTCCTTATACCCAAATGTGTATATGTGTCTTGTATGTTTCTGAACGACTGTGAGGAATGAATGAGTTTTGATATTAGATTTATTTATTTATTGGGGGTCAACATGTTGGTATTAATTTTTGTATAATAATTTGGTATAATGTTTGGTTAAAAAAAATTATTTTTTTTACATTTAAAAAAAGATGTCATTAAATGCATTTATTACAAAGGAAAAAGTAAATCAGTATAATAAATAAAAATTTGAAAAATTAAGATGTGCATTCGTATGTTGTAATTGTGTAATTCTGTACATTTATTCAAACCCATACTAGATTCAATCACTGGTAAAGAAATATAGGTCATAGGGGAGCTCTTTTGTCCTAGTTTTAGTGTGAGAACCATGGCCAGCTGGGCCATTTAGGAGCTATCAGTATCATAGTCGTGTTGGACGCTCTGAACTTCTACAGAATTGTTGGAATAAACTGTACTGGGGAAATGTGGAAGCAAATATCACATTCCAACTTATCAACAGAACATTTCTCAGTGACTGAGAATGGTAATGTCTGGATGCGAAGGACCATCATTTTGTGTTTTCTGGGGTTGCGGAATGGTCTACTTGTGGCATTCCCAAGTGTTGAAAGAGTGTGTCTGGTATAGATTGCTTTAACTCTCAGCTGTTAGAGCAGCTTATATACCTGCTAAGTTCATCATCAACATGATTTGCTATTAGCCAAATGTTCCTTGTGATGACTCATTTCCAGATGGTTTGGGCCAGCTGTGAGAGTGGGCATGATACCGTGCCCCAGTTTGTTGACCTAGAACATTACTTTTGTGTTGTATGTTAGTATTTAGAATCTCTTGTATTATATTTGGATCTGAAAAGCTTTCAGTGCTAGAAAGATAGTATTCAATTCCAGATAGTTGATGTGTTTTACTGTTTCTCACATTGACCACAAGCCCCTTATTTGGACAGAACTCATGTGGGCTCCTCAACCTATATGTGAAGCGTCTTTCATTATGATGGCTTGAGGAATAGGTGCTGTGAATGGTCTCCCCTTTAGCGTGTTGGCTGCTTTCCACCACCTCATCTCTTTGGTGACTTTGATTGTTACAAGACCACTAGATCTTCCAAACTTACTGCAGTTTGAAACCACTGGTTGCTTAACCATGTGTGGTCTTGTGTTTGGAATGAGGAAAATGCATCATTCCTAAAAGCTTCATGAGTGATCTCACTGTCACAATTTGTGACGCCTGGTAAAGGTGAACTTGTCCTTGTACAGCCTGCACCCATTTTGTAGTTGGGTAGGACATTGCAGTAGTTGTGTTCAGATGTGGCCCCAGAAAAGTTTTCTTTGTGTCCAGAATGGGAGACGATTTGCCACAATTTACTATGAAACCTAGTTGGTGCAGCAGTAATATCACCTTTGACTGGTTTTGTTGACAAAGTTTGAAGGTGTTTACCCTTATAAGGCAATCGTCTATGTTAGGGTACACATGTATGGTGTGTTTCCTTAGGTATGCTGCTACTACCACCAGTGTTTTGTGCAGACATGTTTCCCCATATTGACAAACCTTAGATATTGTCTGTGCACAGGATGCACTGGAATGTGGAAATATACATCCTTGAGATCTGTTGCCACAAAGTCTCCTCTCTCCAACAATAGAATAATGTCCATATATACCGGTTTACAAATCTTAGGTCTAGAATGGGTAGATTTGTTACGCCTTCTTTTAGGACTAGAAAGTAAACAGAGTCCACACCTGTGTTTCTTTCCTTGGGAGGGGCCTTTTCCACAGCATAAACTCTTTTATTTCTGGTTGTAAGATCCTTAATTGTTCCTTTTTGTACCCCAGGTTATTTGGGTACTTTGTTGGTGCTTTTTGGACTAAGTATATGCAACAGCCATGTCTTGCAGTACTCAGAACGCACATGTTCCTTGTCATAGAACTCCAGCTGTTTAGGAAGGCCCTTATTGTCACACCCTACTGGTGTTTTGTGTCTGGGGACCTGCAAAAAAGTCATTTTGAGGAATTGGGGGCAGATCTTCTGTAGTTTCTGTGCCTTGGTTTCCCTCTGCCACGAAAAAAAAGATTTGACTGTTGTTTAAAACGGGTGTATGATGGAAACAAGCATGCCATTACCACGCAGGCATATACAACGCGTCCATTACAACACATATGCCTTTACCACGCATGCCTTTACCATGCAAAACTTAACCAGGCATATGCCTTTACCACGCAGGCCTTTACAACAAAAATGTCAGTATTTTGCAGGTAAGTATAAAGCCTTTTTAAATATATATATATAAAACCTTACTGATCCCAACACCTAAAAGCAACCCTCTAAACCCTAAAAATACCCTTGCCACCTAAATACCCATACCCACCATACAAAATACCTTTGCCACCAAAATACCCTTACCCACCCTCAACCTTAGAAATACCCTTGCCACTCAAAAACGCCTACCCACCCTAAACCCTAAAAATACCCTTGCCACCCAAATACCCTAATCCACACTAAACCCTAAAAATACCGTAGCCAAACAATACCCTCAACCACCCCTAAATCCTAAAAACACCCTTGTCCTAATATACATATATATCCAACATGCAACCCAATCCTGGTTGCAAAGATCGAAGCACACTCACTGGAGCTGTTACAATATTTGTATTGCCAACATGTTAAAGCAGTGAACAGACGTGTTTCGGCATGATCGTCTTTTTCAATATATATATATTTACTGAAAAAAACAAAGGTTACATGGACATTATAGTTAGGCTCAGATTTCACTCGTACAAAACCAGAGAAATTTCACAGTGATAGTTACCTGAGCTAACTATAACTTGCGCCCCCACAATGGACTGCTTATTACCTCACATATTACATCACTCATGACATGGTCAGTGACATCACTGATGACATCTCAAATAATATCACCGGTGACTGAATGAGCGCATGAGTGTGTGTATGGGTGACTGAATGAGTACATGACTGGAGCATAGATGATCAAATTAGTGCATGAGTGGTGTATGGATGATTGAATGGTGTATGGATGATTGAATGAATGGTGTATGGGTGACTGAAAGAGCACATGATTGTGCGTGTATGGGTGACTGAATGAGTGCTTGAGTGGTGTATGGATGATTGAATGAGTGTATGAGTGATGCCTGAGTGACTGAATGAGTGAGTGCATGAGTGGTGTATGGATGATTGAATGAGTGGTGCATGAGTGACTGCATGAGTGGTGAATAGATGGTGGAATGAGTGCATGAGTGGTGTATGGGTGATTGAATGAGTGCATGATTGGTGTATGGGTGATTGAATGACTGCATGAGTGGAGCATGGATCACTGAATGAGTGCATGAGTGGTGTATGTATGACTACATAAGACCATGAGTGACTGAATGACTGCATGAGTGGAGTATAGATCACTGAATGAGTGCACGAGTGGTGTATGTATGACTGCATAAGACCATGAGTGACTAAATGGGTGCAGGAGTGGTGCATGGGTGACAATGAGTGCATGGCTGGTGGATTGATGATGGAATGGTTGGTGCATGAGTGACTGAATGAGTGCATGAGTGGTGTATGAGTGATGTATAGGTGGCTAAATAAGTGCATGAGTGTGGGTATGGGTGATGGAATGAGTGCATGAGTGGTGAATGGGTGATTGAATTAATGCATGAGTGGTGTAAGGGTGACTGAATGAGTGGGTCTTTGAGTGGATGTATGAATGTCTTAATGCATGTGTGAGTAGGTGCATGAGTCTGAGTATGTGAGTGGGTGCATGAGTGTCTGAGTAGGTGTTTGAGTGGGTGCATGAGTCTCTGAGAGAGTCTGTGATTGTATTTTTTTCTATTGTTTTTCAATATTTGCAAATTCGTCACAGCGTCAATCACCATAATCGCAAAGTCGCCGCGACATTACACGGGGGCTGCGCTGACAGTCACGACATATTTGTGAATATAGTGCATACAAAAAAAATTGATTTTTGTCACGTAACTGGTCTCATTAACATCCCTATATTGTAGTTGTATTGTAATTGCATTTATATAGCGCTTACTACCCCTGATGAGGCGTTGAAGTGCTTTTTCGGCGAGTAGCATGCTACTCCAGAAACCATAAAGGATTAGTGTTGAATTAGTATAGTGAAATATGAAAGTAATTTGAGTGGTGATAGGTTAGTCAGTTATTTGGATTCAGAAGGATACCGGAGGGATAGAAGAGGGAAAAAGGTTTGCATTTATATAGCGCTTGTTTCCCCTGATGGGTGTTGAAGCGCTTTTTCGGCGAGTAGCACGCTACTCCGGAACCCATAAAGGATTAGTGGTGAATTAGTATAGGGAAATATGAAAGTAATTTGAGTGGTGGATATTAGTCAGTTATTTGGATTGTGAAAGGATAGCGGAGGGATAGAAGAGGGATAAAAGGTTTGCATTTATATAGTGCTTGCTACCCCTAATGAGGTGTTGAAGCGCTTTTTTCGGCGAGTAGCACGCTACTGTGTAACCCATAAAGGATTAGTGGTTAATTAGTATAGTGAAATATGAATTTTGAGAAGTGGACATGTTAGTCTGTTATTTTTATTGAAAAGTATAGTGGAGGGATAGAAGAGTGAAGAATTTAGACTTTTTCTTTGGGAGGTCATAGAAGTAGTGGGAGGCTTGGGATGAGTAAAAAGGGATGTGGAGGGGAAGAGTCAGAGGGAAGAGTTTAGAAAGGCTTGTTTTGGAGGATCAGTATAGTAAAAGAGGTGTCAGATGGTGCAAGGAGGGGTAGAATAGGGGAGAATCTAGAAAGGGCTATTTTGGGGATCATAGTAATGGTATGGGGTTTGAGATGGATGAGAGAGTGGATGTAGAGGATATATTGATAGAGGTATAGGGTGAGAATAGGGTACTGCATTGGAAAGAGTAGTAGAAAGAGGTTTGAGATGAGTCAGAGAGTTGAGGTAGAAGATATATTGAGAGAGGTATAGGGTGAGAAATATGGTAGTGCATTAGATATGCTGAAATAGAGGAAAGTAATAAATATATAGATCCATAAGTACATGGAAGGTATATAGATGTATAAAGGAAGTAGTTTAAGTAGATTAAAGATGCATTCGATAAACTCTGGTTTTCAAGTATTTAAAAATGTATATGCCAAACATGGGGTCAGAGTATCTCTACCCTGACCCCTTATATCACTTCTGCTGTGCTTTTCAGCCCCGGGAACTGTTCCCCGATTAATAAAATGGCAGCCGCAACTTTATCTTCAGGTTGCGGACAGCCAATCACGGCATTTCTCTTGGTGCGAGCTTTCGAGATTAATCACAAAATCGTCACTAAATAGCCACAGATATCACTATCTTGATTCTCTTAACTTTTTCAACAACTACTGAACGGATTTACAACAAATGACAAAAAGCACAATCTGCATAACCAAATCTACATTTCTGCCAAATTTGGTGTGATTCCGTCAAGAGGTTCGGGCTGTATTCAAATTTATTTCAATTTTTTTTTATTATTGATTTAGACCTCATCAGAGATCCACAATATAAAATTACAGTATATACAGATAATAGAATTATTAATAGATTAGACATCTTTAAAACAGTGGTAAAAAGTTTTTTACAATATTTAAACAATTTATAACATACAAATTCATCTGGTGGGACTCTTATTAGTTCGATCAAATCATTAGTTCTAAAAATATTGTATTTAATAGTATAGGATTTATAAAATGGCTACGAGCTTCAACCAGGAGTTTATTTGGGCAAACGTAAAGTACATGCACCATATCTTGAGCACCTCCTCCACTCAGATTACAAGAGCCTGCTTTATCAAGGCCGTCCCAGTTTTTGGTGAAGTCTTTTAATGGTAGAGTCCTTAATCGCGGCATTAAAATGCAACGCCTGACTTTATGTTCTAATGGAAATCTCAAATATTTTGGACTCACTTTATATTCTACACTAGCTATATATGGCTTATAATGGGATAGCTGTAAGCAATGTGCCTTATCAAAGTCAAAGCTCAATCTCGGGGTAGATTTTTTCAGGAAAAACTTCAAGAGTACTGGTGACCAAGTCTGTAGGAGTTTAATAGAGCATTGAAAAGACTCCAAAGCAGTCTCTAGATTTTCTCTAAAAGTAGTTTTCCCTGAACCAGCTTTAAAAGTTTCCTGGCTTAAAAGCGCTCTCAGTGAGCCTTCAGGTGCGTGAAGCAGATTATAAGCCCATCTAATAAGGTTTGCCAAGGCCTTTGTGTATGCACTGACTATTTCTAATTCTAGTCATAATACTTGTACAGGTACAGCTTGTCCTGTGGAAGTGATCTTATGCAGTAGTTTCCCTTCTTTGAGATTTAGAATAACCCACCTTTTTATAGGAATATGCTCTAATGCGTAAATTAAAATAGGGGTAATCTTAGTGCGATAGATTTCAAGGAGGGATGTACAGTGCCACCTTCCCAAGATAGGTAGAATCTTTTTATTGCGCTATGGTGAGCTACAGCTTTTAATTCGATACGTTGGAAGTGAGGAGCAGTTCCCAGTGACTGAGCAAATACTCTCCCCAGGTAGGTGTATGTTGATACTACTTCAACTGGGTTTTCTCCAAACTTCCAAATGAAGGATCTGGCTTTTCTCCTTCCCCTAAACGGTAATATTTTCGTTTTTGAAATGTTTACTTTTAAAAAGTTGGTTTCTGAATAATTAAAAAGAGCTTCCATGTTGCACTGAAGACCGATTGGAGTGAGGTCAAAGATGACCACGTCATCAGCGTACATTAATAAATGGATTATTTTAGATGCAATTTGTGGTGGGAAATTGTTTACCTCAAGAAAGCAAATCAGGTAAGTCACTAAGGAATAATGAGAATAGAAGGGGAGCAAGGAGGTATCCCTGCTTAAGACCGTTCCAAGTGGGAATCTCCTGTGTAAGTCCCTTATCCCCTCCCATCTGGACTCAATATAATGTTGATGTGTGGAGGGCTACTATTAGCCTCAGCAAGGTTGATGGACTCCCATTTTCACTAATTCTACTACTGGAGGAACTGAGGTGGGATTTTGAAATAATCCATCTCTCCGGTCCCAATGTGCAATGTCTTAAAAAAAATGTGTTAAAATACCTAGACGAAAGAGCCGTGCAGCTAAATCACTATTTTTATTCAGTATCTATGTCCTACCTGGCCCCGAACATAATATATTGCTCATTTTGAACAAATATAAATTATATTTGGGACCTTTCGTTGGTAAAATTTATTTGATGACCCACCAGATACTGCAATGTTGTAGTTTGCATTTCCAAAAGATGGTCGGTGTTATTCGTAGATTTTTCAAGCAATGAAAGAATTGATTAAAGTATCTTTTGCAGGGTAAATAATGCATCAGATATAATTTATTGCTTATTACCGTAGTGAGCAGGTTACAGTAGTGGAAAATCTAGTGAGTGTGAAAGATTTTCTTCTATATTCGAAGGATTACTTGGGGTCCAATTAAACAGTTCAAGCGTCTCCTTAGAAAACTTAACGTCACTTGTTTGCGGGAATTAGCTCATATTTAAGTCAGATAGTGTAAAGTCTAGGCCAGGGTTTCCTTTTGCAGAGACCTGTGAAATTTTGGGTATTTGATCTTTCATGGCAGATGAAACTGGTTGTTTATTGCCTACATTGGTTTCCATCTGTGTCACCTGTCTTGAGGCCTTGTTTTCTCCTACATCATTTGTTTCAATTTGCTTTTCTCTTCCTTCTTTCGTTATTCCATTTGTAGCTGCCGCAAAGGGAGGCGGAAAAAACTCAGGGATTGTATTAGATCCCGAGAGAGCTCCTATATGTGCTGATCTCAATTTGCTCTTCCACAGGGATTGTGCTATTCGCAGTCTCTTCTTAAATGCTGTATAATTCCTCAGTTTTTTAAATGCCATCATTAAGGAGAACTTATTTTTATAAATATATGGATAAACTAAACTAATCCCCCTGCCAAAGTTTGACCTCCATGTCCAAGGCAATCTCGATAAAACGCAGTAAGATGGGCGGGTTTAGCTGATAGTAGGATGGTATAGGAGGTAGGGGAGTATTAACACCGGTCACACAAGCCGCAACACGGCCTAGTGGGGCCGCTTCCGCGCAGCCAGACTTTTCCCAGTATGGTGCAGTTTGTCAATCCCCCCTACAATATCTTCAGTACCGTACTTACAGTTGAACTTGCTTTCAGCTTTCTCCGTTTATATCGTCGGAGGCTTCTTAGTTCTCCGTCAGCTGTTATCAGAGTCCTTTGATGTCAAAAAGGTAGAGAATTTCTTAAAAAACAGTAATGGGAATGTTGGCACAGGAGGGTTGGCTGCCAAGAGAAAGCTTATGGGGACCAGCCAGGCGGGCTTCCAGCAGAGAACAAGATGTCAGATTCTAAGCCCCCCGCAGGCAGACCATGTAGGAGAAATCCTAGCGGCCCCACCACCTCAAGGGCTCCCACCGCCGTATCGCACTCCCTGGGCACAAGCTGGCGTACCGCGTTGTCCAGCTCACCGCCCTACCACTGCGGCAGGAGCAGGTCCTGTTTCTCCTCCACTCCCCTCCTGCCCACCGGGAGGCGCAGGAGGACACAGCTAGGCTGATGCTGATGGAAGCACTCACATTCTCTGACGGATTTGGGGGCTCCGATTATTCCCAGCAGCCAACTCCAGGCTTTATCGGGACCCACGACCCAATCCTCGCCTCCGGCCCCAGCCCAGAGAACACTCTGGGGCAGATTTACGTTGAACTAACGCAGCGGGGTACAGCAAGTCATTTTGCTGCGCCGCGCTGCGTTAGTTTTGAAGCACAGGGATGCGACATATTTACAAGAATATGTTGCATCCTTGTGCTTCCCCTGCGCTGGTGCACAAACTGCAGCCATAGCGCCGGCGCAGGCACCCTTGCACCATGGTGCAAGGATGCCTGCGTCGTGGGGAGATTGTTTTTGTGCAGGAAGGGGAACCTTCCTGCACAAAAACAATCACTACAACCAATTTCCTCTTTCAATGCGTGCTGCTGCAGCACGCATTGAAAGAGGAAAAACGAGGAGAAATGAAAAC
Source organism: Calotriton arnoldi (assembly GCA_963921515.1). Classification (NCBI taxonomy): domain Eukaryota; kingdom Metazoa; phylum Chordata; class Amphibia; order Caudata; family Salamandridae; genus Calotriton; species Calotriton arnoldi. The sequence continues at coordinate 1,540,258 of CAWUFW010002404.1, read as the reverse complement.
ATTTCTCCTCGGTGCGCTCGCTACGCCACCTCTAGGGTGGCGTAGCTTTCAGACGCATCTCCAGAGTTACGATTTCTCGTAATTCTGGAGATGTGTCTTGTTCCATGAGTGTTGCGTGGGAACACCCACAGCAACACCCATGGAACGCCCCTTCACCGCAAAGTGCTGCGTGTGAAGGGGCCGTATTTACAAGGAGAGAAAAAGTCACGCAGGGTGGCTTTTCCTCTCCTTGTAAATATGGAGCAGCCCCCTGCGCCACCAGTACGTCACGAAAAGTGACATACTGGTGGCGCAGGGGGCTCGTAAATCTGCCCCTCTGCGTCTGCTGCATTTAACCAAGTAGCGGTTCAGCTAGGTCAGCAGAGCGAGCCATTCGGCGGTCGGTCGTTCCCTGCGACGCTCTCTCCCACTTCGGCTACAGCCGTCATGCCTGCAGCTTCCGTCGGCTGCTAAGTGGGGAGAAGGGTCACCACTCTCCGCCCTGCCACCCGGTATCGCCGGAATCACCGGGCTCGAATTAACGGGCGGACGGCGGGGAGCGGAGGCAAGCGGCCTCTTCAGCGGGCGAGGATAGACAGTAACAAGCGATCTTCTCAGCAGCAACAAACAGAACGTCAGTACGTCAGCTGGCAAAGTCTTATTTCCCTCTAATGTGAGTTGGGTATAGCAGCATTGTGCATGGGATATGTAGACGTGTTCAAAGGTCCTATGGAAATTAACATGAGAAAACTCACTTTTTTTTAGCCCCCTTTGTCTCGGCCCCCGCTTGACGGATTGCCCCGAAACTCTCCATGCACAACAAGCCTTACTATGACACTTATTTGTAACATTTCGTGAAGATTCGTAAGGCAGCGCCAAAGACATAGGCAAGTCAAAAAACGCTTTTTCTATGGAAACATGGTCCTAACTATAACTACCTACTGGCAACCGCCAGTAGGTAATACATATATACATACTCACACACATATATATATATATATACACACATACATATATATATATATATAGACACACACACATATATATATATATATATATAGACACACACACATATATATATATTCAACACACACATATATATATATATTCAACACATATATATATATATATTCAACACATATATATATATATATATTCAACACATATATATATATATATATTCAACACATATATATATATATATATATATTCACTGAAAAAAACCATAGGTTTCAGGGACGTTATAGTTACAAATTAGCATTTAAAAAACCTTTGAAATTCACTGAAAAAACCATAGGTTTTAGGGACAGTTATAGTTAGTTGGACATTGCACTCGTACAAAACCCGTGAAATTCCCCCGTTATAGTTAGTCCAGCTAACTATAACTCGCGCCCCGCAATGCACTGCTGATGACGTCACATATTACATCACTCATGACATGGTCAGTGACATCACTGATGACATCACTGATGACATCTCAAATGACATCACTGATGACATCATCCAGTGACTGTGTGTTTCTGTAAAGTTTAAATATGTTTAATATATATAGGGAAAGGCGCATTGAAGAATGAGTGGGTGTATAAGTGTCTGAATGGATGATTTAGTACGTGAGTGACTGACTCTACAAGTGAGTGATTAAACGTATCTTACTGAATGCATGGGTTAGTGACTAAACTGTGCGAATGTCTGTATCCGTCTGTTTGTTGGTGTGTAAGTGGATGCATGGATTTGCGACTAGCTACATGAGTGTCTATATGGGTTATTGATTGGTTCTCTGAGTATCTGTATGGCTGCCTGAGTGTTTGTGTGGGTGGGGTGTGTGTGGGTGGGGTGTGTGTGGGTGGGGTGTGATTCACTGGGTGCATGATTTCAAGAGTGCATCTGTGATGGACTGCTTGGGTGGGTGAGTGTGTGTATGGGTGTGTTAGTGAGTGAATGTATATCTCAGTGGTACATGTGCGAGTAACTACATATGTAAAAGGCAGTATATATGTGTGTTAGAGTATTTAAATGGCTATAAGTGAGAGTGTGTTATTGTGAGAGTGGCTGTATGGATGCGTGTGTGATTGTATCAGTTATTGTATCAGAGCGTAAGAATGTGCTAGTATTTGTATGAGTAAGTGAGCGGGTGTGTGTATAACTGTATAGGTGAGTAAATGGGTGTGTGATTAATTTTTTGCATGACTGACTAGGTGTGTGAGTACCTCTATGGATGAGTGGCGGTGTGTGAGTGTTTATATAGGTGTATGAGTGCATATGATAGTCCTGTACTGAGTGACTGTAAGTATGAGTGACTGTACAGGTGAGTGAGTGGATGTGTGTGTAGACCTAAGAATCAGTGAGTTGGTATGTAGTTTTTGGTGTTGGAGTGTCTATGGTTTTGCGAATGGCAGTCTGTAATTTAGAGTGGGTGTATCAAAAGTTATATTAGGGTGTGAGAAGATGCATGAAATTATCACATGGATGATGTCATCAGTGATGTCATTTGAGATGTCATCAGTGATGTCATCAGTGATGTCACTGACCATGTCATGAGTGATGTAATATGTGACGTCATCAGCAGTGCATTGCGGGGCGCGAGTTATAGTTAGCTGGACTAACTATAACGGGGGAATTTCACGGGTTTTGTACGAGTGCAATGTCCAACTAACTATAACTGTCCCTAAAACCTATGGTTTTTTCAGTGAATTTCAAAGGTTTGTTAAATGCTAATTTGTAACTATAACGTCCCTGAAACCTATGGTTTTTTCAGTGAATTTCAAAGGTTTTTTAAATGCTAATTTGTAACTATAACATGTCTGAAACCTACGGTTTTTTCAGTGAATTTCAAAGGTTTTGTAAATGACAATTTTTAAATGTATTAATTGTTATATTAATTTTTTTCATACTGATTTACTACATTTTTAGAAACAATTTTTTTTTACATATTTTATTTTTAAATTACATTGTAATTACATTATACATTACATTACAAAAATACTTTCTCAGAATGAATTACTTTAGTTTAAATACTTTGCACATAGGCAATAGACTTTTAAGTACAGTAGTTACAGTTGTTGCAATGGGCAACACATTTTCAAACACAATGCAACATTCAGCTCAATGTGAATTTCTAGTTAAATGCAATTAGTTACTTTATGGATTACTTTTCTAACCACAGGACTGGATCCTAGATTCACTCCTGGGACATCTCCTATAAACAGTTGAGTAAAAGCGTTTTGGTACAGTCGTGATTTTTAAGGAATATTATTGTACTTTAAAAGTTGACACTTGGAAACTTTTTCTCATAGAATCACCAATGTTATCCTATGGAAGGAAATTCACTTAGAAGGTAAAAACTGTTATCGTTAGTTTTTCTTACTCAGTGTTGGATCCTGGATCCAGCACTGGTGCATCTCCTGTAAACAGTTGAAAGAATGCGTTTAAGTCATACAGGCGATTTTTTAGGAATATTTGTAGTTTGTGAAAATCGACACTTTGAAACTTTTCTGCTGAAAACCAGACAAAGGATTCCTATGGAAGAAAATATAAGTTACTGGTAAGTACGGTTAAAATTACTTTTCAGGGTCAGTGCTGGGCTAAAAGATGCAGCACTGGGTTCTCTCCTGATAACAGGTGAGTAAATTGGAATTCGTACTTTGGTTGATTTGAGAGGAATATTATAAAGTTCCAAAACTCCACACTTAGAAGAATTTCCAAGTGAAACCAGTCAATGTTAGCCTATGAAGGAAATTCAAGTTACCGGTAAGTACGGTTAAAATTACTTTTCAGGACCAGTACTGGGCTGAAAGATGCAGCACTGAGGTCTCTCCTGATAACAGGTGAGTAAATCAGAATTCGGATTTCGGCTGATTTTAGAGGAATATTTGTATGTTTCAAAAATCAACACTTAGAAACTTTTTCAGCAAAAAGCAGGCAATGATATCCTATGGAAGGAAATTCAAGTTACTGGTAAGTACGGTTAAAATTACTTTTCAGGACCAGTACTGGGCTGAAAGATACAGCACTGAGGTCTCTCCTTATAACAGGTGATTTAATCGGAATTCGTATTTCGGCTGATTTTAGAGGAATATTTGTATGTTTCAAAAATCAACACTTAGAAACTTTTTCAACAAAAAGCAGGCAATGATATCCTATGGAAGGAAATTCAAGTTACTGGTAAGTACGGTTAAAATTACTTTTCAGGATTAGTACTGGGCTGAAAGATGCAGCACTGAGGTCTCTCCTGATAACAGGTGAGTAAATCGGAATTCGTAGTTCGGCAGATTTTAGAGGAATATTTGCACAATGGTGAAGGGAGGGGCGGGGCCTGAGGTGACATCTGTGCAAACGCGCCCCGTGGCGCGTTTTAAGTTGGGGGATTAAGTCCCCTTGAATCCTGAGGGTCCCTAGGGGCCAACTAGCCCACCAGGAACCTCCAATATGCGCCAGGGGCTGCGTTGCAGAGACGTGTAGAGAGGCCACACCCCTTTTTACACCTCACTGCAACGCAGCTCTGTGGCGCTTTCTGGATGTACCTGTTGGGCTAGTTGGCCCCAGGGACCCTCAGGATTGAAGGGGATTTAATTCCCCATCTTAAAACGCGCCACGGGGCCTGTTTGCACACATGTCACCTGAAGCCCCGCCCTCCCTTCACCACTGTGCAAACGCGCCCCGTGGCGCGTTTTAAGTTGGAGGATTAAGTCCCCTTGAATCCTGAGGGTCCCCGGAGTCCAACTAGCCCACCATATACCTCCAAAAGCGCCACAGAGCTGCGTTGCAGAGAGGTGTAAAAGGGCGTGGCCTCTGTACACCTCTCTGCAAGGCAGCCCCTGGCGCATACTGGAGGTTCCTGGTGGGCTAGTTGGCCCCAGGGACCCCAGTATTCAAGGGGAATTGTTCCCCTCTGCAAACGCGCCAGGGGCGCGTTTGCAGAGTGGTGAAGGAAGGGGGCGGGGCCTGCGGGCCCGATCGTTTAAAAAAAAAAAAAAATATTTGGCCCCTGAAGGGGGGCTGTGTGGCCCCCCTTCCTTTTTCCTGTTTTTGGGCCCTGGAAACCCCATCCCCCAGGGCCTTACCCCTTTTTAAAATTTTTAATTTAAAAAAAACGGGAAGGGGCCGCGTGGCCCCCTTCCCTGGGCCTGTATTGGCCCCGGGGACCCCATCCCCCGGGGCATGGCCTTTATTTTTATTCTTTGGAGGGGGCTGTGTGGCCCCCCTCCTCTGGCCATTTAAGGCCCCGGGGACCCCATCCCCGGGGCCGGCCATACCCTTTTTTTTTTTTTTAAACTTTGGGGAGGGGGCCGCGTGGCCCCCTCCCGAGCCACTACTTGCCCCGGGGACCCCATCCCCCGGGGCTGGCCCTCTCGTTGGGGACTGTGGGGGGTCCCCAATCCCCCACAGTCCCGCCGGCTCCCCGCGTCCCTTGGGAGCCGGCATTGATTTTCCACATGGGGAGCTGCTAAGATGCAGCTCCCCATGTGGAAAAGCAATGTGCTTTGGATATTGGAAGAGAGAGCAGGTTTCCCGTCCTGCCATAGCAAACTACAGTGTCCCGGGGGTAGGCACCCCGGGACACTGCAGGAGCCGGCCCTGGGGGGTGGTGGTCCCCAGGGCCATCAAGGGCTCCAGGAGGGGGGCCGCGCGGCCCACCTCCCATTCAGTTCAAAGCCCCGGGGAGGTGGTGGTCCCCGGGGCTCTAGGGGTCCGTAACGGACCCCCATATTTAAATGTTTAGTGCCCCGGGGAGGTGGCGGTCCCCGGGGCGTGTGGGGGGGCTGGAGCCCCCCCCACACAGGTTTTTTAATTTATTAAAAAAAAGCCCCGGGGAGGTGGTGGTCCCCGCACCATTTTTAAAAAAAAGCCCCGGGGGTGGCGGTCCCCGGGGGGCCCTTTGAGGCCCCCCACACATTAAATTATCCCCCCCCCACCATGCCCCCGGGACTTGGGCCACCCGGGGGCCAATTAACATTTTTTTTTTTTTCCGGCAGGATTCGCGCACCCTGAGCGCATCCTGCCGATTTTTAAAAAAAAAAAAAAATTTTTTTTTTTGCCCAGGGGGTCCTTGTGGGACCCCCTGAGCAAACCTAGGGGGTCAGGGTGTTTCTACCCTGCCCCCTTTGTGCGCTTTGCGCACTTGTTTCTGTCCCTCGGTTCTACCGAGGGACAAAATGGCTGCCAACATTTCCTGAATCGGAATGTTGACAGCCAGCTGACTGCCAATTAACATGGAGCTCGTGATCGGGACGGTGCGCGCAGGGTGCGCTGAGGGTACGCGGACCCTACTCGGCCATAGATATCACTATCTTTTTACTTTTCATTTTCTCAGCAACTACTGAACGGATTTACACCATTTAACAAAAGGGTTCTTTCTGACCCAAGAACTACCTCTTTGCCAAATTTGGTGTAATTCCGTTCAGCAGTTCGGGCTGTAGCCGTGTCTAAAGTTTCCTATGGAAAAATGCATGGGGAAAACGCGTTTTGGGACCCCCTTTTTCTCGGCCCCCGCTTGACGAATCCCCCGAGACTTTCAGGGTAGGAGCGGACCGGAGCGGGCCACAAAGTTTGAAAATTTCGCGAAGATACGTCAACCGGCAAGAGAGTTATTTCAAATAGAATGTCGCGGATTTCCTATGGATAATAGGTTGTAACTATAACTATCTACTGGCGACCGCCAGTAGATAATATATATATACACATATATTTCCTTTGCTCCAGTTTCCCACATAGCGCTGCACTCATGACGGGTGCATCCATTCGCGAGGCAGGAACTCGTGTGCTACACAGCAACTAATCTCCCAAAATACGGAGCACTCACGGGGTCTTTCAAATGCTTTTATTCATTTTCCTTTTTTTCCATTTGTGGCAGCTATATCGGCATGACGCGTTTCGGCGTTTTGCCTTCATCGGATGCCATTAACTGCACTGCCCGATGCACTGTCTATGATTGGCTGAAATACCGTGTCGACCTTCGTCATAGGTCGGCACCCGGCCAGTGAGGGAACCAGATTTTTGAATGTCTTTTTGGATGTCTCTTCTCCCATCAAGAGACCACTGCATCATCCACTATACAATTTGACAATGTCCGGGCTCCAATGCCACATTTACTTTTCACCCCAATGGGCCGGCATGTATGTACGCATCGTAGTTTCTAGAGAAAAGGTCACCATAAGAATTAAAGTTGGGTCCTCTCAATTTGACTTGAATAGTCATATAACCTCTAAATAGGGTAGGCCGTTCCAATGCATACGAGTGACCCCTCGCCTGCCGCTGGATGTCAAAATTTAGAAACAACCGTAGGTGTCGGTCCAGTGACACGGCATCCTTGAGTTTGTATAACTCCCGCCATACTTTGGTCGACGGAGAACCCAAAACAGTAGCGGTGCTAGCAGCATACATTAATCTTCCTTTGCTCCAGTTTCCCACATAGCCGCTGCACTCATGACGGGTGCATCCATTCGCAAGGCAGGAACTCGCGTGCTACACAGCAACTAATCTCCCAAAATACGGAGCACTCACGGGGTCTTTCAATTTTTTTAATTCATTTTCCATTTGTGGCAGCTATATCGGCATGACGCGTTTCGGCATTTTGCCTTCCTCCGATGCCATTAACTGCACTGCCCGATGCACTGTCTATGATTGGCTGAAATACCATGTCGACCCTCGTCATAGGTCGGCACTCAGACAATGAGGGAACCAGATTTTTGAATGTCTTTTTGGATGTCTCTTCTCCCATCAAGAGACCACTGCGTCATCCACTATACAATTTGACAATGTCCGGGCTCCAATGCCCCATATACTTTTCACCCCAATGGGCCGGAATGGATGTACGCATCGTAGTTTCTTGAGAAAGGGTCACCATAAGAATTAAAGTTGGGTCCTCTCAATTTGACTTGAATAGTCATATAACCTCTAAATAGGGTAGGCCGTTCCAATGCATACGAGTGACCCCTCGCCTGCCGCTGGATGTCAAAATTTAGATACAACCGTAGGTGTCGGTCCAGTGACACGGCATCCTTGAGTTTGTATAACTCACGCCATACTTTGGTCGACGGAGAATCCAAAACAGCAGCGGTGCTAGCAGCATACATTAATCTTCCTTTGCTCCAGTTTCCCACATAGCTGCTGCACTCATGACAGGTGCATCCATTCGCGAGGCAGGAACTCGCGTGCTACACAGCCACTAATCTCCCAAAATACGGAGCACTCACGGGGTCTTTCAAATGCTTTTATTCATTTTACTTTTTTTCCATTTGTGGCAGCTATATCGGCATGACACGTTTCGGCGTTTTGCCTTTCTCCGATGCCATTAACTGCACTGCCCGATGCACTGTCTATGGTTGGCTGAAATACCATGTCGACCCTCGTCATAGGTCGGCACCCGGCCAATGAGGGAAGCAGATTTTTGAATGTCTTTTTGGATGTCTCTTCTCCCATCAAGAGACCACTGCGTCATCCACTATACAATTTGACAATGTCCGGGCTCCATATATAGATATAGATATATATTTATTTAGTTGTCGCCAGATTGGCAACAAGGAATCACACTCTCGTGTGGATATAAATCTGCTCAACTTATTCATAAAATCACAGAGAGTGCAACATCCACCGCATTTCGTTCCCCCTGGACCTTAATCACGGCATAAAAGTGCTTAGTCCTTCAACACTGTTTATGTTCCCTACAGTTCTATCGTTAGTTCCCACTTATCTCTCATGTTCGTCTGGGAAATTTGTTACCTAACGTGCCCATTGTGCTTTGTGAAAATTGCTTACAAGAACTGAATAATTAAAGTGCAAGTGTTGGTGCAAACGTGTTCATCTTTATGTCGAGAGGTTCGTAATCTTTGTTCAAAGTGTAAAATGCAATGATGGTTTGCATTTCCGCCTTGCTCGGAACATGTGTAAAAGGTTGAAAAGCATGCCACCAGATGTCTGATCTGCAATTCATTTTTTGCAGTGACCGATGTGCCATTTTGTTTAGTTTTATTTTCATTGAGTACATTTGCTGAGCTTGCTGGTAAATGTAGATTTGTTTTGTGATTGGGAGTTCCAATTTACAACCAAGAGCATACTTGTCATTGTGATCTTCCCCCTTATTGGGAATGCACATGTATTTTTCGTGTGAGGTGCTCTGTCACTTGTTCTTCTCAGCGTGTATTTCTTTACAATTTCTTGTCCATGAGGTCACACATTTTTTTAATGTCTCGGATTAAAACTACATGGAGTTTCATGCCTTCTAGTGGGTTGACACACTTTCTTTATCCATCTCTTTGGGAAAAATATTGTTTTGTCGATGTTTCACGTAGCTGACATTGGGAAGATTTTATGATAGTCTTCTCCACACTCCCCTTTCATGCATTTATTCAAGATGTTCACCTTTTCCTTACCTTTGTTGTTATGCTTTGTTTCCAACACGTGTTTATTGATTTTACGCCCTTAGTTGTTAATTATCGCATTGCTGAGTTGCTTTTTATTACATCTGCTTCCTTTTTCCATTTGTTCTTATGGCAGTATTTTCTTTTTATGTATCTCCAAAATGGATTAATCTTCACCTTTCAATTTTTTTATGGGCTTTTGCATGTTAGTGTATCCCTATGGTGGGTGTGTTGCTAACATTAATTTTCAGCTTTTTATAGGCTTTTGCATGTTGGGGGGTTTTATATACCTCTGGGTTAGCTTTTTGTGACAATGTTCTGTTTTGCTTATACTAGGTTCTTCCCATTTTTTGAATTCATTCAACTGTGGGTTTGTTTTGCTTCTCATTCCACGTTTTGGGGGCAGGGGGGCATTCGTTCTTATCTTCTATTGCACTTGTGATGTGACACAAGGGTTCCTGATTCTCATTTGGCACCTTTATTTCCAGGCCGTGCATTTGGCCACCTCTTGCATGGCTATATTATTTCTTTTTTCATTCTTTCCCAGTTGATTGTTAGACTTTATGTGTGTTTATTACACATTCTGATTCTATAAAGCCCATTTCCAAGTTTTTGTGACTGGCAGTTCTGTTTAGGTGGATTTTTCGTTTCATCTCCATTTGTTACATTTTTGCAGCTTGGAGTTTTATGAGGTGACATATTTTTGTCTGGCAGATGTTTATTTCATGTAGAGCCAATTCTTTATTGTTCATATTTTGTTCGATATTTTGACAGTGTTCTTTGTGTTCTGGAAAGATTAGAAATGCAATCCAGTATTTGATGCCATTCGGGGAGCTTCCTTATTATTTCATCATTTTCTTCTTTCAGACCGAATCTTGAATGGATTACTTTTTTATATCTTTATGTTCTTTAGATGTTATCTATGTCCTTGTCTTGGATTTGGGGTACCCCTTGTGAGTTAGAATTTCTGTAAGTGCACATAAACTTCTTCATCTTGGTTTAGGCCCCTTGGTGCTCAGTAAAGAAGTGATATTATGTACCTGGATTCCATCTGACAGACGTCTTTCCCGGTTTCCACCTCTTTCAGATTGTACCATTGGTCTACTGCATATTATTGTAAATCTTCCCATTTGCTTAGGTGTTTTTGTGCCATATGTTTGGCTACGGCTTTGCTCCTATCTCTGTTCGTGGTGATTCGAATACGTTCAAGAATTCGGCTTTTAATTTCACAAGTTGTGTTTCCCACATATTTGTTTGCATGGGCATTCTATTACGTACACTACATACTTGCTTTTGCATGTAATGTGCTGTCTGATTTGTCATGTTTTTCCAGTTTCCAAGGTGAGTTCTTTCATGTTTAATGCTATTTTACACACCTTGCATTGGTTACACTTCCAGAACCCCCAAGAGTTCATCCAAGTTTTGTATCTTGAAGTGACTGTGCACTAATTTATCCTTCAGGTTTCATGCCCTTCTGTAGGTTACATTTGGGTGATCCCCTACTATCTCTGCCACTACTGGATCCAGTTAAAAAAGGCCCCAGTGTCTTCTTAATATATGATTGTTTGTTTCTGCAGAATGTGTTTTTATTAATCTTATTTGATATGTTTCAGGTTATTTTTCTTTCACATGCAAGATCGGTGTTCTGTTTTTGGATTTTCATTTTTGTAGACCAGATTTCATTATGGCATTTGGATATTTGCGTGTTTTGAAACGTTCACTTGATATTTGACTGTTTTTCAAATTCCATGTCTTGTGAACAATTTCTTTTGATTCCCAAGAATTCACCAAAAGGAATGCTCCAGTTTGACCTCTTCTGGTGAAAGCTTTCTGCATGTAATACTGCGTCTGTCACCGTTTCCTTTCTATGCAGTGTTGTGTGAATCATGTTATCTTGAACATATATTTTAGTATCTAGGAAAGTCACCCTTGTTTCGCTTATTTCATAAGTGCGCTGGAGTTTTGCCTAATCGTTGTTCAGTTTTTTGTGATATTTTTGAATTCTGCTTTTGTGCCACCCCGGATTAGGAATATATCCAATGAATCAAAGCCACATGATTGATTTTTCAGTGAACTCATCATTTTTAGGTATCCATGCAATCTGCGGTTTCCACCAACCCATTGCTAGGTTGGCTAAGCTTGGTGAGAATGAAAATCCCCTGGCAGCCCCTTTTGTTTGTTTGAATAACTCCCTGTTGAATAAAAATATGTTATTGTAGAGGCACATCTTCATCATTTCCATTAGCATTTTATGATGATATAAATGAATATTTCTTTTATCAGGAAATGATTGTATGCTTGGAGGCCTATTTAGTGTTAAATGCTTATGTAAAGAGCAATAACATCCATTGTTATGAACTTGCATGAGGGTTGCCATGGTATTCCTTCTGTGTTCTGTAATAAATCCAGTGTCTCTTAATTAAGAGTTAAGATCTTTTATCAGGGATGCCAAAGTTGGAGATGGGCCATTTGCCGAAAAAATCGGTCTTCCTGGTGGATTTTGCTTGTTTTTGTGAATTTTTGGGAGAAAATATATGGTGGGGGTGATCTGTTGTTAGATAGGTTTGTTCTTCTTCATCAATGAGTTCCCATTCTAACCATTTGTTGAGATTTTTGGTTAGCTTTTCCTGCATTTCTTTCATAGGATTGGTGGTGAGACGGGTATTGCATGTTTCATCCATTAATTGCCGCTTGTCTTCCTTAATCAGATTTATTTAGAATGATGTTTCCCCCTTTATTAATTATTTATTTTTGTTTATTTTTATGATACACTTACCTGTGAAATACTTACATTTTCGTTGTAAAGGCATAAGTGTGGCAAACATTTGCGTGGTAAAGACATGCGTTGTAATGGTTACGTGGTAATGACTGCGTTGTAAATGCTGTTTCCTGTTTAAAACTGGTTACCTTAAGTTTATCTCTGCACTTATGTGCTAACGACCAGTCTCTCCTGTCTGGAGGTATTCTTCTTTTGAATGAAGATGTGTGCACCCATGGCTTTTGCGTTTTCGTTACACTTCTTCATTGCCTCCAGAGTCTGATCAACCCTTGGGCTGAAGAGTTGATGATATGTCAGAGGTATGAGAATGAAGTTAGACTGGACCTTCACCTTGAATCCTGAGATACACAGCCACGCATGTCTCCTCAGGACCATGCCTGTTGCAAACTGCCTGCTTGCTGTATAGGCAACGTCTAAGGCTGACTTAATACAGGAGTTGGCAATGTTTTTACCTTTTTCAACTAGGCACTAAGCTCTTTTCTGGTATTCTCCTAGAGATGCTATATAAGGCTCTAAATGTCCTCCCAGGGCTGGTGTCTATTTAGTAGGGCATTAGAGTTGGCTACTCACCACTGAGTGGCAGCTGCTCTTTCCACATGGTGGAGCTCTATGGATGCTGGTGACATTGCGTTTTTCTTGCAGTGCTTACTATCACTGAGTTTGCTGCCACATGTCCCTGGATATCCTTAAAATACTAAGTGGATGCCCTAAACATTTTTTCTATATGAGGAGTCACTGCTTTTGCAGTTGTTGGCTCCGAATAATTATCCTTAACCTGCTGGACTATGCTCTGTAGCATTGCAACTTATGTTCGGTAACGCTCTTTCTGGTGGAGAATCTATCTAACCTCAGATTCCTCACCTTTAGAATATCCTGAGGTGCCAGACTGGACCTGCAAGATTTTGTTCCCAATTGCTGGTAGGTGGCGCCAAGTGACTCTGCGCTGACTTTGTTCTGCCCCAGAAGTGCAGAGTCTCATATGAGTGCCACTCCTATGCACCGACGTCAGTTTCTTTCTAGAACCTAACCCCGACCTCGGACACGGAGCCCGACAATAATCAGTTGATACCAGTTCGCAGATTCCTACAATGGGGCATTTTTGGAATAAAAAGGAAATGAGTCGACAGAACAGAGGTGGGAGGGTGGTGCAAAATCCGAAGTTAAATACAGTATCCAAAACAAAGAACGTTACAGAAGCTAAGCTGATAGATACTTCGGACTGCAGATTCCTCGCCTTTAGAAAATATATTAATGCAGCACCTCTTAATGTGGTGGGTTTGGAATGGCTGAACTGAAAAAGTCCGGCAGGATCAAAAGAGCGAAAACCCTTCCCAACGGATCTGGCTGGCTTCATGAACTTGTACACCGATGCACACGTCACAGCCTGACAGATGTCAAGTACAGGCAATTAGCTTGCAATTGCAGTGATAGCAGCCCTGGTGGAATGAGCCCTCAACCCCTCAGGAGGCTGCTTCTTGGCCAGTGCATAGAAGATCTTCATGCAGAGAACTATCCAACTTGACAGTGTTTGTTTCTGCACTGGCTTGCCTTTTTCTGCTTGAGAGAACCCTAAAAAGAGGTGACTGTCAACCAAATAGTCTTTGGTGCGATCAATGTAGAAAATAGAAGCTCTTTTAGGATCCAGCCGATAGAGTCTCTCCTTTTTTGATGGTTGAGAACATTGGGAGAGTGATGGATTTTCCAACGTGAAAGCTGCAACACCTTAAGGTAAAAAAAAAAAAAAAAAAAGCCACCCTGGTCCGCAGCACCCCTTTTTTTCTGGAAAACAAAGTGGTATAAGGTGGCTGCACAAAGAGAAGTTGGCATTCGCTCACAAGAGGAGCTGAGGTCATCGCGATTAGAAACGCAGTCTTCTAAGCCAGAAGACTTAATGGCCAGCTGTGCATGGGTTCACATGGTAAACACATGAGAAAAGTGAGAACCAAATTAAGATCCCACAGTGGCATCACAAAGGATTTTGGGGGAAATAAATGAGTCAAACCTTTCAGAAATCTCATCACAACGGGTGATTTGAACAGGAATGGCCTATCTAGTAAATCCGCTAGGTGATTCAGAAAAAGAGAAAGGCCCTGCTGCTCAAGGCAGCTGCAGAGGCGAAGCGTTTTCTTGCACAGCACCAAGGACCGAGTACCTCACCCCACCTTGCTTGTTGCAGTACTATCCGGTAGTGGTGTCTGTGATAACCTGAACAAGGCTTACTTTGATGGAGGGTAGGAAGGCCTTCGGTGCCAGGTGAATAGCCCGCAACTCTAACAGGATGTTGTTCAGAAGGGTCTCCGCCAGAGACCAGAGTCCTCTGATCTCCTCAGCTCCCAGATGACCTTTCTGCCCCAGCGCTGACGCATATGTCATCAGCTCTGAGTGGGACAAAGTGAGGGGTCTGCTGCTGGTCTAATTGTGGCCGACTAGCCACCACTGTCTATCTTTTATAGTCTCATCTGAAACCTGAATGGAACACAACAACTTCCTTGGTGCTGGGCCCAGAGAGACTTCAGGTTCCACTGCAGAGCCAGCATACGCCACCTGGCATAGTTGACTGAGAGGATGTAAGAAACCAAGAGGCAGAGAAGCCTCTCAGAGCCACTCTCACCGAGACCCAGGACCAAGGCTGTAACATCGGGATCATAGCTTGAATGTCCTAGACTCAGGGTGGATCGAAGGCCAGAAACTGCACCATATTCGAGGTGGTTCCAATGAAAGGGCGTCTCTGCTGAGGAGTCAGGTGTGACTTCAGTACAATGATAGTGAATCCCAACGAGGTCAGGAGGTTTGCCGCCGTATGGAGGTGGTCTATGACTGAGTGGTGAGCCCGCCTTCAACAGCCAGTCATCGAGCAATGGGGGGAAACTAGTATCCGCGACCACTGCTGGTGCGCTGCAACCACCGCTTCACTTTCGAGAACACCCAAGGGGTGCTGGAGAGGCAAAACTAGCACATCAAATTGAAAATGCTCCTGGCCCACGCTGAACTGCAAGTAGTATTTGTGTGACTGCAGGATGGGTACATGCAAGTAAATGACCTGCAGGTCGAAAGTCATCATCCTGTCCCATGGATCCAGGACAGACAGAATGTAGGCAAGCATGAGCATCTCTGTAATTTGTAACACACTGTTTCCTTATGTAAAGCGCTCTGATACCTCCGGGTCTAGCCAGCGCTATATAAAACTCAAATAAATAAATCTCGAATCGGTCAGTCCGCAGGAAGGCATTAAGAGGGCTGAGATCCAAAATAGAAAAAAGGCCTAAATCCTTCAACAGCATGAGGAGATAACAGGAGAAACAGCCAATCCCTATTTCCTGGTGCAGAACCATCTCAATGGCTCCTTTGGCAAGATGGAGCAAGACGGACAGGTGATACTCAGTGATAATCGGATGTGGATTGGCGGTGTGGTAAATCAAAAAGCAATGGCAGGGAATAGCCTAAAGGACGATTTGGAGGACCCACGTGTCCGATGTGATAGTTTATCTTCCATGGCGAAAGTATCTGATCCTGCCTTCCACTAAAGCAGCTTGGAGATGATTCCCAGATGGACAGGAACTGGTTAGTTTGCTACTCTTGATGGGCTGGGAGTTGTCTGCTTGAGCGCTGTCCGTGAACCCAAAAGGACTAGGGCCCTTGTTGTGAAAGGGGTGAAACTAATGAGGACATTGTCTCACAGGGGTAGAAAGGCCTTGGGAATGTGCCCTGGCCGGACTTTCTTTAAAGCATTCCATTGCTGAATCGGCCTTCTCACCAGACAGGCTAAACCCATCAAACCGCATCCAAGCATGCTGCCTAAGCACCACAGTGGTGCCAACTGCTATGCACAAGCATTCAGTACTCTCCAACCTAGAGCGGATGATGTACTTTGCAGCACCCTGACCATTTTGGATAGTTGGAGCCAAATTGGCCTTAAATTACTTAGGTACTGCCAGCAAGATCCCACTCACCATGTGTCATAAAGCATGGGTGTATCCAGAGGGCAAGGTCTCAAGTTATTTTGACTCTCTATTGGGAGAGTTGTGGCGAAAGAATAGGGTTCACCTTACTCCATCCATGTACCAAGGCACAGGAAGAAAGAAACTGCCATCAGTGTGCAGAGGTGGTGCTTATATTCGCTCAATTCGTCATTTTCGGGGTGGAACAAAGTAAAAAGTCTTCCAGTCCGGTGCCTAAAGATTTTCTAAAGGTGAATACACTACAGTTAGAAGTATCGATCAGAATTCATTTTTCCAGCACAGTGGGCTGAGAATTTCGAGAAGAAAACATGCTTTAGCTCGCTACCACCATTTCCACTCCAAAGGCATTAGCTGCATTCTTAACACTGTGGTATGTTGACATCTCAGCCGGCAGGGATGTCCAAAGGGGGGTACATGTCTATTTCCTCTTGGGGTGAGTTTTCCCCATCATCCTCCCACAAAGTTTTTTCCTCAGGTATGTGAAAGCCTATCTCCTCAGAATCAACCTGTGTGGATGTGTAGTCTTCTTCTCCCATATCGGTGTCCTGTTCTATTCCCTGTTCTGTGACGTGTATTTGTGTAGTGGACAACTCAGCTGGGAAAGTATCCTGTTGCTAAAGAGGGAGCTGTATGGGCTGAGCCATAGTCAGGGCTTGGTGAAGAGCAAGGTCTTCAGTTTCTTGTGGAATTCAAGAACTGAGGTGAAGGCCCTGATGTGCTAGGGCAGTCCCTCCAAGATTTAGGAGCAAGGCATGAGAAGGTACGATCATCAGATCTGGTTCTGCATATGCAGGGTGTGTGGACAAGTAGGAGTCCGGCTGAGCAGAGGTGTCTGGTATGTTTATGAAAATGTATGAGGTCGTTGAGGTGCGTGGGGCCAATGTTGTGTAAGGCTTTCTATAGGAGTGTGAAAAGTGTGCATTTGTGAATTGGGAGCCAGTGAAGCTCTTTGAGGTGCGGGGTTATACAAGTGTGGGGTGGGAGGTTAAGTGTGAGCCTGGTTGCTGAGTTTTTTATAGTCTAGTCTCTTCTAGTCAGTTGAGTGTTAATTGTACCATAGAGTGAAGGCGTGGCTTGCCTCTATGGGTGGGGGGCCCTGCCACCCCCCCTTGCCATTTTGCAGACATGAAGAGTGTGTCAGGCTGAGCAAAGGTCAGCCTGACAGACATTCCTCATGTTCAGGTCAGGCGGCCAGGCGCTATACATGCACTAAATGTGCAAGCGCCTGGATGCCTGAGGTGAACTTTGATGAGCTAAGGACTTCACAGCCCTGTGAGTGTGACCTCATCAGCCCCCAAAGAGCCTCAAGATCCTCTCCCTCATTATGAGGGGGAGTGTCACAGATCGACTCGGACCTCGGTGCTTCAGTTTTAAGCCCAGAAGGGCCAAGTGACCATCAGTGACACCTCCTCACAGAGCACGAGGAGGTCCACAATTCTCACTGACCCCATCCCACTTAGTGATGAGCAAGGGACTGCTGCTTCCTCTCAATGGCTGTCCCTAGGTCAGACAATGAGAGGAGGCAGAACTCTGAACCCTCCAGGAACTTCAGAGGCTTACCTCACAACACCCAAGATCAATGCTGCGGCCCGATACGTTTTTTTTTGCTTGGTGTGTACATGCATGCGTGTGTTTACATGTATGAATGAGTGTGTATTAGTACACGCCTGTTGTGAATGGGTGTGTGTTTGTGTAGGCAGAAAAAATAATCTAAGATGGTGGGCATGCACATGGGCATTGTTGGATTATGGTCGACATCATGTAAGGGTTCTGTCTATATTGACGTCCATACATCTGACCATCAACTTTTACAACAAAAACCCTTCCAGACCCAACCACTAGAAAGCGGAATGGTGCCAAGCATGTGAATCTATAAGACACTTCACAAACCATGCATCACTTTATAAGGAAAAATCTAATGAATAAAAAAATGGGACTGACAAAAGTCCTATCACAGAGCAATCTGAACCCCCCCACCCGAAAAAAAAAAAAAAAGAATGGAAGGGTACTGAATTTGTATGGGTTGGCCCATCGCCAGTGACAGAAAAGCCCCAAAAACACAGCAAGTAAATGGCATGTTTTTTTCTTTGAATTATTTTAATTCATGGGACTCTGGGCAGCTGCAGCATTTGGGCCGTGGTCAGCCAGCACACAGGAAAACAGACATTTCTGAAAATCAGACGGCCAGTGAGACCAGGGTGGCATTGCTTGTGTCAATCAAACTAATTTTTCTTACCTAGAATGCCTTGAAGAATTGCTGTAGAAAAACAATTTTCTCATATTTTTGTGACATCAAACTCTAGAACTTGTAGACGAGGACAAAGATCCAGATATCCTCCATTCCCATACTTCTGCTGGCAATCCCTGCCTTTGAAATAGTGTGGCCTTTACGAGGCTGAGAGAAAGTTACAAACAGCTTTTGTGTCTTGGGAAAAGATTAAGTACTATAAATGTAATACATTAGAGCACACTTACCATCAAGCGTGTGGAGTGCTCTTTCTGCCATCGAGTCAGGCTGTGGGAAGATGACTGGGAGCTCAATGGATTGGTTAAGGTGGAAAGGAGAGATCACCTTGGTCAAAACCTCACTTTGTCCTTGTACACTTGGAAAAAAGGATCCTAAAGAGTGAAGGCCTGGAGTTTGCTGATGCGTCTGAGTGAGGTGATTGCAATGAGGAAGGCAACCTTCTAAAAGAGGAACTGCAGGGGGCTTGTATGCAGGGGCTCGAAGGGTGGCCCTATTAGTCTGGTGAGGACAATGCTAAGAATCCAGACTAGGGCAGGTAGTAACGTAGGGGGGATCACCTGCTTAAGGCCTTCCATAAAGGCTTTGAAAAGAGTGTTCACTGTTCTGCATGTATGCAGCAATAGCGGCTAGGTGTAGCCTGATCTATGTATAAACCAACCCCGATTTCTGCAGGTGTAGGAAGGAACAGAAACTATACTGCATTGCAGGGGTGAGTGGGTTAATATTTGGGGTACAGTAGTGCACAAACTATTTCCACTTAGCAGCATTGCAGGTGCGTGTGGTGGGCCTGCAGGCTTCTCTGAGTTTGTTGAGACACTCCTGCAGCAGTTCAAGTTAGACAAACTCTGACTTCAGGAGTCAAATCACTAGGTTGAGCTGCCTTGAGTCTGGGTGCCTGTCCTTGCCGTGGTCTTGAGTGAGAAGGTCCAGCCTGCTGGGAAACTTTTCATGTGGGACAATGGACGTCTCGAGCTGGGTGGAGAATCATGGTCGTCTGGTGCATGTTGGAACCACCAGGGTGAGTGGTGTTTGTCTCAACTTCCTGATCACATAGTGAATCAGTGGGAGAGGAGGAAAAGTGTAGGCAAAGATCCCTGGCCAATTCATTCATAGACCATTGCCCATGGACTGGGGGTGTGGAAATCTGGTGGTAAAGTTTTAGTATTTTGCGCTTTCTGCTGTTGTGAAAAGGTCTATGTCAGGGGTACCACACCGGAGGAAGTAAAGGAGCAGGACTTGTGGATGGAGTTTCCACTCATGGATTTCTTGCTGCATCCTGCTGAGCAGGTCTGCAAAGTCGTTATCCATTTGAACCGGTGATGGACGGCTCAGCACCAAATCTGTTGGGCTAGAGCTGACGGGGAAGGTAAGTGAGTGCCTCTGTGCTTCTGCAGGTAGAACATGGCAGTCATGTTGTCAGTACGCACCAGGACTACTTTGCCTTGAATCTGCAGCAGAAAAGTTTTGAGAGCTAGTTGAATGGCTAACAGCTCCAAGTGGTTGATGAGGAACCTGTGGATGACGAGGCCACAGATCTTGGATCTTCCATGTGACCCTTCGCTGGTGACCATTGGCTCGAGAGGCACTCTTGAAGCTGGCGCATATAAAGCCTGTCATGAGGCACTCTAGCAATGCAAGAAGCCATCATTCCTAGCAGGTGCATAACAGTGGAGACTGAGAGATGAATGAGTGGCAGCAGCTATTGGTATGCCTGCACTCCGAGGGCTTGGAAAGGCTTTGTCCCCAACGGAAAAGAGGATTATCCCTAAGAAGGGCTGGACCTGAAATGGTTCCGAATTGGACTTTGTTGCATTTACTGTGAATCCTAAACTGTGAAGGAGGGAGACAGAAGCCTAGGAGTGAGCCAGGCATTCTTGTCTGCTCGCACTCTTGATCAGCCAGTAGTCGAAGTAAGGGAAAACGTGGATTTCCTTCCTTCTTACACAGACAGCCACCACCGCTAAACACTTGAAGACCCTTAGGAGCTGTGGTGACTCCGAAGGGCAGTGCTTTGAACTGGTAGTGTTGACCACTTACCACAAAGCTGAGATAGTGTCTATGAGCTGGTTGAATCGAAATGTGGAAGTAGGGGTCCTTCAGTTTGAAGATGGCCATGAAGTCAGCTGTAGCAGGGGGATGACATCCTGTACAGTGACCTTGTGAAAGTGTTCGACAGGATGTATCTGTTGAGAGGACAGAGGTCAAGGATTAGACTGAGGGATCCGACCTTCTTGGGGATGCTGAAATATAAGGAGTAGACACCATTGCCCTTGATGTTGACGGGACACTGAGACTCTGACTCCTTTTGACAGGAGGACCTGAACCTCCTCTTGAAGCACTGTGAGATGTTCAGAGCTGTGCGTACGGGTGGGGAGTTGGTGGGATGGTGATGAGCTCCAGGCAGAAGCTTTGTTATGGACAAGAACCAAAGGTCAGAGGTGATCTCCTCCCAACAGAAAAGAAATCCCTGAACTCCCCCGACAGGTGTTGTGTGATTGACAGGATGCCGCGCAAGTCAGTTTTTGGAGATAGTGGCTCCCTTGCTGGGGGCGCCAATGCTTCTACCCTTAGAGCCGTTCCCTCTAAAAGGTCCCTGGCTGAAAACTCTGCTGCCCTACTGGCGATAGCCCCACTGTTGCCTGTGGTAGGATGGGCAAGTGATTTTGGAGCCTCCTGTGGACTGTTGCCTCAGAAAAGAGTCCCTGCCAGAGGGGACATGCAAAGTTCCCATTGCATTTGGCGGCCTCAGTGTTTTTTTTCTTCTTCTCAAACACTGTGTCAACGTGAGGTCTGAAGAGGTGCTCCCCATTGAATGGCAGGTTGGCGAGGTGCTGATGCACCTCAGGTTTGAAACCAGACATTCGGAGCCAGGATTGATGTCGTAAGATAAGTGAGGTGTTCCCTCCTCTTCCAGTGGTATCTGGCACATCTGATGTTGACATTAGAGATGGCCTTGCCTTCCTCAACTAACTCTTCCTCCCCTCTAACGGTGCTGATCAGGGAGGTACTCCAAGAGCCTTCCATTTCTTCCTAGTGAGCTCTATCGTACCTGGAGAGGAGGACTACTGAGTAGGCGATGCACCAATGGGATGCCGCACCTACCACTACTCTTTTTTCCGCCGCATCAATTCACTTACTCTGCTTGTTAGGAAGTGGCCTGGGCTGTTGCTCTTTCCCTACCAGCGATGACCACAAGCGAGTCAGGTGGGGTACGACCCCTGATGTAGAGTGGATCCGAATGAGCTGGTTTGTATTTTTTCACAAAGCGTGGGAAGACCACGAAAGATTTAACTGGCTCTTTAAACATGTCAGTTGTGGATTTAATTATCCCCTTGAGAATTGGGAGATACTGCATAGAACACACTGTTTTGGAGAGGGTTTCTAGCAGGAAGTTCTCTTCCTTCAAGGGTGGTGTACATGTCCACCTTATGGTAGGCGGCCATGCGTTTTGGATGATGCTGTGGTATGCCGTAGTGTCATCTGGTGGTGAGGCCCTGACAGAGATATGTTCTAAATCAGGGTCTGTTGTGGGGTCCACACCATAACCCTCCCAGGGGTCGGTCATATACACACATACACACACATGCAAATTCCTCGGCTGGCGAGTAAGGGCTTAGGCTTCCAGTGTCAGAGTAAAACTCCGGGGACCTTTGAGGAGAGAAATGAGGTAGGTGAAGATGGTGGTGGTGAAGGAGGAGGAGGAGGAGGAGAAGGTCTGTCCTTAGACCTCTGGGGGCCGAGTGTTTGATGGCTGAACTTCCTCGGTGGCAAGTGTGCCTTTCCGGGGCAGAAAAATGCCTGCACGGGGGCAAATGTCAATTTTTCTTTGCCTTTCATCCAGCTCATGCTGAAGCCTTCCGAGGATGGGGTTTTCCTCAACGTCGAGGGAGACAGGCTTCGGTGTCGTCAATGGGTTGTGTGCAGAGGGTGCCTTTGGCGCCAAAGGCTTTGGGTGCAAGGGCAGCTGTATCCTGTTAGTGCCGACATGCGTCTTCGGGGTTGAGGTCAGTGAGGATTGAGGGCTTTGGCTGAGTCTGACCTTGGCTCTGAGGCCTTGGTTCAGTGTCGGCCAGCGTTTAAGGGTGGTAGCACACCAGAAAGTGGCACTGGTTTTTGCACAGAGCTGGATGCCGCCCCCTGGAGGGGTGGTGCTCGGCTTCGTCGTGCAGCCGCTTATGAGGGATAGCGAGGGCTGTCTCTTTAACAGTACTCACGCCTGGCGTGGTCTTCACATGTGGACAGGATCAGCCGAAGATGGATGTAGTGTCCTCAGAAGCTTCATCTTTCTCCTCCTGGAAAACTCCTTGCCAGCCTCCAAGGCGGCAGAGACAGTATTTCAGGCTTGTGGGCCGGGAGCTCGAGAGACTCAGCCAACGCACTGATGTATGGTCTTCTTGGTGCAGAATGCCGAGCAGCAATCGCAGCTGCTCTCGTCGTGGTCCAGCAAGAGGCACAAGTTGCAGACCTGTGGAGGTCTGCCCAGGGATACTTAAGAGTGCCACTAGAAGCATCTCTTGAAGGGTGCCTGTTTGAAGAACATCTTCATTCTCTGAAGGAAGTCCAGAGCATGCAATGACGTGAACGCCCGAGGGCCGAGAGGCCCAGACGCTTGTCGATGGGACCAAAGGATGGAACTGGTGCCACAAGAAGAAAACACTTGCCAAAGAGTCTTTTCATGACAGGGTGGAAGTCAGTGGACTAGAGGACATAATGGGAACACACAAACTTGTTGGGACTGGGAGCACACTGGATCATGTCCAAAACCAATGGTGGAGAAAAACAATCCAACAATGGGGTCAGTGACCATGTGCATCTACATCCAGTGGAGGAATCACCAAGACTTAGGGACTCCAATGACTTCTTCGCAGACAAACAATTTGCAAATTCTGAGCCCAACATTAGATGGCAGGAGTCCGCAGAGCATTTGTATCTACAGCCACACATGAGACAAACACTTTTTATGACTTACCAATTCACATGAAAATTTCTTTTAGATGGCCCATGGAAGCTGTGTACTCTTGCAGGACATTTTCAAGCCAGATACAAACTCTAGAACCGGCTTTGCAACATCAGTAAATTTCCCACAACTTTAACTTCAGCCAAGCTCAGGCTCTTAGGATGATGCAACAAGGTTCGCTCTTGACCTTTTTGAGTTCCCTCCAATTGCCCATGGGCCGAAGGAAAGCAGTGAAGAGGCATATGCAAATGTCTTGGTACCATGCTCTTGAAAAGTTCTCACCACCAGACCAGTCTGCTGGCATAGACCTGGCCTTCCGGTTTGCCTCCAAGACAAAAGGCCATTTCTAGGTGGGCCAAGTTCGGTTGCCACTGGGGACATTCTCCAGTGATCTTGCTGTACCTGTTGGTTCACTCATTCCCAACACCGACATAGGTGCTCCATCAGCGTGATTCCATGCTGACTTCCCAATACTACACGAGCTAGGCTTCCTCTGACAGGACGGGTAACTTCATGGGATTAGGCTGTTCATCCTCACCAGCACCAATGATCCTCTAATTCTATATTATAAAAAAGAATGGTTCAAGCAAAAAATTATACTGTGAATAATATTTTAAAAAGTGTGAGATACTGAGTGACTTCAAAGTATAATAAAATATATTAAAGTCTGGTTATCATAAGACAATTGCTTATAATAATGTACATGTAACAATAAAAGAATTCTCATAAGAGATTTGTATTATATATTGCTGTTTATTCAACAAATAAGGAATTTGTGGCAGGGTGCTAAAGCACAAGTTACTAACTTGTGTAACGATATATCTGTAAGAGACAGTAGTTAGTGACAGATTCCTTACCTTAGAATATCCCCAGGCGTCAGGCTGGATCCAGAAAGTTTTTGCGTAGCAGTACCCTTGCGCGTCGGTAGGCGGCGTCGTGCGGCTCCGCGTCCGTCGTCGTGATCGCCGGGATGACGTTGCGGGCAGTACTTAGACGCCGCCCCTGCGCGCTGACGTCAGTTCTGTACACGACTTTCTGCGCCAGGAACGCAGAGCCATGCAAGAAGCTGACATAGGTGTCTGAAAAATACTAGGGCCCTGAAAGGGATGTCCTTAACCCTAGAAATCAGTTCGCAGAACGGGGAGGATGGGTGGGGCGGTAAGGAATCGGTCACTAACTACTGACTCTTACAGATATATCGTTACACAAGTTAGTAACTTGTGCATCTGAAAGAGACACGTTAGTGACAGATTCCTTACCTTAGAATAGATACCCCAGCAATACCAACCCCGGTGGTGGGTCTGCGAACCAAGATCAGACAAGGAAGTCCTGGAGGACAGAACGGCCAAAGAAGCCGTCCCTCCGGACCAGACTGTCAAGGCAGTAATGCTTTGTAAACGTGTGCAGCGAGGCCCACGTAGCTGCCTGACAGATAACCGGCAGCGGAACACCGCGGCCCAAAGCTGTGGTAGCAGCCGTTGCCCTGGTGGAATGGGCACGCAGCCCAACAGGAGGCTCCTTCTTAGCCAAAGAATAGCAGGCCTTGATGCACAAGGTAACCCAGCGGGAGATGGTTCGTTTGTGCACCGCCCGACCTTTTTTGGCGCCCACGTAGCCAACAAAGAGCTGGTCATCCACCCGGAAGTGTTTTGTGCGGTCGATATAGAAGGAGAGCGCATGTTTTGGGTCCAGACGGTGGAGCCTCTCTTCCTCTCTGGAAGGAGGCGGAAAGAAGGTAGGCAAAGTGATGGTCTGCCCAATGTGGAAGGCAGTAACCACCTTTGGCAAGAAGGACGGACGCGTCCTAAGAACAACCTTGTCTGGATGGACAGACAGAAAGGGAGGTTTGCAGGATAGAGCCTGGAGCTCACTCACCCGCCGAGCGGAGGTGATGGCCACCAGAAAGGCTGTTTTCAAGGTCAGAAGACGAAGAGGACAGTTATGTAGAGGCTCAAAGGGAGCGCACATTAAAAAGGTAAGAACCAAGTTCAAGTCCCACTGAGGCATCACAAACGGAACAGGAGGGAAGAGGTGTGTAATGCCTTTTAAGAACCTGTTAACAACAGGGGACTTGAAAAGGGAGGGCTGATCAGGGAGCCTGAGGAAGGCCGAGATAGCACAAAGATAACCCTTGATGGTACCCAGGGCAGAACCCTGTTGGGCCAGAGAAAGAAGGAACAGAAGGACCTCAGAAAGAGGGGCAGAAAGGGGATTCACAGCCTTTGCTGTGCACCATGCCACAAATTTGTTCCACCTGCAGGCGTATACCACCTTAGTGGAGGGACGCCTGGCTGCCAGAATCACATCACAAACTTCGGGAGGCAAGTCGAAAGGAATCAACTGCCGCCGCTCAATCTCCACGCAAGCAGGTGTAGACTGGACAGGTTCGGGTGGAGGACCGTCCCCTGCTGCTGCGACAGAAGATCCTCCCGAAGAGGCAGACGGATCGGGGGATCTACGCTCATACTGAGTAGCTCGGGATACCAAACTCTTCGAGCCCAGTCCGGAGCCACAAGGATGACTTGGGCCCGGTCGTGCCGAATCTTCTTCAACACTCTGGGTAGAAGTGGTATAGGCGGAAAGGCGTACAACAGACCGCAACTCCACTCGCGACGAAAAGCGTCGCCGAGCGAGTGCCGCCTTGGAAATTCCAACGCGCAGAACTGATGACATTGCGCGTTCTCTTCGGTGGCGAATAGATCTAACCAAGGTTCTCCCCATTGTAGAAAGAGTCCTTGCGCCACTTCCGAGTGAAGACGCCATTCGTGATCCATCATGCACCTGCGGCTGAGTTCGTCCGCCCTGGCGTTCAGGGAACCTGCCAGGTGTTGAACCATCAGGAACATGCCCTGATGTTCCAGCCATGTCCAGAGGCGCAGAGCCTCCTGACAGAGGGTCCACGACCCCACCCCGCCCTGTTTGTGGCAGTACCACATGGCGGTGGTGTTGTCTGTGAACACCTGCACTACCTTCCCTTTGACAGAGGGAAGGAATGCCTTGAGTGCAAGTCGGATCGCCCGGAGCTCCAGAACGTTGATATGGAGCCGGGACTCCGCCGGAGACCAGAGGCCTCTGATCTCCGCCTCTCCCATGTGACCGCCCCATCCCAGAAGGGACGCATCCGTCACAACTGTGTGCTTTCGTGAACACCCGAGGGGCACTGGTAAGGCCAAAGGGGAGCACGGTGAACTGAAAATGCTCGAGGCCTACTGTGAACCGAAGGTAACGCCGGTGGGCCGGCAGGACGGGGATGTGGAAATAGGCGTCCTGCAAGTCCAACGCTACCAACCAGTCTCCAGGGTCGAGGGCAGTCAAGACCTGAGCTAGGGTGAGCATCTTGAACTTCTCCTTCCGGAGGAAGCGATTGACGTTCCGGAGGTCCAAGATAGGACGCATGTCCTCCTTGTCCTTTTGGGCACCAGGAAGTAGTGGGAGTAGCAACCACGTCCTACTTCTGGGGTCGGAACATGCTTGATGGCCCTCTTGGCCAAGAGGGCCGTGACTTCCTTCTGCAGAAGTACCAAGTGATCCCCTGACATGCGGTGGAATTGAGGTGGCATGGCTGGGGGGGTGGTCTCGAAGGGGAGAGAGTAGCCCCTTCGGACAATGTCCAAGACCCACCTGTCCGAGGTGATGGGACGCCAGTGGTGAAGGTGATGGCGGACCCTGCCCCCTACTGGCGTGCTGTGCACCTGAAAGGAGGGACTAGGAGGGCTTGGAGGCCGCGGACGGGTTGGAGGTGGTGGCCTGACCCGCACGCTGGTTGCCCGAACCGCCACGACGGTATCCACGTCCTCGGCCACGCGAAGACGCCTGCTGCGCGGGCCGGTGGTGGGCTGCTGACGTGACTGGGCGCCCCTTCCATGGCCACGATAGGGGCGAAAAGCAGAAGTTAGCGGAGGGCGTGCAGTAGAAAGGCCCAGGGACTTGGCAGTAGCTTGTGAGTCCTTAAAACGCTCCAACGCATGGTCTGCTTTGGAACCAAAAAGACCGACTCCATCAAAGGGCATGTCCATGAGTGTATTCTGGACATCACCCGAAAACCAGTGGTTCTCAGCCAGGCGTGGCGACGTAGCGCCACCGTCGTTGCAATAGATCTGCCCAGCGAGTCGGCGGTATCAAGGCCACAACGTATGGTGTATTTGGCCGCATCCCTACCTTCCGCAATGGCGCGGGTAAGCAGTGTCTGGACCTCCTCAGAACACTGGGGCAAAACAGTCGCCACCGAATCCAACAGGGAGTGGTTATATCGGCCCAAAAGACAAGCGGTGTTGATGGACCGCAAGCCAGCACTGGAGGAAGAAAAACCCTTCTTCACAAATTGATCCAGGCGTTTGGATTCCCTATCCGGAGGGGCGGTAGGGAAGGCGGTTTGGGAAGCCGAGGCTTGGACAACCAAGCTCTCAGGAGTGGGGTGGACAGAGAGAAACAAGGGGTCACCCGGAGCTGGGCGATGGCGTCGGGACACGTTCCTATCCACAGGAGCCCCTGTGTTGGGCTTGGACCAGGCGCCCAAAAGAACGTCAGTGAGTGCATCGTTGAACGGCAGCACAGTCTCCAAGGAGGAGGCTGCCGGCTGAAGCACTTCTGTCAAGAGATTAGTTTTGACCGCCACAGTAGGGAGTCAGAGATGTAAGGCTCCAGCTGCCCTACGCAACACCGTTGCAAAATTGGCTCCCTCCTCCGTAGCCACGGGAGGAGACAGCATGCCAGTGTCAGGGGAAGTATCTAGACCACTGGCATCCCCCAGTTCCTCTGCCCAGTCCTCATCATACTGACACTGTTGTGCCAGAGGGTCCTCAGACCCCTCCCAGTCCTCCTGGTCCTCCTCCGGTTCAAAATAAGGAGGAGGAGGGACATTTGGGACCCAAGGTCTCATCGGCGCCGGAACCGGCGTCGAGCGGCGTCGGTCCGGCTCCATGTCCGGAGCCGGAGAGTACAGGGGGACGACGCCGCCCGGAGCCCCGGGCGGCGTCAGGAACGGCACCGGAGACATCGGCGCCGGCGGAGGCGTGGTCAGGTCGACCGGCGTCGATGGGGGCTGCGGTACCACCGGAGCCGGGATCGAGGCCGGGGCCGAAGCCGGCCAAGCAGCAAACGCTTTACTTTATGCTGCAAGTCCTGTCTCCTCTTCTGTATGGGTCTCAAGAATCTTGGGAAGAGACTAGAGAGGCATATTCTGGAAGGCCTTTTAAAGAGATCGGTATGAGGTGACACATTGCTGACCTTTGCTGCTATGGTTTTCCAGCTTTTGTCAACTGAGGTCATTAACAGAGTCAATGCCTAACACTGACTCGTCAAGGATGCAGTAGATGGAGCACAGATACAATGTGCAACTAACAAAAGTCACATCACGAACAAGGATTCAGTCAATGAGCAACATGTCACAGACTAGGCAGAGACAGGCACTTATTGAGCCTTTTTCAAAAGAGCAGGCGATGACTGACAGTCATGGATTTTCCTGGTGATGAATCTCACGCTGATGAAATTGTAAGCCATATTTCTGAATGATTTTTGCCACTTTGTGAAAGGACTGCATGGGTGCTCTAGTCTGCATCTCTGCCTTTTGGTCAATCTTCTAGGAGGCCTTAAAAAGAGGTTACAAGAAACGGAGGGAAAGAACCTCAGAAGAGTCCTTTTTACAAGAAACTTTCATTTCATAATCATCCTTTTTAGTAGGTACAGGAGGGGCACTCCGTACAGACTCATCTTCAGAAGGGGTACTTTTAGCCTTGTTGAAGTGGTACAAATGGCACCCTTGCCTATCTTTCATGGTTTGGCAGAAATGTTCATTATGTGGGTCATCTGAGTCCAGCCTTCTCTTCCCACGTGCCACATGGCCTGAAAGGAAAATGTTACTTACCCTGTAAGTATCTGTTAGTGGCATGTAGTGCTAAAGATTCACATGCTGTGCATACTCCTGCCATCTAGTGTTGGGCTTGGACGTATGCAACTTGTTTTTTAGGTCGAGCCTGGACAGCGCATGCGCTGCTCTGCGAGGCATGCTGTATTAGAGTATGCACTTGAAGCTCTGCCCACTCTCCGCCCATATTTTTTCATTGGCTTGAGTCTTGGTCCTTTGTAAATTCTGGCTTCTGATTCAGTAATCGGCTTGTTAGCCACTCCTTAGTACCGCCTTATCTTCATTTGTAACCTCTCATGAGGACTGGCCCTTTACTTCGGTTGTTACACCGTCTGTGTTATTTACTCTGTAAGCACTATTTTCCTCAATGGCTTTTGCCCTACCGCAGGCACAACGTGCTTTCCTTATATACAGCGCGACATGCGCGCTTTCATTTTCCAAGCAGCCGGAACAACGGCAGCCGCTTTTTTGCAATGCCATAGGTCTCGCATTTAGGAGAGTATGAGCTATTGGCATTGTAAATGACAATAGCTTAAACTCTTGCAAATGCGACACCTACTGCTTTACAAATATTTTTTTTGTGGGTTGTTTCCAAGCGTCCCATACCGCGCTTGCACTTAATAGAGGCCACGCCCCTTTCTTTAGATGCGGCTCGTCTAAGAAAGGGGCGTGGCCTCTATTAAGTGCAAGCGCGGCATGGGGCGCTTGGAAACAAACAATATTTGCAATTCAATAGGTCTCACATTTGCGAGAATTTAAGCTACTGACATTTACAGCGCCAATAGCTCAAACTCTCGTAAATGCGAGACCTACTGCATTGCAAATGCTTGTCTTCTAAAGTCTTTGAGGCGGGAGGTATAGTGACTCCCCCCTATTGCTGGTAATGCAACAGGCATCGGCTCCATTGTTAGATTGTTTTTCTGTATGCCTGGTGAGGAAGGAAATGGAGCGTAGAGATACAGAAGATGGCCATGCGAAGAATGAGCAAAGAAAGGCATATGCAACAACAAAAGGCGTCCGGGGAGGAGGGCGAGCACATGTGATTCTACAGCACTACATGGCAGGAACATATGCTTACAGGGTAAGTAACATGATCTGTTTGTAGCATGTTTCGCTGCAGATACACATGCTGTGCATATATTTTATAGCAGTTCTCCCCTAAACAGTGGCTAACCAGAGGATGTTGCAGAGGACCGGTAAGGTGTACAGATGACTGGTATGGTGTACAGAGGACTGGAAAAGTGTACAGAGGACAGACTGGCCAACGTTAACTCGTTGGCATGCAAAGACACACACAGTATGCTTGGTGAATGTGTGTACAGAAGACCAGGTAGTTGCCTTGCAAATTTCAGTTATAGGAATGCAATTGAGGCCCCTTTTTTGCAGGTAGAGTGGAGTCTGGGAGGGACAAACAAACATCTTTTGGCTTTGGTGTAACAGGTCGGTGTACATTTTACCAATCAGTGAGCTATTCCTGCTTTACAAAGAGCACAGCCCTTGTGTGGTTTGGAAAAAGAGGCAAAGAGCTGTTGTGTTTTAAGCAAGGGTTTTGTCCTGTCATTGAAATACAGGAGGGCCCTTTTGACATCTAGTGTGTGAAGAGCCTTCTTTGCTACGGACTCTGGATGTGGGAAGAACACTTGGAGTTCTACAGTTTGAGTGAGGTGGAAAGCAGAGACCACCTAGGGGGAGAAATTTGGGAGCTTGCCCTAAGGACTAGTCTATTGGTGTGAGCTTGGAAGAAAGGTTCTTCCAGGGTAAGAGCCTGAAGCTCTCCGACGCGCCTTAGCTAGGTGATTGGTACTAGGAAAGCCACCTTCCAGGAAAGGAACGGCAAAGGACAAGACTGAAGTGGTTCAAAAGGAGGGCCCATAAGCCTGCTGAGAACTATGCTGAGATTCCACACGGGTGCCGGTTTCACACTGGGGGCAATGACTCCTAAGTCCTTCTATAAAGACTTTAATGACTAGAACTATGAAGAGGGAAATGTGTTACCTATTCTGAAGGTAAGCAGCAACTGCAGGTAAATGAAGTGTAAGGGAGGCCTGATATTTGCAAGTAAAGCGGATAACAGACAATGTCTTGGACTGCTCCTTGTTGATGGTTGGTGTGAACTAGGAAGAAAGGTTCTTCCAGGGTAATAGCCTGAAGCTCACTAACGCGCATTAGCTTGGTGATTGCTACTTCAATTTGGCTTCATAGCAGGCTCTAGTTGTGGCCCTGCGGGCCTCTTTAAGGATGTATTTAAACCATAAAAGGAGGAAGAGAGAAGCAGAGATTCATTCGGCTTCCGCTAATAATATAGTCATGATTAAAGGGAATGAACACATATGTCAGTTTTCCAGAGTCTCTATGTATCCGTCACGGGGACCCTCGTTCACCCTAACAAAGGGCGTGGTATATGTCGATTCTCCGTTCCTCCAGTTAGGTGAGTAGCATCATCATCGGGTCTTTATCACCTGAGTTTTCAGTTCTCCAGGTGCTCTACTATCCTCCACCAGGAGGGAGAAAGTCTGGTTAATGGCAGCCGTGAGTGATAGGTGGATAGTGGAAAAAGTGAGTTAAAATTACCTCCGTTCCTGTATGAAGTATTTTATTGGTCAGGAAAGGGATAACATTAAAAAAAGGTATAAAAATGGTGCTTGGACGTGTTCGTGATCCACAGCACCTCGTGGTTGGTTGTGGGAGGTAGTCATGTTTCGGCCTTGTGGGTCCTTCATCAGGACCGGTGTGAGAGCGACTTATTTTTGCATCGCTCAGGGTGTGTAAGTAGATTCACTTACCACTCTTTGTCAGGGAGCTCGATCGCTCAATCTCTGGCATTAAGTTATAGGTGCAGACTCTGCCTATAACTGTGGAAGACAGAGAAACAGAAAGACAGTACATGTTGGTTACATGCAATGGTGGCTTCTGTCTTGCCCAATGTGGTGCATTAATTGCAAAGACGCAATTGACGAGCAGGAGTGGATTTATCCACCTCCTGCACTTTCAGACTCTACTAATCTCGCATAGAATTATTTAATATGTTCGTAGTGTATCAAACGAGACACCTGTTCTTTTGGTGTCCCCTTGGAGCCTCACAAATTAAAATTGGAAACAAAGGTGTCATCATCAGGGAAGCTGTGTTTGGCTAGGGCAAAAGGGAAGAGAAACTGGTAGCCAAATTCTAAATCCTCAGTAGCCAAACTGAAAGAATTAGCAGCTTGTGGTTTGATTGCCTTGGAGTGCTCTGGCTCTGCGTGAGAAAGTACTGAAGGTTTGGCATCCGCTCATGAGGCACTAGGGAGACGTTGAGGTGGGTGGTAAACCAGGCCTGTCTGGCCCAGGTGGGAGACACCAGGATGAGGGTGAGGAATGTTTGCCAAAGCCTCTGAAACACAAACGGGCGAAGAGGCAGAAAAGCATAGGCAAATATCCCCAACCAGGTCTTCCATAGTGCATTGCCCATGGATGTGGGTACCTGAAGGCAAAGCTTGGGCATTTTGCGTTTTCAGCGGTAGCGAAGAAGTCTACATTGGGAAACCCCCAACAATGGAAGTACAGGAGTTGGACTTGCTGGTAGGGCTCCCACTCGTGGACTTGTTGCAGCATCCTTCTGAGTAGGTCTGCAAAGTCATTGTCTACTCCCCAAAGGTACTCTGCTAATAGATGGACTCCGCAATGGAGTGCCCAACGCCAAATGCCCTGAGCTAACAAAGACAACTGTGGAGAGTGAGTGCTGCCCTGCTTTTGTAGGTAGAACATGGCAGTCATGTTAACTGTGCAAATGAGGACTACCTTGTGCTGAATGTGATAGAGGAACAACTTGAGAGCTAACTGGATGGCCAGTAGCCAAAGGTCGATGTGGAGACCCTGTTGATGGGGTTCCCACATGCCCTGAATGTCTAAGTCCTGCAAGTGAGCTCCCCAATTAGTGAGGGAAGCATCTGTCGTTATGGTCACTTGGGAACCTGGGTTGAGAAAAGGCCAGCCCTGCAACAGGTTGCTGCTGGGTCCACCACTGCAGAGAGCGAAGAGTGCGGCCTCAGATCAACAGTAGATTCTGCTTGTGATCACTGTGCAGCTAGGCACTCCTGCAACAGGCAAATGTGTAACTTGGCATGGGGAACGATGGCAATACAAGAGGCCATCATGCCAAATAGGCGCATGACTGTTCTGGCCGTTACTTGACGATCTGGCAGAAAAAGGGGAGCAAAAATTGGAAAGTTTGAACCGGCACTGGACACGGATAGACTTTTCCGGTAATAGAACTCACTACCGCCCCTAAGAAACCTAAAGAGGGCTGGACCTGACAGAGTTGTAGATGGAACTTTGTGATATTGATGGCAAACCCTAGACCATGTAGGTCCATGGTGGCCTGTGTATGTGCCAAGCACTGTTTATTTGCACTCTTGATCAGCCAGTCGTCCAAGTAAAGAAAGACATGGATGTTGTTCCTCCTGAGATGAGCGGCCACCACGGCAAGGCATTTTGCTAACCGCACTGGGGTGGCAGGGTGAGCAAAAAAACTATGGATTTAACCCAGATCTGTGACTGGGGTGAATGTTTGACAATGTTCAGCATTCCGTCCATCATTTTTTTATGTTGCTACCGAAAACTTTTTAAACCTGGACTATTCTCATGAAAACAGTATCTGTCAATTCAGATTACATGGAGCAACAGTGTCAAATATCACAGTCTCCGATCGACTATCTCAAAGGTATAGCCCTTAGCCAATACAAGATGTCTAGTGATGACATGTTTCAACCCTTAACAGGCTGGAGCAATAGTCCCAATGTGGTCTATATGTGTGTATGAATGGGAACAACCCACAATGGAAGTCATCTGATACACAGGAAAATTGCCTCTTTCAAAAAGCGTCCACACCATCACTCGGTCTGCGTTCGTCCAGTGTTCAATACTAGCCCCTTCAAGTGCAGAATGTGGGGAGCTCTGTGCTGACTCGGACGTAGAAGCAGCAGGCGGGGGGAGTGAAGCAGAGCGGAGGGCAGATGGAAAGGAAGGCAAGGGAGAGGGTGGAAAAACGGTGGGTGATGGATGGAGGCGGAATTGGACTGGTGTCTCAGTCATGTTGCCTTCTTAGTTTGGCTGGTGGCTCAGAAACTCCAAAGTTAACTTCCTTTTAGGAGGCAGGGGGTCTTGAGGTTTTGCAGGCGGTTGAGTCAAGATCCTGCTAGTGTATGGGTGGATTATAATGAGCTACTGCCTGGCATCGAGCTCTTCCATTGGAGGATCAGTTGCTCTTGCTCGTCGGAGACTGTGGATGCTGTTTAGATGCCTAAGAAAGTTTTTACATCGCTGGCACACACAATAGTCTCGAAAGCTCTGGCACCGAGGTGGACATCTGCAGCAAAGAAGGCTTCAGAATCCAAGAAGGCCAGGAGGGTGTTTTCTACACTGGATTCAAATGTGGTGTTGGCGCCGAAGCTTCATGATGTGCTTTGGCACCGGTAGATGATTAGGTGCCAGAGCATAAGCATGTCTTCGTTGCGGATCATGGCCCTCAGGTAGTTGCTGACTAGAAGCCTGGTGATGGGCTTCAGGGCTTGATACCCGACCCTAGAGGGAAGTGCTGTGCCTCCATTCGAGGCTGGAGAGGTGGTGAAGAGTAAGGTACTGTACCAACATCGGCTGTCTTCTTCAACTAGACATGCACCGCCTGAACATTTTTGTCCTCGGATTCTGAGCAGGAGCTTGCCTATGGAGAGAAGATTGGTGGCTCAGCGGTTGAAGTCCCTGGCTGAGGTTCGATCTCGACATCGTCCCGATCACCAAAGATATTGGGGGTGTTGTCCCCTTGCCGCTGCACCCTGGTATGTGATGTGAGGCGTTGGACTGATGGTAACGCAGTGTTTTCTTTGAACGGAAGGCGAGACATGCAGAGCAAGAGGTCTCGTTGTGATCCGGAGAGAGACAAAGACACCTGGTGGTGGTCACACAAGAGGTATTTTACTCTACACTGCAGGCAATATTGAAATGGAGTCCTTTCCATCGCAGATGTGGCATTTTCTGTTCCACGCACGACTGAGTAGGCCCCAGAGGGGAGAGGCCCTGAATGGGTCAAAGAAGAGTTGCCCGTTGTTGAAGGAGACCAAAAACGACAACTAGGAGACATGAAAATGAAATGAAAATACATTTTATAAAGTGGTTGAATGCCCGAAGGTGTCTTGGCACTATCCAGACAACAGAAGAATAAAAAAAAGAAAACCTAGCCAGATTTAGAGATTAAAAAGCAATGTCTTGAGATTTTTCCTGAAGGAAGACTAAGAAATACAAGTCATTCAAGTGCAATGGCAGAGAATTCCGCCGCTTAGTGGTGGCATAGATGAAGCTTCTTCCTCCCCAATGAGCTCTCTTAAATTTAGGGACAACCAGATGATAAGCTGATGAGGATCGCAAAGGTCTAGATGGAACAAACCAAATAAATTATTTTTTTAGGTATTCTGGGTCTGAGCCATGCAAGGCTTTGAAAGCGATGCACAATGCCTTGAAATCTATGCACTTGTGCACTGGTAACCAATGAAGTTGGACTACAGCCTTGGAGGCAGATTAATGCTTAGGAATTCCTAGTAATAGCCGTGCAGCAGCATTCTGCAGGATCTGTAACTTATTCAAAAGATGCTTCTGCAGATTAACGTACAAGGCATTTCAGTACTCCAACTTTGAAAGAATGAGGGCGGCGATTACTTACTTCCTCAATTCTAGTGGAATAAAGGGAAGAACATTTCTCAACATTTTTAAAGTGAGAAAAGATTAGGAGGTCACTGCATTTGTCGGTTTGTCAAATGACAGATCATCAAATACAATCCCTCAATTTTTTTTTTACTTTGGAGACAGGAAGAACAAGTTACTTACCTTCGGTAACGATGTCTCTGTAAGAGACAAAGGTTAGTTCTAGATTCCTTACCTTAGAATTCCCCCCAGGTGTCAGACTGGATTCAGAGAAGTTTTTCTCTTAGCAGTACCCCTGCGCGTCGGTAGGTGGCGTCGGTCAACTCCGCATCCGTCGTTGACATCGTGGTGCCTACTTAGACGCCGACCCTGTGCACTGACGTCAGTTCTGACAAGACTTTCCACGTCAGAAGCGCAGAGCCATGAAGGACACGGACCACTGGTGTGCCACAACTAGGGCCCTGTAAGGGAGTCCCTATCCCTAGAAATCAGTTTGCAGAGCGGGGAGGATGGGTGGGGCGGTAAGGAATCTATAACTAACCTATGTCTCTTACAGATACATTGTTACCGAAGGTAAGTAACTTGTTCATCTGAAAGAGACATTTATAGATTCCTTACCTTAAAGTAGATATCCCAGCAATACCATCCCCGGAGGAGGGCCTGCGAACCAAGTTCACATCAGAAAGTCCTGGAGGACAGAACAGGCAAAGTAGCCATCACTCGGGACTTGACTATCCAGGCAGTAATGTCTGGTGAACGTGTGCATAGATGCCCACGTTGCCGCCTGGCAGTTGTCAATAAGTGGGACTCCACGTGACAAAGCAGTGATTGCTGCCGTAGCTCTAGTGGAATGAGCACACAGCCCCACTGGAGGTTCCTTTTCCGCTAAAGCGTAAAAAATCTTTATACAAAGAACAACCCATCTTGAGATGGTACGCTTTTGGACAGCCCGACCATTCTTGGCACCCACATAGCCAACGAAGAGTTGATCGGATATCTTTAGTGCGGTCAAAGTAGAAGGACAGAGCACGTTTTAGGTCCAGACGGTGGAGTCTCTCCTCCTCCTTGGAAGGGTGCAGAGGTGGGAAAAAGGTGGGCAGAGTGATAGTTTGTCCTATGTGAAAAGGAGTAACTGCTTTAGGAAGGAACAAGGGTCTTGTCCTAAGCACCACTTTGTCCGGATGCACAGAGAAGAAAGGGGGCTTAGAAGAAAGAGCCTGAAGCTCAATCACTCTGCGAGCAGAAGTGATAGCAACAAAAAAGGCAGTCCTCAGAGTAAGGAGCCTGAGAGGACAGTTGTGAGGAGGCTCGAAGGAAGCACACATAAGGTAAGTCAAGACAAGGTTCAAGTCCCATTGAGGCATTATGAAAGGAGATGGAGCAAAAGAGGTGAATAATGCCCTTAAAGAACCTATTAACAATAGGGGACTTGAACAAAGAGGGCTGATCTGCTAGCCGAAGAAAAGTAGAAATGGCTGCCTGATAGCCTTTAAGAGTGCCAAGAGCAGAGCCCTGCTGGGCCAAAGAAAGAAGGAACAAAAGAACCTAAGAAAGAGGAGCGGAGAGGGGATCCACAGCCTTTGCTGTGCACCAAGCCACAAACTTGTTCCGTTGACAGGCGTATATCGTCTTAGTGGAGGGACGCCTGGCTGCCAAGATGACATTACAGACTTCGGGTGGAAGGTCAAAAGCTGTCAACTGTCAGCGCTTAATCGCTAACCAAGGAGGTGGAGGCTGGACAGGTTCGGGTGGAGGACCGTCCCCTGCTGCTGCTATAGAAGATCCTCCCGAAGGGGCAGTCTGATCGGAGGGTCGATGGCCATGCTCAGGAGCTCGGGGTACCAGACTCTTCTTGCCCAGTCCGGGGTCACAAGAATGGCTTGGGCCCAGTCGCCCTTGATCTTCTTCAGCACTCGGGACAGAAGTGGTACAGGCGGAAAGGCGTACAGGAGGCCGCAGTTCCACTAGTGACGAAAAGCGTCGCCGAGCGAGAGCCGCCTTCGAAACTCCAAGTGCAGAATTGCTGACATTGCCCATTCTCTTTGGTGGCGAACAGATCTAACCAAGGCTCTCCCCACTGCTAAAAGAGACCTTGCACCACCTCTGAGTGAAGATGCCATTCGTTATCCATCAGGCATCGACGGCCGAGTTCGTCCGCTCTGGCTTTCAGAGAACCTGCCAGGTGTTGAACCATCAGGGTCATGCCCTGATGTTCCAGCCATGTCCACAGGCGAAGAGCCTCCTGACAAAGGGTCCACGACCCCACCCCACCCTGTTCATTGCAGTACCACATGGCGGTGGTGTTGTCTGTGAACACCTGCACTGCCTTCCCCTTGAGGGAGGGAAGGAATGCTTTTGGTGCCAAGCGAATCGCATAGAGCTCCAACAGGTTGACATGGAGCCCGAACTCTGCCGGAGACCAGACTCCTCTGATCTCTGGCTCTCCCAGGTGGCCGCCCCAACCCAGGAGTGATGCATCAGTCACCACAGTGAGGTCTGGTTGGGGAAGGGAGAGGGATCTGCCTCTGACCCAATCCTGGTTCGTTAACCACCACTGCAGTTGTTGTGCAGTTCCCTCTGAGATCTGGACATAGTCGGAAAGATTCCCCTGATGCTGCGCCCACTGGAACTTCCGGTCCCACTGCAGAGCCTGCATATGCCATCTGGCATGATCCATCAGCAGGATGCAGGAGGCCATGAGGCCCAGCAGCCTAAGGGCCATTCTCACCGAAATCCGGGATAGAGGCTAAAACATCAGTATCATAGCCCGAATATCCCAGACTCGCTGTTCGGGAGGGTAGGCCCAAAACTGCACTGTGTCCAGAACAGCCCAGATGAAAAGGAGCGACTGAGAGGGAGTCAGGTGTGACTTCGGCATGTTGATAGTGAACCCCAGCGAATGCAGGAGGTCCGCTGTTGACTGGAGGTGGGACACGACAGCCTGGGGCGAGCCTGCCTTCAACAGCCAGTCGTTGAGTAAGGGAAAGACTGGAACCCCTGATCTGCGCAGATGAGCTGCAACCACTGCCATCATTTTCATGAACACCGGAGGGGCGCTGGTAAGGCCGAATGGGAGCACGGTGAACTGAAAATGCTCGTAGCCTACCGTGAACCTTAGGTAGTCTGTGGGCTGGCAGGACGGGAATATGGAAGTAGGCGTCCTGCAAGTCCAACGCCAACATCCAAGTCTCCAGGGTCGAGGGCAGACAGAACCTTAGCCAACGTGAGCATTTTGAACTTCTCCTTGCGGAGGAAGCGGTTGAAAGCCCTGAGGTCTAGGATAGGATGCAGGCCCTTGTCCTTCTTGGGCACCAGAAAGTAGCAGGAATAGCAGCCACGACCTACTTCTGGCGCAGGGACTCTTTCGATAGCTTCCTTGGCCAAGAGTGCTGAAACTTCCTGGTGGAGAAGCGCCAAATGATCCTCCGACATGCGAAAGAAAGACAGTAGCATGGAGGGAGGGGTAGTTGCGAAGGGGAGGTGGTAGCCCCTTGGGACTATCTGCAAACCCCACCTGTCTGACGTGATGGTTTGCCAGTGGGGAAGGTGATGGCAAATCCTGCCACCCACTGGCCGCTGATGGGCCTGAAAGGTCAGTCTAGAAGGGTTTGGAGGCTGCTGCAGGGTGGAAAGGGTGGACTAGCCTGCCCACTGGCTCCCAGACCCGCGAGGTCGCTGGGTCCCACGTCCGCGGCCACGCATAGGCTGGGCAGCTTGCGCGGAACGGTGGCTAGACTGGGCTGGACGTGGTGGGGTGCCCCTTCCGTAGCCACGAAAGGCAGACTGTGGTGGACGGGAGGACGCCACGAGGCCCAATGATCTGGCTGTAGCTCGAGAATCCTT
The DNA here is from genome assembly GCA_963921515.1 of Calotriton arnoldi. Lineage (NCBI taxonomy): Eukaryota > Metazoa > Chordata > Amphibia > Caudata > Salamandridae > Calotriton > Calotriton arnoldi. The sequence continues at coordinate 1,500,602 of CAWUFW010002404.1, read as the reverse complement.
AAAGCGCTCCAGCGCAGAGTCTGCCTTGTCACCAAAAAGGCAACGGCCAACGAAGGGCATGTCCAGAAGAGTTGCTTGAACATCCCCTGAAATGCGAGACGTCCTCAACCAGGCATAGCGCTGAAGGGTTACTGACGTGGCAATCGTTCTGCCCAGTGAGTCGGTGGTATCCAGTCCACAGTGAATCGTGAATTTTGCTGCGTCTTTCCCATCTGCCATGTCTTGGGAGAACACGGCCCGGGCCTCCTCTGGGCACTGAGGCCGCACTTGCGCAACCGTATCTCCGATTGTTTGGGAGTATCGCCCAAGAGGCACACGGTATTCACGGACCGCAGTGCCAAGCTGGAGGAAGAGAACATGCGCTTCCCAAGATGATCCAGCTTCTTGGATTCCCTGTCTGGGAGAGAAGAAGGGAATGCGCCCTTGGAAGAGGAGGCTTGGACCACCAAGCTCTCGGGGGGGGGGGGGAGGGTGTTGGCTGAGAAAAATGGGATCTCCCGGAGCCGGGCGGTGGAGGCGGGCAATCGTCCGTTCCACAGGAGCCCCTGTGCTGGGCTTGGACCAAGTGCCCAGAAGGACATCCGGGAGGGCTTCGTTGAAGGGCAAGAGGGGTTCTGAGGAAGTTGCCGCAGGTTGAAGCATCTCTGTCAGGAGATTAGTCCTGACTGCCACTGTAGGGAGCTCCAGGCCCAAGGACTCGGCTGTCCTATGCACCACCACAGCATAGGACGCTCCCTCCTCCGTAGCCACGGTAGGGGGAAGAAAGCATGCCATGGTCTGGGGAAGTGTCCAGATCACTGGTGTCACCCTATTCCTCTCTCCAGTCCGGTTCTTCCAGCTGGTCTGCCAAAGGGTCCAGCTGCCCCTCCCAGTCCTCATCACCACCTTCAGGGTAATAGGGAAAACCTGGGATGAACAAGGGAACAAAAGTACCCTCCGGCATCAGATCTGACCTCGGCCGACATTGGTCCGGGTCCATCTCAGGGGTGAGGATGGGGACGTCGTCGGCCAGGGGCGTCGTCGCCGGAGAAGGTCGAGTAAGGTCGACCGGATCTAGGCCTGGATCCACGGGGGCCCTCCGGCGCCGGAGCCGCTGGTATTGAAGGCCCAGGTCCCCCGACCGACTACATGGGGCCCGAAGGTGCGCCAGCGGATTCGGGCTGCCCAAAGATGCGTTTTTCTTTTTTTAGCAAAGGTAAATAGAATAGAAGCTACCTTCCAGCTCTTTGGAAAATATCCTTGACAAAATATTTATTTAAAATATTAGTCAGATGACTTGCTATGGTCTTAGAAACAGACTGCAAAATCTTTGGTGGACAAGGGTCCAGAGATGACCCAGAACAAGTGGTTAGAATAAGGTCCGGAACTTGATGAACAGTTAAGAAGGTAAAAGAGGAACGGGATGGTAAGCTGGAGTCAAAGGGTGTCACCATGGGAATCTGGGACGAGACACTTCCAGAGATTTGAGCACCAGCATCCCAAGACAACACGGAGGCTAGCGCCAAATTATTGGTGAAGGTGTTAAAAATATCTGAAATTTTCTTCTGAAAGGCAGCCGTGATATTATCACATGATGATTGACTGCTAATAATCTGGTAAGGAACTTCAATATTAGCAAGTTTTTTGACCATGGAAAAAAATGTTCCTTGAATGAATTATTTGCTGAAATTATTTTTTGCAAAAAAAAGGCAGATTTTTCCAAAATAATCTGAGCTTTGTGTTCGGAGATTTTTTGTTTGTATAAAGTCTTTTCTCTGGGGTCATAATATTGCTTCCAACGACGCTCTTGACGTCTACACAGCTGTTTCAGTTGTTTAAGATTCTGAGAGTACCATGGTTGGGAGGGAGATAAGTTCCTATTACAAACAGATTTAGTAGGGGTCAACTGATTAAAGACTGATTCAAATCCAAGAGTTAAACTCCAGAGTATCCTGATCAAGAAGACCATGGGAAATGAAAATTGCAATTTATCATCAAGTAATTCTGAATTTATTTTGTGCCAAGGACGGCAATTTTTAACAAAGTCTAAACAGCAAATAACACTCTGGAATGGCTAAAACGAAAAAAAAAACAATCCAACAATGGAGCTGATGCCCATGTGCAATACCAGCAATAGAAAGAGTCGCTCTACACTTCGGGTGTCCAAGACTTCTTCGCAGACAAACAAGTTTAACACGTCCAAGCCAATACTAGACAGCAGAAGTATACACAGCACATTTATCTGTAGCTACACATGCCAAGAAATCACTGTTTTGAAGTCATGATCTGCTTAGAGTATTATCAAGACTGACAATGATTTTTATTTTTTTTAATAGTACTTGGATTAGACATTTTTTCAAAGGATGTGGAAGAAACCAGGTTTGTCCAGGCTGAAACTGGATCGTACCTGTTTTGACAATCACCAGGTATATTAGCAGTGCTTGCCCAGGGATTGTAATGCTCTCTGAAAGACACCTGGAAAATTAAAAACATCAGTACTAGACGACAAATGTTATTCTCCGGTACTGGATCTTATGTAGAATCACATTCGTGAATTAAACCCCTCTGCCAAGCTCAGTCTCATGCTATTTACGATGGTAGTGTGTAGCTTTAACATTACATGAAAGATTTCCAATGTATGTTGTGTGCGATGGGAGTCCCTTTTGAGCTCTTCTCAGATGGTCTGTTTTTCCTACACATTTTAGTCATCTCCTTATCCTTTGACTACTCCAATCCTTCTGGCTGTATCTAGAAAAATATTCATGAGGTACCTTTTCATTATACTAAAACACAAGGTGCACACATGCACTGGATGGCTGTTCCCGAGGCAGAAATCATATTAGCAGTAAGCTGCTTTGAAATTAGCAGCCAGAAAAGCCTCGTGGGATGCAAACACTAAGGGGCCGATTACGATGTTGTTCGGAAACTGTTCCGAACAAATCGGTCTCGGAATAGTTTCTGAACGAATTGGGTCCTGCGAGAACGAACAACTGATTACGATGCTTCCCAACATCGTTCAGTCGGACTCGCATTGACTTCAATGGGAGTCTGTGTTCCGAACGAGAGCACAGGCTCCCATTGAAACAAGCATTAAAAATGCAATAGGTCTCGCCTTTGATTATCATTAGCAAAGCAAATGGCTTTAACTTATTGTATAGCAAAGCAAATGGCTTTAACTTAATAAAAGGCAAGACCTATTGCATTTTCAATGCTTGTTCTGTTCAGGGGGAATTTGTGGTGATTCCGAGGTAATTGCAGCTCAGAGCCAGGGAGAGGTAATTAGCCCAGATTACAGGCGTTCAACAGGAGATCCTGGACTCATTTGTGAAAAGATAAAATGCGTTAACACTCAATTAATCCCTCAGAACCCGGGTGATAGGAGGCGAAGGAAAGTTGCAGTTTAAGGCAATTAAACCAACAAGGCCGAGCAGCTGGATTCGAGCTCCCCAGAAGGGGGAGAGGGGGCTGTCGGCTTCTATGCCCGACTTTGAACTGTTTCACCAAAAAGTGCCGTACAATATCACACTGTCGCCCTAAGCCCCAGTAACTGCACCCTCAGTTCAGTCTGCCTATTTGTGAGGGGCGTAGAAAACACCCGCTCTGATACAAACGTTGGCACACCTCGGGTTTCGTATTTTTAGTAAAATAACTGTATTTGAAGTAGCTGACGTAGCAAAAAGTGACTGTTAGGACATAGTACAAAAAAATCCTAATGCTTAAAAACGTAATGAAACACGTTTTACGGTTTTATCTTTTAAAGTGTTAGGATTTGGTGAGGGAAGCGTTGTTGTGAAAAATGATAAATAAAAAATAATTTGACATACAATCGGTAGTCCTCCCTTATGTAGATGAACTTGCGTAAACGCTGTTACCATAAAATATGTGCTAAACCTCGTGTGTGTTTATTTTCAGAAATCCGTATTGGCGAGAGATGTAGATGGTGAAACGTGCACAAGACAAGTTAAGGGATGGCAGTTTCCAGACAGGCAATGAAGGCACGCATCGGAAACAAAAAATTTAAGGCGCTAAATTTTGTTGGAAATGTTTATTCAAAAACAGGAGAGAAGAAAACCTTTGTTTTCATTTTTTTTCTTCACTATCTTGTTTTTTGGTAGCTAAGAGTTACGCCCGGTATTCAGTAAAGATATGCATATACCACGAATAGAAAAACATATTGTAATGACACCGGTACTATAAGCCACTTTGAGTAAAATAGCCCAATACAGAGCGTGTGGCTAAATAGAAAGACCTTACAAACTGTTCTAGTTAATAAAGAGATCTCAGAACTGCTCTTAAAAGTCTGGTTTAATGTGCATTCGCTATGAAACTAAAGACCGGCTTCGTAGCGCAAATACACATAAATCGGCCAGGAAGTAGGCGGGATAGTGCTAATAATGCACGTGCGCAGGGTAAAACCAATCCGGATGTCTTTCAACTTTTCACTGAGAAATGGAATTAAATTAAAGCCAATGGTGAGAAGTTTTATTCAGAATTTTTCTTGCACCGAAAAAAAACGGTATTGAAGAAAAACAGAGGCGAGACAATTTTGGAAAACTCAATTTAGGATTAGAACAAAGGAAATGTCAATGTTTCGTTTGAAAAGGAAAGAGCGGTATATATAATAGCTATAAATTCTTAATCTATATGAAATTTACATGTGCATTTTAAAAAACCCTTGTAAAAGATTTGCTGCTAAACTATATACATTAGTGCACTTGCACTTTATTTTGTACTGCCCTTTTGTTTTTTTTGCTGCTAAACCTTAGGTATTATTGCACTTGCACTTTACTATATACTGTTTACATTGGATCCATTAAGCATGTTCGTTTAAATATACGTCCATGTTACTATGATCTATTACCCTAAATAATTGTTATTAAATGGGTAAATAGATATTTATTGCATTAGCACTTTATATTTAGTATCCAATGAAACTTATTCACATGTAACACTCTACAGTAGTTTTTGTGAATATTAACGGTACAGTCTAATGGCAATATCCATATGAGCATCATCATAATACAGCAGACTACAGCAGTAAATAATTTAAAGCATATAGGGTGTTCTGCCACGGCCTCCTTAATGAATTCACATTGTTTTTATTATCCATATCCAATTAGGATTTGAATAGCGGATATAGGAAGGCGTACTAGCCAATTTTTAAAAACCACATGAGCACGTAACTGGTGTTTACATGCACGTCAGTTTGTCATTGCAATAACTATAATTTTAAAGTCCGGTGAGTTTTTTAATGTTCCCGGTGTTTAGGCAGTATTGACAAAAGGATGTTCCTCTTTACATTCATTAATTTGGAAATTTCATTCAAATATTTCGGAACCTGAAGGTATTCAATGATGTAAGGAAATATTTTTATGTTTATTTATTTCTGAATGAAACCTTAAATAGGTTATATTGTCAATTCACGTACTGTCCTGCATATAAAGAGTTAAAGTGGTTTAGCCCCATGACATCACAAAACAAGCTGATTGGTTAAAGGTTTACTCACGTCACTATAAATTGTATTGTCGGGACTGTGGTTTGAGAATATATATATATTATCTACTGGCGGTCGCCAGTAGATAGTTATAGTTAGGACCTATTTTCCATAGGAAATCAGCAACATTCTATTTGAAATAACGTTGGCGCCGTTTGACGAATCTTCGCAAAAGTTTCCAACTTGTTGGGGCACTCCAGTCCGCTCCTATCCTGAAAGTCTCGGGGTGATTCGTCAAGCGGGGGCCGAGAAAAAAGGGGGGTCCCAAAACGCGTTTTCCCCATTCATTTTTCCATAGGAACCTTTAGTCGCAGCTACAGCCAGAACTGCTGAACGGAATTACACCAAATTTGGCAAAGAGGTAGCCCTTGGTTCAGTGTCGTGCCTTTTGCTTAAATGGTGTAAATCCGTTCAGTAGTTCCTGAGAAAATCAAAAGTAAAGTCACATATATATCTATGGCCGAGTAGGGTCCGCGTACCCTCCCGATCACGAGCTGCATGCTAATTGGTTGTCAAGTGGCTGTCAACACTCCAAATCAGGAAGTGTTGGCAGCCATTTTGTCCCTCGGTAGAACCGAGGGACAGAAACAAGTGCGCAAAGCGCAAAAGGGGGCAGGGTAGAAACACCCTGACCTCCTAGGTCTGCTCAGGGGGTCCCACAAGGACCCCCTGGGCAGAAAAAAGCATTAAAAAAAAAAAAAACAAATCGGCGGGATGCGCTCAGGGTGCGCGGATCCCGCTGATAAAAAATAAATAAAAAAATAAAATAAATCGAAGCGCGGTCTCCCGCGCTTCGATTGTATTTTGACCCCGGGTGGCCCAAGTCCCGGGGGCATGCGGGGGTGGGTTTATGTTTTATATGGGGGGCCTCTAAGGCCCCCCAAGCCCCGGGGACCGCCACCCCCCGGGGCTTTATACAAAAATGGTGCGGGAGGGCTCTCCGCCCTCCCGCAGCCCCGGGGACCGCCACCCCCGGGGCTTCTTTTTTTAATTTTTAAGAACCTGTGTGGGGGGGCTCCAGCCCCCCCACACGCCCCGGGGACCACCACCTCCCCGGGGCACTTAGAAAATAAATGTGGGTGTCCGTTACGAACCCCCAGAGCCCCGGGGACCACCACCTCCCCGGGGCTGTGCAATTGAAGGGAGGGGGGCCCTTGATGGCCCTGGGGACCGCCACCCCCCAGGGCCGGCTCCTGCAGTGTCCCGGAGTGCCTACCCCCGGGACACTGTAGTTTGCTATGGAAGGGCGGGAGCCTCGCGGCTCCCGTCCTGTCATAGCAAACTGCTTTCGATTTTGGAAGAGAGAGCAGGGAAACCTGCTCTCTCTTCCAAAATTACAAAGCAGATTGCTTTTCCACACGGGGAGCTGCATCTTCGCAGCTCCCCATGTGGAAAAGCAATGCCGGCTCCCGAGGGACACGGGGAGCCGGCGGGACTGTGGGGGATTGGGGACCCCCCACAGTCCCCAAGGGAGAGGGCCAGCCCCGGTGGATGGGGTCCCCGGGCCAAGTAGTGGCCCGGGAGGGGGCCACGAGGCCCCCCCTCCCCAAAAATTAAAAAAAAACTTTGTTTAAAAAAAAAACCGGAAAGGCCGGCCCCTGGGGCCTTAAATGGCCTGAGGGGGGCCACGCAGCCCCCCTCCAAATATTTCAACATTTTTAAAAAAGAGGGCATGCCCCGGGGGATGGGGTCCCCGGGGCCAATATAGGCCCAGGGAAGGGGGGCCACGCGGCCCCCTTCCCGTTTTATTTTAATAAAAAAAAAAAAATAATTAAAATCCTCATGCCCCGGGGGATGGGGTCCCCGGGGCCAAAAGAGGCCAAGGGAAGGGGGGCCACGCAGCCCCCCTCCCATACAATTTTTTTTTTTTTTTAAATAAAAAAGACCGGCATCGTGCCGGAGGCCCCGCCCCCACCCTGCAGCAGTCTGCAAACGCGTCCCCTGGCGCGTTTGCAGATGGGGAACGTATTCCCCTTGAATACTGGGGGTCCCTGGGGGCCAACTAGCCCACCAGGAACCTCCAGTATGCGCCAGGGGCTGCGTTGCAGAGAGGTGTACAGAGGCCACGCCCCTTTTACACCTCTCTGCAACGCAGCTCTGTGGCGCTTTTGGAGGTACATGGTGGGCTAGTTGGACTCCAGGGACCCTCAGGATTCAAGGGGACTTAATCCCCCAACTTAAAATGCGCCACGGGTCGCGCTTGCACAATGGTGAAGGGAGGGGGCGGGGCTTCAGGTGACATGTGTGCAAACAGGCCCCGTGGCGCATTTTAAGATGGGGAATTAAATCCTCTTCAATCCTGAGGGTCCCTGGGGGCCAACTAGTCCACCAGGTACCTCCAGTAAGCGCCATGGAGCTGCGTTGCAGAGTGTTGTAAAAAGGGGCGTGGCCTCTGTACACCTCTGCAACGCAGCCCCCTGGCGCATACTGGAGGTTCCTGGTGGGCTAGTTGGCCCCTAGGGACCCTCAGGATTGAGGAGGAATTAATTCTCTAACTTAAAACGCGCCACAGGGCGTGTTTGCAGACATGTCACCTCAGGCCCCACCCCCTTCCTTCACCATTGTGCAAATATTCCTCTAAAATCAGCTGAACTACGAATTCCGATTTACTCACCTGTTATCAGGAGAGACCTCAGTGCTGCATCTTTGAGCCCAGTACTAATCCTGAAAAGTAATTTTAACCGTACTTACCAGTAACTTGAATTTTCTTCCATAGGATATCATTGCCTGCTTTTTGCTGAAAAAGTTTCTAAGTGTCGATTTTTGAAACGTAGAAATATTCCTCTAAAATCAGCAGAACTACGAATTCCGATTTACTCACCTGTTATCAGGAGAGACCTCAGTGCTGCATCTTTGAGCCCAGTACTGATCCTGAAAAGTAATTCTAAACGTACTTACCAGTAACTTGAATTTCCTTCCATAGGCTAACATTGACTGGTTTCACTTAGAATAATTTCCAAGTGTGGAGTTTTGGAACTTTATAATATTCCTCTAAAATCAACCGAACTACGAATTCCGATTTACTCACCTGTTATCAGGAGAGACCTCAGTGCTGCATCTTTGAGCCCAGTATTGATCCTGAAAAGTAATTCTAACCGTACTTACCAGTAACTTGAATTTCCTTCCATAGGCTAACATTGACTGGTTTCACTTGGAAATTCTTCTAAGTGTGGAGTTTTGGAACTTTATAATATTCCTCTAAAATCAACCGAACTACGAATTCCGATTTACTCACCTGTTATCAGGAGAGACCTCAGTGCTGCATCTTTGAGCCCAGTACTAATCCTGAAAAGTAATTTTAACCGTACTTACCAGTAACTTGAATTTTCTTCCATAGGATATCATTGCCTGCTTTTTGCTGAAAAAGTTTCTAAGTGTCGATTTTTGAAACTTAGAAATATTCCTCTAAAATCAGCAGAACTACGAATTCCGATTTACTCACCTGTTATCAGGAGAGACCTCAGTGCTGCATCTTTGAGCCCAGTACTGATCCTGAAAAGTAATTCTAAACGTACTTACCAGTAACTTGAATTTCCTTCCATAGGCTAACATTGACTGGTTTCACTTAGAATAATTTCCAAGTGTGGAGTTTTGGAACTTTATAATATTCCTCTAAAATCAACCGAACTACGAATTCCGATTTACTCACCTGTTATCAGGAGAGACCTCAGTGCTGCATCTTTGAGCCCAGTACTGATCCTGAAAAGTAATTCTAACCGTACTTACCAGTAACTTGAATTTCCTTCCATAGGCTAACATTGACTGGTTTCACTTGGAAATTCTTCTAAGTGTGGAGTTTTGGAACTTTATAATATTCCTCTAAAATCAACCGAACTACGAATTCCGATTTACTCACCTGTTATCAGGAGAGAACCCAGTGCTGCATCTTTTAGCCCAGCACTGACCCTGAAAAGTAATTCTAACCGTACTTACCAGTAACTTGTATTTCCGTCCATAGGAATCCATTGTCTGGTTTTCAGCAGAAAAGTTTCTCAGTGTCGATTTTCACAAACTACAAATATTCCTTAAAAATCGCCTGTATGACTTAAATGCATTCTTTCAACTGTTTACAGGAGATGCACCAGTGCTGTATCCAGGATCCACCACTGAGTAAGAAAAAGTAACGATAACACTACTTACCTGCTAAGTGAATTTCCTCCCATAGGATAACATTGGTGATTCTATGTGAAAAAGTTTCTAAGTGTCAACTTTTAAAATACAATAATATTCCTTAAAAATCACTACTGTAACCAAAACGCTTTTACACAACTGTTTACAGGAGATGTGCCAGGACTGAATCTAGGATCCAGTCCTGTGGTTAGAAAAGTAATCCATAAAGTAACTAATTGCATTTAAGTAGAAATTCACATTGAGCTCAATGTTGCATTGTGTTTGAAATTGTGTTGCCCATTGCAACAACTGTAACTACTGTACTTAAAAGTCTATTGCCTATTTGCAAAGTATTTAAACTAAAGTAATTCATTCTGAGAAAGTATATTTTGTAATGTAATGTATAATGTAATTACAATGTAATTTAAAAAATAAAATATGTAAAAATAAATAGTTTAAAAAAATGTAGTAAATCAGTATCAAAAAAATAAAAACAACAATTAATACATTTAAAAATTGTCATTTACAAAACCTTTGAAATTCACTGAAAAAAACCATAGGTTTCAGACATGTTATAGTTAGGAATTAGCATTTAAAAAACCTTTGAAATGCACTGAAAAAACCATAGGTTTCAGGCACGTTATAGTTAGAAATTAGCATTTAAAAAACCTTACAAATTCACTGAAAAAACCATAGGTTTTAGGGACAGTTCTAGTTAGTTGGACATTGCACTCATACAAAACCCGTGAAATACCCCCGTTATAGTTAGTTCAGGTAACTATAACTCGCGCCCCCGCAATGCACTGCTGATGACGTCACATATTACATCACTCATGACATGGTCAGTGACATCACTGATGACATCTCAAATGACATCACTGATATCACTGATGACATCATCCATGTGATAATTTCATGCATCTTCTCACACCCTAATATAACTTTTGATACACCCACTCTAAATTACAGACTGCCATTCTCAAAACCATACACACTCCAATATCAATAACTACATACCCACTCACTGATTCTTAGGTCTACACACACACACACACACATCTACTCACTCACCCGTACAGTCACTCATACTTACAGTCACTCAGTACAGGACTATCATATGCACTCATACACCTATATAAACACTCACACACCGCCACTCATCCATAGAGGTACTCACACACCTAGTCAGTCATGCACAAAATTAATCACACCCATTTACTCACCTATACAGTTATACACACACCAGCTCACTTACTCATACAAATACTAGCACATTCTTACGCTCTTATACAATAACTGATACAAGCACACACGCATCCATACAGCCACTCTCACAATCACACTCTCACGTATAGCCATTTAAATACTCTAACACACATATATACTGCCTTTTACATATGTAGCTACTCGCACATGTACCACTCAGATATACATTCACTCACTAACACACCCATACACACACTCACCCACCCAAGCAGTCCATCACAGATGCACTCTTCAAATCATGCACCCAGTGAATCACCCACTCACACATCTATGTACAGAGTCACACACACCCCACCCACACAAACACTCAGGCACCCATACAGATACTCAGAGAACCAATCAATAACCCATATAGACACTCGTGTAGCTATTCGCAAATCCATGCATCGACTTACACACCAACAGACAGACGGATACAGACATTCACACAGTTTAGTCACTAACCCATGCATTCAGTAAGATACGTTTAATCACTCACTTGTAGAGTCAGTCATGCACGCACTAAATCATCCATTCAGACACTTATACACCCACTCATTCTTCAAAACGCCTTTCCCTATATATATTAAACATATTTAAACTTTACAGAAACACAGTCACTGGATGATGTCATCAGTGATGTCATTTGAGATGTCATCAGTGATGTCACTGACCATGTCATGAGTGATGTAATATGTGACGTCTTCAGCAGTGCAATGCGGGGGCGCGAGTTATAGTTACCTGAACTAACTATAACGGGGGAATTTCACGGGTTTTGTACGAGTGCAATGTCCAACTAACTATAACTGTCCCTAAAACCTATGGTTTTTTCAGTGAATTTGTAAGGTTTTTTAAATGCTAATTTCTAACTATAACATGCCTGAAACCTATGGTTTTTTCAGTGAATATATATATTTTCCGTATGTTTCCGCTTTTAACGCTCTGATGCAGCCTCACGGCAGCATAGCCGTTTTATAATTCTGTCAGATAATGCAGACATTTTTTTTTGAATAAGTAAAAAAAAATATGTAATATAAAGGGTATTCGTTGAAACCGGAAAGAGAAATAGATTTTTTTATAACCATAGCCGAGTCAGAAAAGTTCTAGACCAATCAACAAACACCAAAAGGCATCTGATGTTTGGGCGATCTGGTCGAGGGAGTGAATGGCAGAGCCTTTTCTACGGTGATAGTTTTCGGACGCTCCGCGCGCTCGGTTTCCTTGTGCTCTGCTTCGAACCTTGGTTTGCTGTTTTCCCCTCATCATCAGAAAGCTACTGTTAAATATTTATCGGATTTGTTTATCTACAAAGGCAATTAGTGTCAGGGATGCTTTGGGAACTCGAGCCCTCATGAAGATGGATGGCGCTGCGGCGGGCGGAGGGGGTGGGGTCCTGCCTGCCCTGGGACCCCCGATGAATCCTCCATCTGGACTGTGGGGGTCACCCCTCTGTATTGTGAAGGGTGAGCGGTGGTAGAGCTGTGCGGGCTCTCAATGTCCGAAGCAGGCATCAGGCAGGAGATTGCCCACAATGTGGGGTGGGTGCGTCGGGCGGGTTGGTGGAGAAAAGACAGGCGGGTGGGTATATATTGATGATGGATTGACGGCCTTGCGGAAGAGCAGAAAGATGGGTGAACTTTGATGGATGGATTGGGTGGGTTGGGGAGAAGATGGATGGATGAATGCATGGGATTGGATACAAGTGGGTTGGATGCATAGATTAATGAAATGGTGGGGGAGTAGACTGATGAATGCATGGGTTTGGGTGGATTGGTGAAAGGGTGGCTGTTTAGGCTGGGTCGGATTGATTAGAGGGCTAGATGGACTGTAGAAGTGGGTACGTAGTTCCATGGGTTGGGATGCATGAATGGCGGGGGAGGGGTGGTTAGATGGATGAATGACTGGGATTGGATGCAAGGCTGAGAGGACGGGTCAGGTGGGTTGGATGTACAGATGGGTGGAAGGGTGGGGGGGTAAACTGTTGAGTGAATGCATTTGTGTACTAGGTTGGATTGGTTGAATGAGTAGATGGACTGTTGAAGTGAGTAAGTATCGTGGGTTTGAATTAATGGGTGAATCATGGATGGGTGGATTGTGTGGGCTGGGGAGTGGACAAATGGAAGAATGCCCGGTATTGGATGCAGGTCTGAGAGGATAGGTCGGGTGGGTTGGATGCACAGATGGATGGAAGGGTGGGTGAGTAGACTGATGAATGCATGTGTTTTGTGGATTGGGGAAGAAAGGATTGGTGGACAGGGTCGGATTTGTTGGATGAGTAGATAGACTGTAGAGGTGGTGAGCATTTTTATAGGTTTCCATGAATGGTTGAATGCGTGGATGGGTGGACTGAGCTGTGTGAGTTGCATAGGCAGATGGATGGACGTGGTGCATGAATATCTGGATAAATTCACGTGTTTGGATGAATGCTGGATGGAAAAGGTGGGGTATGTAGATGGATGGATGGATGAATGAGCTTGGATGGATGTAATGTTTCTCACTTTGTTCGTAAATGTGCGGTGGAGACAAGAAGCCCCCATCACCTTCCTTACCTGTGAGAATGAACATCCTAGGAGGCCCCATTCAGCCGTGTGCACGGCGCAGCGTGTCACGTGCTTCTTACTCTAGTCAAAGGTATAACTGGCTTCAGGAATGTGTGCAGATTTGCCTCAGCAATTCACACACACACATCGATATAAAATACATTCCGCTCTACACACACACACATCTCTATCCCCACAAACGTCTCTCTCTAAACACACACACACACACACACACACACACGTCTGCCTTCAGTGCAGATCGCAAGAGAGCACATTTCGTGTTTAAAATCGCCCCCGCCCATTTCTTCTGTGTTCATTACGGTAACATGCCACCTCGTCTGTCCTCCGGCCGCATCAAAGGCAGGGAACCCCTTTTCTGCTTCTTCCTTCAGTAAAAGCTGTGTGCGTGGGGAGGGGGCGTAGGGGCAGGGGTTCTGGTTTCTGTAAATTGCAACAAAGGAACAAAAAAAAAGGCTGCAAGCGGTGCCAAGTGTATCACTCCGACGGGGGGCATCAAAGTAAATGTTTTCCCCCCTTACACTACAAGTCGTTGAAAGAGGAGGCACTCATGTGGCCAGAGGGGGCGCCCTGCCAGTGCATCTGCACCCTTTTAAATTCGAAATATGTTTTCATGCCCCCAATAAACACGCGCAGACTCCAGGTGAAACCATCATCGCCTGGAGCAAAATAAAACAAGACTTTTTAATAGAGGGAAAAAAAGAAAGAGGCACAGGTACAAAACAAACAATGGCGGCCGTAGTTTGTTTTTTCTCACAGTGGCGGCCGGAGTTTTTTTTCCCTCACAGCCGGCGCCCACTTTTATAGAAGCACTGCAGCCACCGTTTTTTAAAAAGAATAATACATACCTGCAGCGCTTTATAAAAGCGGGCGCCGGCTGTGGGAAAATAAATCTGCGCCCGGCATTGTTGCTAATCAGGGGCTGCGTGCCCGCTGTGCTTTATAAAAGCGGGCCCCTGCTGTGAAAAAAGAAAAAAAACTGCTGCCACAATTGTTTATATTGCGCCCACCCCCGCCCGCGTCGTTGTTCGTATGGAAGCGGGTCCCTTCCAGGAAAGCATGTACCGCGTGCAACAGGATAAAGTCATTTTAAAAAACAGCAAATCTCCCCTGTTGCAGCAAGCAGTAATGGGCAGAGAGAGGGCAGGGGGAAAGGGAGGCTGGGTGAAGACAAGCGCTCGCCAGTCAGCCGCTGTTTATTTTTGCATCACGCTTTCACTTTAAAGTGAAAGCGCGATGCAAAAATTAACACGCGGCGCCCTGTCTCCTTTTGAGATGGCCCATCCGGACTGGATCGCAGGTCTTGTTTACATAACACGCCTCTTGCGATAAGAAACTGCTTCACGACAGAAGGAAAGCAGGCGAGCCAGTCCGGATGGGCCGGCCCAAAAAGCCAAAGGGAGGCAACCCAGAAAGCTCATTTTCAATGGCAGGCCACCGTTTAGCATAAACGGTGACGCCAGCCAATGGAAATGAGGGGCGGGGCTTGAAGCCCTTTTCTAAAAGTCCTCATTGGCAATAAATCTCACTGAGCGAGCTGCGCATGTGCGCAGCAACGCTAGGCGAGACCTAAAAAGGGGTGGTTGGGGAAAACCTTACACCCTGTGGCGGGCACCCCATGGTGCATGGTTGGGAGGAGGAGTCCCTTGGGTACCCCCACGGGTACCCCCATGGGGCCCATTCGGATGCCTCTGGGTGAAGGGGGGGCCCCGCAACGTTCCCCCCAAAGACAGATTCAGACAGCCGGGCAGACCCAATCAGAACAGCTGTCCGAATCGGTCATCGTAATCGCTCGTACGGAAACCGTGTCCATAGAGCTGTACGACTCGGCTCCTAAAGACTCGGGCTGTCCAAATGCCTTTCGGAACAGATTCGGATTGCCCGAACGGTTTCCGGGCATCGTAATCAGTCGTTGGGAAATGTGTACGATTCGTTCGGAAACCAAGGGTTCCGAATCGGATTCTGCAATACCGAATCCCATTCGGAGCCCTTCCGAACGACATTGTAATCGGCCCCTAAGTGTGAGAGAAGCAGTGTCAGTCTACATCAATTAGCAAATAAGCAAAATCTGAACAGTGTTGAATAAGAGAAAGGGAGATTGGCTGTAAACAGCCTGCACAAGTGTGCATGACACCTCACCATGGATGGGTTTAGCAATCAGCTTTGCCAAGTGGTTTCCAGTCGTGCAACGAGGTGGCCGATTACCAACGGGAAAGGAAAAGGGGAGAGCCAGAACATAGTACTTTTAAATATTGTTTTGAAGAATGTTTGGATCATCTCAAAAGTATACTGCTGGATACATTCATACAGCATTACAAACAATCAAAGCCATTTAAACTACAACTAGATCAGGGGTCTCCAACCTCTTCTGTAATGAGTTACTTTTGATCAGTGCATATCGTTGTGATCAACTGAAGGGAATTTAACTCTCACATTGTTACTACATACCCCCTCGCCCAGCTTCATTGACTTTAAACCTAATGTCCATGGAGCCCGAAACTATGGTTTAAACAAAACACTGTGACTAGGGGTACTATGATAGGGCTGCCATGTGCATCAGTGAGTGCATGGTCTTTGGGGATGTATGAACATGTATGTGAATGAACAGGATATATGTGTATGGGTGACTAAGAGCCAGTGTTGAATGCACTCGAGGCACAGGACATACCTTTTGCCATATGTGACACTGTTACATGTACAACACAAACATACACTTTTTTTTTTTTAAATGGGAGAAATTTAAAGTGCAGAAAAATGTTCTGCAGAAATGTTCATAAGTAACATTTTTCTGCAATTTAAATTTCTGCCATATAAAAAAACGGCTGTATTTCTTTAGCTATAAATATGGAATCAAGATGCCTACTGTGTGTAAATGCAACACTTTGAAATGGGAGAAAATTCAACTGAAGAGTAAACTTTACGTTTATACGCATTACATAAAACTCATCATTTTAATTTTCTCCCATGTCAAAGTATCTTTACAAACAGCAGCATTACTCCCAGTGGCCTGTAGACATGGTACCATATTAACAGGAAAACACAGGCATTTGTTTAAATGTGAGGATTTTAAAGTGAAGAAACATGCTTCATAAAACATTAGCACTTAATTGGCTTAATTTAAAGTAGAGAAAACATTAAGAAAGTTTAATAAAAACATTTTTCTTCTCTTTAACTTTTTCCCATTTAAAAGCAAATTACTATTTTTCAATTATAAATATGGCACTGTGTCTACCAGCCACTGGGAGCAAGAAGGCTGCTGTTTGTAAATGTTACACTTTGACAAGGGAGAAAAATAAAATGTTTCAATATGGAGTTGAGAACAACTTTGACTTAAGAGTTAAATACCTCAGTGCTTCCGTTCTAAACCTGTGGGACTCACATGGGTCATAAATCTGTGTGGAGCACTGCTCATTATCGAGCACTGATCCTTATCAGGCTCTGCTATCTGCAGGCTGATAATGTAAAATAAACAGCCTTTCGTTAACTTTAAAAGGAAAACCAACATGTATTTATTGCAGTTCTTAGTTAAAAATGAACTAAAGAGTGGGAGCTACTCTAAAGATTTCTGCAAGCTACTGGTAGCTCACGGTCGACTGGTTGGAGACACCTGAACTAGATTATTGCTCAAACTAAATAACTAAGAATAAAAAAAAATATCTGAAAGTCATACTTGTAAAAATCCCTTATAAACTTTTAATTTGAGGTTTTTACAGGACGAGTGACAAATCACAAACATCTGAAATCTCAAATGTATAGGCATTATACACATTCCCATCTGTCTTGCAGACAGGGAAATTGGTCAAATAAACAGGTTTAGCAAATGAGCTGAATAGTACATATTACAATATTAAATTTACAGTGTTTACATGAAATATATTGCATGAGCAAGGGAAACAATGATGCCTCAGCACCAAAAAGACCTTTTCAAATGCCACAACTATTCACTCTTGCAATAGATCATAGATCATAAATAGGGCCAGTAAATTCTGTTTTACAATTCACAAGGGTGCACAAAAAAACAGCAAGTTCAGTTACTTAATAGAATATATCAACACTTCTGGATCCTGGCTGTAGCAAGAGGATTTTAAAAGTATTCGGTTTATGATTTTAACAAATCCATCCATCAATTGACTTTAATAAACATGGTGCTCACAAAAGCACAGTGGTAAGGCACAGTAAAATTCAGTGTGCATCATGTTCACATAACCAAAAGAAAACATGCTTTGTGCAAGTTCATGCCGCAAACCTAAAAACAGAATTTCTCTCTAGAAAACCAAATGAACTGGCACCAATCCAGTGTCAACGTTTATTCAGATGGATAGTTACAGAAAAAACGTACAATAGATAAATGGTCCTACAAGTCTTCTAACCAGTAAACAAATCCCAGAAAAGTGCTTCAAACCGAGCGGTTATGAAAACCAAGCACTTTAACTTCTTTCACAACTTTAATACTGATGCACAAAAGTAACTTTCACTTTTATATTTATCATATATTCAGCATCCATGACCAAAACAGTAACCTAAGCATGTTTTGTTGAGGAAAAACACACCCTTTCTGAACTTCACACAGAGTAGTTTAAGCTAGAATAAAATTATAAATAAAGTGGGAGTACGACTTAATCCCAATGGTACTTTTGTCATAGCCCTGGTAATTAAAATAAATACACCTTTTTCACAAAAGTTCCAGTATCTGCCAATCGTTTTATTGCTTATATAAAGTTGAATCTATTACAACTGGCATCCGACATAACGCGCAATCAGCCATTTTATATAAAACCTATAAAAAGATATTTAAACTTCTATTGAATACTTTTTATGGTGTTTGGCTGTATAAGCTTTATGTGATGGTATAACTACTATTTCATTCATACATACAAAAGCATGTGTATGCGCATGTATAGTACATGACACACAAATATACATCAACTTTACGTTATGAATAAAATAAGTAGCTAGCCACCACCAGCATTTACTTTTATATATACAAAACAAGTTTAGGTATGTCTGCATTACCGTTTCCTCACACTGTGATGCTACCACTAAAGCCAAATGTCCCAATATTTCAGCTATAACAAAATATCTACAGCAGCAGAAATTAAAGGGGATGACTGAAAAATCCACATTGAAGTCTTTGAGAAGTCAGGCAATTAAAAAAAAAGTTTACATGAAACCATAGATATACAAGACATCTCCACGAGTTTGGATTTTTATCAAAACACTTCTTGGTGCAAAAAATATATTCTCCACATCTGAAAAAGAATAATTTAATGTTTCTCATGCAAAACATTAAATGCACTGGTAATGGCAGAAGCTTCAAACAATATGAAGCAATTGTTCTTGAAGTTCACTGTTCTGTCGCACCCAAGTCCTCTCGGAATTCAAAGATCTCTGCGAAGTCCAAAAGATCACTTTCTCATCATTAAAATGTTACGTACAAAAAGCGCTGTTTTCTTTCTTTTTGCAAAAAAAAGGAAGACGGCAGCCAATAGAATTGTCCCCTGCTGCAAATAAGTGTCCTAGCAGTGGAAAGTTCCTTTCAGGAGTTTCCCCGAGAGTTAGGTGTACTTGTCCGAAGACGGAGGTGTGAAACTGAGTTCATATGTTTGTTTGACGGTTTTAAAGGAGTGTTGCACGTAATGGCAGGAGGAAAGCGGTGATGGTACCGATCCAATCGCAGGTATTTCACTGTAACCAGTTTCCCTGTAATAAAGAAACCATATTAGAGGTAGGTATGATAAAACATTAAATTAAAAAGTGATACAAAAGTACAAAGTAGGGATTGCTTCTTTCTGGTGAGTGTTAAGCTTAAATTGTTTGGCTCAACCTGGGATGTTTTCCTTAGGACTGAAGAATAGATGAGGGCGTCTAGTTCTTCTGTCTCCAAAACCAACTCATGTGACAAAAACAATTTTAACACGCATTTAATCCCCCAAATCTCTGAAAAGTGATTTTTATAAGGTGCTGAAGTCGAGTGTAAAGGAAGACGTAGGAAAAGGAGAAAGGAAGATTGCCTATCTAGACAATGTTGTGATTTTTCCTATTAATGCCATTAAATTGGTAAACTTTATAGCAATGTATAAACAATTTTTACAAATGAATAAGTTGCTTGTTTTTGGTAATGCTTTATCTAGTCTATTCTTTTATCCAAGGGCAGATTCTTCACCTTGTGAATCTCCAGCTGCCAGACTGGATCCGTAAGCTATTGCAATATCTCCTGTGAGCCAACATGTAGCACCATTGACTTGCATTGAGACTTCATCCTGCCTCTGACAACACTGAGCCGTGTAAAGGAGCTACCCTGAGCACTGACATTAGCTTAATCATTAAATGTTCCGCATCAATGAATATTGAATGTAGGTAACGGAATTAATCTTTCACTGGCAGTGTTCAACAGCTATTTGGGAGGGAATACTACACAGAACAAGGAGAAGGCCGGGTGGTGGGTAATCTGCAGTTAGAGTATATAGTAGAATTAGAGTTACCCAAGTTAAGTATCAGCCTTCTCAAGGACACATCAGATTTCCCCTGACGCATCTATATCAAATCTCCACAGAGGTGGGTCTGGGGTCGACTTTACACCAGGTAGTCCTACAGAGCTGTGCAGGCAAAAGGACCTTCGCTGCGGAATTAATTGATGCCTGGTGAAAGTATGGAGAGATGCCCATATGGCAAACTGACAGATGACCAAAACCAAACACCCCAAGATAAATCAGTAATTGACGTGCTGGTGGCATGAGCCTGAAGGTCTTCTGGAGGATGTTTACTGGCCAAGGCATAAAACAGTTTGATATTGAGGACAGCCCTCCCAGATAAATAAGTTATTGACCTTTGGTAATTCTGTTGGATATCGAACCACAGACTCCTCACCTCAGAATTCTCTCTAGGCACAAGACGGGATCCAAAATGTTTGGCAGCAACCACTCCTGTGCGCCACAGGCTCCTCAGCGATCTTGAGCCGCTCCAGGAATTGACAACACACAACTGTATAAAGGCACCAGCCCTGCACATAGTCATCAGTTTTCTTTGGAACTCTGCCACACCCTCAGACTAGGATCAACAGAGATTGCAAATTTGAGAGTGCGCAAAATCTAGCTCACTCTCCGCCCTTCATTCTCCACTGAAAGTGGAACATGAAGGGCGTTGAGATATGGTATCTACCAGGAAGAATGCTACCAAAGTTAAGTAGCTTGTTCTTGGGTTGGGATACCTCTGAAAAATAGCTTCCTCACTTTCTAAAGAGATATCAAAGCAGTATTCCCGTAAAAGGGGCAGGGTCTCAGGAGTGGATTTACTCTAGGACGTACTGCAGGATCGAGCAGGCAAAATGGATCTCCCTGTGGACTTGAATGTTGAGACCATGTTTTGTGAAGGTGCGAACAGACACCCAGGTCACAGCCTGACAGATATACTGTATCAGAACCCCTCTAGCCAATGCACCCATGGTGGTCTTGGCTGTAGTGGAATGAGCCCAAAGGCCCTGGGCGAGCTCCTTTTTAACCACAGAATAGCATGTTTTAATAACAGACAAATCTGTCTGGATCCCCATTTTGGACAGTCTTCCTCTCTTATAGCACAAGCAAAGCCAATAAACAGCTGATCAGCGATCCGGTACTCCTTCGATGTGCTTGATGTAGAAGCTAACAGCTCTTCTAGGGTCCAGCGGGTGGAGCCATTTTTAGGACTCGCCTACGCAGCGCGCATGCGCTGCATAGGAGGGCCTTTAGCCGTTGCTCTGCTCATTTTCAAGCACTGCACTTGTGCTTGTGGCGGCATCCACCTTGCGGGAGTGAGCAGGGGCGCGCCACAAGCACGAGTGCAGTGCTTGAAAATAAACAGACTGCTCTACCAAGCGCGCGCGCACCACTCGCGGGTGCACCCCTCCGCCTCTCTCTCCCTCTCTGACGTCCCTACTGCTGCAGCCTGCACGCCTTTTTTTTTTTTTAAACTTTCAGCACGAGGCGCGCGCGCTTGTTTTTCATGATCTTAGGACATGTTTGGCACCACACAGTGCAGTAACCCTTCGTCGCCAACCAGGCCGCACAGCTCCGTCAGGCCCGTGTGGAAGGTTCCATAAATCTGGTACTGGTCCGTCAGAAGCTGTTTTTCAGCCGGGATCACAGAAGTGCTATAAACAGCCCTGCCTTTGATCTAAGACGCGAGTGACCTGACCATAGGATGCCGTGAGACCCGCCGCAGAGACGACTGGCTTTCCTAGCCTCCATTTCCCACTCCCGCGGCCGCCATTACAGCCCTGTGAGGAAGGAAGCAGAGCAGACAGACTTCCCTCAATGTCGCACTAATCATCAATTATTGGATTAGCTCAATGTCAGTGTTTATGGCAAATTCGCTTTGTCACGAAAGCCTGCAGATCTCCCTCCAGTGACTGTTGCCTTTATGATAACGGGCACCCACGTGACCAGCCGCCGGGCCTGGCTCCGTCCTTCCTTTTAATCTTTTCGAAGTTCAATAGCCAGCATGCCGCTGCAACCCTTCAAAACCTTCACATGGCTCTCAAGTTGCCATCTGTTGCATACTTGTCAACATTCTCCGACCCGAAAGCAATAGGGTTGGTCAAGTTTTAAAGGCCGCTAATTAGGGTAATGCTAGCAACCACTGGAAATCATATCACAGGACATTGGTCCGATTATGTCATCACTGGAAATCCGGTTAATAGAAATGGCCACTTTGCTTCTGATCCAAACTGCATCATAATATCTTCCATGACGTAAAGAAACTTACTTTGAGGACTGCAGACAATTTGATTCCCCCCCCCACCATGGTAGCGGCAAGTAGGGAAGGCTTCTGATTTGATGCAGTCATTTCAAATGGCTTTAAGCACCTGTCTTCTTCCTTCCTCCGACTCATTGACTGGCGGCGAATCCAGAAAGCAGAGGAAGCTCCGAGTACAATTCACACTGACCCAGCAACATGGTCATTGCAACAGGGTCCAGGTCTGGTTTCTTACCAATACCAGGAAGAGATCATCTATTTGGCTGGCGTTGTATAGTGCAAGCCTGCTGTACGTTTTAATTCGGGTTGAGAGAATAACACAATTGTGTATATCATACGGGGATTAAAATCTTTCAAACACATTTCATACACTCGCAAATTAAACATACATGCATTAAGTGATTTACCAGATGGTGTGGAAGCCAGAGTTCAAACGCTGAACATTAGGTTCCAAGGTCTGCCGCTCACCCACTGGACCAAATCTGAACCACATATTGTTTTGTTGAGATTTTAGCCTCAGCCTGTTTTTGTACAATAAACATTTGGTCGTTAGATTTCTAGGTTTTAAAGTCTTTGTGGTTTACATTAGTTAGCCGAGTATTCAGTGCTTGACCCAGCACAGCATTTGGTTACCTCTGCTAAGATATTTGTATCCTTGTTACTTATCTTATCGCAAGGAGGCGTGTTATGTAAACAAGCCATGCGATCCAGTCCGGATGGGCCGGACAAAAAAGGAGACATGGCGCCGCGTGTTTATTTTTGCATCTCGCTTTCACTTTAAAGTGAAAGCGCGATGCAAAAATAAACAGCGGATGCCTGGCGAGCGCTTGTTGCTCGCGCTTCTTGTTTTTAATTGTATATAGCGTTAACTCGACACGAAGGTATTGGAGCGCTTTAAATGAGCTCCAGTGACGTTATACGAGGACATATTCATTTTCTCGTAGGCACTTGGAGATTAAGGGAAGTGCACAGAATCACAGGATGTTAAGCCTAGGACAATATTGGAACCTGGGGCTCCCGGCCACGGGACGGTGCACAGATGATCCTTCTCTCCACCCTTTTAACCCTTTCCAACCCCTCGCTGCTTCCCAGGGAACGGCATGTTAAATGTGAAATGTACAATGCAAAAAGTTCCATTGATGCAGCGGGCCTGCTGTTTGAGGATTTTTTTTTAATTGTATATAGCGTTAACTCGACACAAAGGTATTGGAGCGCTTTAAATGAGCTCCAGTGACGTTATACGAGGACATATTCATTTTCTCGTAGGCACTTGGAGATTAAGGGAAGTGCGCAGAATCACAGGATGTTAAGCCTAGGACAACATTGGAACCTGGGGCTCCCGGCCACGGGACGGTGCACAGATGTTCCTTCTCTCCACCCTTTTAACCCTTTCCAACCCCTTGCTGCTTCCCAGGGAACAGCATGTTAAATGTGAAATGTACAATGCAAAAAGTTCCATTGATGCAGCGGGCCTGCAATTTGAGGATTTTTTTTTAATTGTATATAGCGTTAACTCGACACGAAGGTATTGGAGCGCATTAAATGAGCTCCAGTGACGTTACACAAGGACATATTCATTTTCTCGTAGGCACTTGGAGATTAAGGGAAGTGCGCAGAATCACAGGATGTTAAGCCGAGGACAACATTGGAACCTGGGGCTCCCGGCCACGGACCTCAGATTGAGTGAATACTTTAGATGCACTTTATTTTACACTTTGAGAAGTTTTGGTCCGCATGCGCGGCTTAACTACCTAAATTTTTTTTTCATAACATTGACTGAACTTTAACAATTCTTCCCGTGTGGTGCCCTCCCTCTCAACACCTAAATCTACACTCCTCCCACCCCTGTTTCCGGGTTAAGGAGACTGCCCTTTGTCATCGGCCGCCCGAGCTCAGCCTATGTACCCTTAATGAATGGATTAAGGAATATAGCTGAATAAAGTACCTGTGTTTCAGCAATGCTAAACTTATAGCAGTACCTCACTTCCAAAGACAACGGAGGTGAGGCTCTTCCTTCATGGTCAGAGCGGCAAGTATGTAGAATCAGCTGCCTGATTACTTGAGGTCTATCTCGAAGGAAGTTACATTTAAAAAGAAGCTGAAAACACTCTTATTCAGACTTCAGTGAAGTTAGGATCTCAGCGGTCCTGTGCTCTGCTCCCTTCAGTGCCTAAAAGCACCGGGACAATCCTCTGAGTAGCTGTGTGCTATAGAAGAATCATTCATTCATTCATTCAGGGAGACCAAGCAGAAACCCAATGCAGCAAAAAGGACCTAATGAAATCAATCTAAAGTGAGACCTGCCTCCTCCTTACAGCTTCATGAATGTCAGCAATACAATTCTACCATCTGGAAAAAAACACAATTCCACTTGGTGAAGATCATCAGGACACAAGCTTTTAAAATGAAACTCACAAACTTCCATTACTCTGTTTTACTCACACACAATAAAAATGCATCATGCAGGCCACACCTATACATACGTGCATGCAAATATGCACTAGAATTGTAGTGCTGGGACCTAGGTTAGTGCATATCAGTGGGACTTTACTTGAGTGGGCCTATAGGCCTTCACTCATGTGGAACAGGTAAAAAGGCCTGGTTATAACTACTGATTCAGAGAACAGAGTCCGCTGCCAGAACAGCTAATCCCATGACAGGGAAGGTAGGCCAATGTCAAAAAAATGAAGGCATGCTTTGCACATCCCTTCTCAAACACAGAAACTAAAACCAACAGGCATTTGCAATGCAACAGGTCTCGCATATACGCGAGTTTGAGTTATTGGCATTGTAAATAACAATGCCTTTTATTTAGGTTTTGGTTTTTGAAACATAAATAAAAGGCATTGTCATTTACAATGCCAATAGCTTAAACTTGCGTAAAAGCGAGACCTATTGCATTGTAAATGCTTGTTTATATAGGGGTGATGTGAGGCGAAAAAAGCAGGGAGAGTGATGGACTGTCACATGTAGAAGGATGACACCATCTTTGGCAGAAGGAAAGCACAAGTCTGCAGCATCAATTTGTAGGGAAAGAAAGCGGCACATCACTGGCATTACAATAAATGTAATAAAAAGTCATTTGTTCTGAGAACACAAACAAATGATTGTCTCATTTTGCTTGACTGCACCTTCTTTTTAAGGGGCACTTGGCTTCCCCTATTACCTTAATGCAATTGATAAGCAAAGTAGTTCAGATTTGAAAATGTAAGGAGTAATTCAGTTAGTTGAAAAGATAGAGGGTCCAAATGGCATTTTCCCCTCATTCATTGTAAACAATTGCTATTGTAGTAGTAGTTTGACAACCCTTGTGTCTGATGTGCAGTAGGTCTGAATACGATCACTAATGAGCTATCTATGGTGCTATCTGTATCACAATCATGTTAAATGTTTGAATTTGGTTACTACCAATGGAACTACTGGAAAATTGTAAACAAATCTCACATACTAGCTTATCAACAATGCCTTCTCTAAAGATATTGAATGACAATGTTTGGAAGCACAGTTTGGGCATTTTTTGTTTTCTTTCGTAGCAAAGAAATCTCCATGCAGAGTTCTTCACAGATTGAATAAGTATAACTAAATATGGTCTTCTCTCTTACTCTGACAATTCTCTTGTCTACTTAACCTGTCTGAATCTATGTTCTGCCTTACTGGAAGGTGAGCTATGACAACAATATTCCTTTCTAGTGTTCCACTTCCAGATCTCGAATTAGCTACAAAAGAGGATATGACAAAGTTGTGGCCTTAGGAAATAGCATGTGTGTTGCTGGTCATTATCTCAATTACTCTGTTCTGTATCCTGTTTTGAATGTTTGTGCATTGATCTCTGCACCCAGGAACACTTTCCATTTTGATGGTGGTAAGGTGACAATTTATTATGGACCATGAAGCCCAACTAGTGTGACAGGTGTATTACTGTTTGTGTACTCGTTTGACATGCACGCAACGCTTCCCTTTAACCAGCCAGTGGTGCAGATATGGATACACATGGACTGCTTTCACAGCGCAAGTATTTTCCACCATCAATCATTTTCTAAATAACTTTGGTATATACCTTATGGCCAAAAGCAACATTCTGAGTTGGTAATGTACATCTTGTACTATAAATCTTAAGAATTTTCTGTAACCTGAATACATTGGTATGCAGAAGTAAGCATCTTTTAAATCTATTGTTGGCAAGAAATGAATTACATTCTGTAAAGTTGTAACTTGCATGTCTGCACTGCTACAAGTGATTTTAGAGAGTGTCATTAGCCTGCTTCACAGTTTCTGAAGCAAAATCTGTACGGCCGAATAATTTATTTCAAGTGAAAGCCAAATCAAATATGTTCTCTGGTATGAACACAGGTATGCACAGCCAGGAATGCCTTCTTAGAACTGTACCTGTTAAGAGTCAGCAGATTCTAAACGTGTTGAGGATAGTGTTGCCTTCAACCAGCACCTATAAGCATCATTGATATTCTTCAGGAAGATGCATGTGAGGAAACGGGATGTATTATGACCTCACCATGTAATACACTACCAACCCCTTTAGGACCAGTCAGATTTTGTTTGCTAAAACGTAGCTCAGCCCTAGGTAGCTGTGGCTTTGAGCAGTTGGGCTTACACAAAGGAACAAGTGTAAAGCATTTTAAAAGCACCAAAACAATTGCAGAAGAAAGAAACAAGACACCAACACCTTTTTATAAAAATAGATTGGATTTCTATATAGATTTAGAAACGAAAAACAAAAAAGATTCACCAGAGGGTTCCGGAGGTACAGAATTTACAAGGTACAGTAGATCACAGCTTTTAACAACCACGAGGAAGCTTTGGCAAATTCAACAAATTTGACAGGCAGAAACTTTTTAAAGAATAACTTGGGTAAGTATCCATGCGGTTACTTAGCGTTACTTTAGTCGACCAACTCCAGAAGGGAGTCAGTCGGGGGGACCAGCAGAGTCCACAGAAACAGTTACCTCGACAAAAAAAGCAGTCTCCAGTCCAGCTCCAGCGTCAGAGTCTCCTTGCGACTGGCTTCTATTGAGGGGTCCTGATGCAAAGGATACAGGATGCTGAAGATGCTCAAGGATGCTGAAGATGCTGAGCGGTTGACAGGGGTCTTCCTGGGGCTACTCTTTTGATCCATATGATTGGTGAGGTGATACTGGCCATAGGGGTCAACGTTCCTTGAAAGAAGTTCCCTTCTTTTGGCAGTAACTTGCTCTCTGGGTGACTAAGCTGCGCTCCGACAGTTCTCCTGGTTCCAGCAGGCTTGGGGGCAACGTTTGAGCGTCAGATCCTGGCTACTGGGGCTGAATGGCGGTAAATAGCAACTATCTGGGAATCTGGGCTACTAACTTGCCCCTGTAGGCTTCTCCAGCTTTTGTGGCCATGTACTGTGAACAGGAGGTCATCCAACTGACCCTTTGAGCCTCTTGCTTCAGCTGGGCTCAGGAGTCTACTTCTCCATGAGCAGGACACAGCAGGCAAAGTCCTTTCCTTTGCTAGCCAGCAGGTGTAGTCTACATTGGTGCACTCTCTCTTCGCTTGGTCCTTGGTGCAGCAAGGCAATCCATCTTCAGTCTTCTTCTCCAGTTCAACAAGATCCGAGTCGCAGGGGTGTCCTTTTTATACTCTTAAAATGCCCTCTGGGGAGGTGGAAGTCACTAGCCAATGGGCTACTAGGTGCCTCCCTCCTTATGACTACCTGTGAATTGTTGCTTCTAGCTATCCCAGAAGGCCCCCTTCTGCCCACTGCCAACATGGCAGAACCCCTCCCCTTCTCTCGGCATGCAGAGCTCCCTAGCCCAATCCTGAGATGTAGTTACCAAGATGGCTAAAAGCCCCTGAAAAGACAGTTTAACAACTGGCTTCCCCTCTCGGTCTATAGGGCCAGCCTGTCATCCCTAAACAATAAAGCAGCCCCTCTTCTGAGTGTTTGCCATTTGACCTTCAAAGGCGGCTTCTCCTTTGAAGATCGCCATTTGGGGCAACACCCATGTGTCTTCCTGCCAGGGAAAGGTATCACCTCTCCCCCACGCAAGCTTATATTGTGTCCCTTCTTGGGAGTCGTTTACATGTATCCCTAGGATGGCAGAAAGCTGTCTCGGGAACAGACACTGTGCAAACGTGAATGGGACAGGAAACCCTGGGCAATAAAGTGGCACCTTTTTAAGAGTTGCACACAGCAACAAGTTACATTACTTTTGCCTTCAGCATCAAGCCAGGCTTAATGTAACAAGTTGCGTGATACCTTACAGTACTGACTTTAGTGGTCCCAGTCAGAGGTTAGAAGGGCTAAAGTGTCAGCCTGTAACTATGCACTCGTCAATGTGGCTACTAGCTTTTCCACCGTAAAAATGACAATGGCAGATTTTTTTTACTCTTCGAACATCTAAAAGTACATGTTCCACTTCATAATATACAGCACCATGCCGTAGGCATACCTTAGGGGTGACAAATATATTAAAAAGGCAGGACTGGGCTTTGCCATTGTTTTAAATGGAAAAGTCGACTTAGCAGTTTAAAACTGCCCTTCCAGTCTGCACTGGCAGACTGGGAGCCAGGTTTTTACCTTGGTTACACTTAGTGTGGCACAACCAGTGCTGCAGTCCATGGGTTGACCTTCTAACTTGCAGGTCTGGGTACCAAATACTAGGGACTTACAAGTAAGTTAGCTTATGCTAATTGGGAATAAGCCAACCTAACATAACATTTTAAGGTCAGGGCACAGGCTCTCAGGTATGGTTAGCAGGCCTCAGTACACTCTCAGAGATGAAAAACCAACAGCATCAATCCAAAACTTTGGGGGTGACCATACAGAAAGAGGGATTTCCTTCCATTTTTTCTAACTGTTGGCAGCAATATCTAATAAGCAATGTGTCCTAATTTGCAAAATGGCACAGAGTTGCAGCTGCCTGTTAAGATCATTCTCCCCATGACCTCTAGACACCCGGTGACCTGATCCTGGAGTATCGAGTGGAAGGATTTTAAGCCCTTTTCTTCACTGCAGATATTATTGAGTGGTTCAACATGAGTTCGTATGTACAGTGGGATTACTACACAAGGGAGGGTGATTAATAATTTTTTCTCTAAGAAGCAAAAATCCTCCTCTTGTTCCTCTTCCAACCAGATGCCATAGGTTTTTATAGCTTTCTTCACTAGTGCATGATAAAATGTGATGTCTTCTGGATATGTCCTGGAATGTGAATCGTGCTGATTTATGCAACATGACTAGTGTATGGGGCCTCACCTTTTCTAAAATCTCTGTACCGTTCCTTGTTCTCTTTCAACCTAGTGGGTTTAGGAGGCCTAGAAGACAAATAATTCTTAAAAGAAAATGTTTTCTACTTCTTAATCAAAGATGCAATCTTGTTATTCAATCCTCCTTTTTCCCCCTTTTCATCTTCAACCACCTTTGATAGTTAGAACCTCGGTTGACTTTGAAGGTTTGTTTTATCTTGGGAGTCTATGCTCCTCTGCCCGTGTTCCAACTCGAGCAGAATTTGCAGGAGTCGAGAGGCAATTCCTTTAGGCTCATCATTGCTGGTATCTTTTCACTTCAAATCAGTGGTTTTACCTCATCTGACATCTTCTTATACTTTTTAAAATATAGAGTGCATCTTTATTCTTCCTATTGGTTACAAGTTGAAGGATAAAAGCACTATTCTAGTCTTCATAAAAAACACCTGAACTGCAAATTTTTACTTTCGTCAAGCTGTTTTAATGAAGAGGTGGTCATCACATCAGTTTGAGAGCAAATTATTTGGCATGTTTTATTGTTAGTTAAATGTTCACAATAGAAATATATTGTTAAAATGTGCATTTTTAACACATTAAAACAATTCTATCTCAAACAGCACATCACCCAAGTGCAACCCAATGGTGAACAAATTTGAACCGCAAAACTCCATCATGATGTGTCTATCACCAGCTTTGAGTCTGACATCCTGCCATGCTAAAGTCTGTCCGGTGACACATTTTCATTTCCAAAAGAACAATTAAAAGTCAGGAGCTCTTTTCTTCACATCTGACCAACAAGTGGGAAAACTAATCTAAACAGGATGATCTTGTACGGGGTCATCGCGGGCTCACAGTTAACATTACGTGGAAGATCAGAGCTATGCTTAGCACTAATGCCCAAAAGAAAAACGTATTTTAGTGTCTGGACCAACCAATAGAGTAATCATCTGAATTGATTATAGGTTCACAATGGAAAACAAAAATGGCAAAAATTAACACCTTGTTTTCTATATCAGATAAATTTGAGAAGTTTGTTAAGAAGTAAAAGCACTGGAAGAATTTTCCACTACCAATACTGGTTTGCATGGTTGTAAAAACAAAATTACATGGTGTTAAAGTGACCAGGCTTGTCATCGAAAGGCAAGTCAATTACTTTATTATATACTGATGTAATATTTTTCAAGCCACTTGGAACTTCATTCATAGTGAAATCATTAAACTGTTTGAGTTAAACTTGCATTTTAATTCATTCCACTTACAACTCAGAAGGTCTCAATTCATTTCAGCAAAGCCATTAACACTTTGCAGTAACCAATGCAGCCCTAACTGCTACCGACTGTGCATTAAAAGGCTAATTAGTGTGGCTTTTTATGCTTCCTGCCTAGCTTGTCAAATACTGATGGACGGAAGGCTTTTTCCTAACCTTAGATTCCAATACCAATGACTCAATAGCCAACCAATGCATTGAAGTATTAAAAAAAATAAAAAATTATGATCTTTTTCAAACTGAGTCAAAGATGGCATATATTACTTTGTCCACTTCGAAAAACGTTTTAGGGTGAACTGAAAAACAATATTTAAAGATCACCAGCTAAAATCTGAGAAAGTCAAAGATTAAGCTTTCTACTTTAGCATCCATTTCCACAGGTGAACAAGCAGTTTCACAAAGGTATGGGTCTATAATATCCAAATGTGAATTTAAAGTGACCTCAAATCTATCTAGCATGTAAAGAAAAATACAAATAAAGTACCAAAATGCTGTAAACATGCATTTTGTATGGTATGATTAACGGCCAAAACACTTAATTGGGTTAAATATGTCAGAGCAGCCACTTATTGAACCTGAAAAAAAATAGACTTAGGAAGAATGCAAAGCCAAGGCTTTGGAAAACACAAAGTGCATGGCAGACGGAATGCCCCACTTGTACTCAACTATAAAACCATTTGTAGTCATGTAGTGCTGACATTTCGAGATATAAACCGTTGGGATTGTCAGGTTGCAAACATTGCTACAGGATGTGTATAAACCCACTTTTCAATCTTAGCAACTGAATGTGTGTTTAAGAAATTCCTTATTTAATATTTATTCTACCAAGTAAGATAATTTAGAAGATAAAAAAAAAAAAGATCCTCCATTATCGGTGTTTCCCCCCAATCAAAACCCCACAAACATTTCCCATTTGATCCGCCCAATGTCCTTTATTTTCATTCACCCGCAACACAAAAAACTAGCCTCAAAAACAACAATGTTGCCTTATAAGCGTCAAAATAAATTTAAAAAATCTACAGCCAAATCATACTCTCCATAATGATACAAGACTACAAAACACTTTAATGGCCAGGCCCAGTGGCTCACTGAAGTAAGGCATCAACTCCACTCATTTGTGTTGACCTCATGACCACTGGTTTTAACCCGGTGGGTTCATAGAGCCTTTCACCCTTCAGAAAAGAAAAAAAATGAGTACCACCGAGTTAGGCAATAATAAACATCCATTATTTCAGCTCCAAGATACCCTTTAGGGCGAACATGTGCTTTCAAATACACATTAATTTTTACATTTGCCCAGTTTTAGACATGTACTGTGCAATCAAGAAATCTGACAGAGACAGGGAGCTCAGTAGTAGGACCTTCTCCGGATATCATTAAAAGTAAATTTTACCCATACTGTTTCAAGCTAAATGTAATTATGTTTTGTTCATCTGATTGATCATGTGCACATTTAAAAAATAAAAACATTCTTACCATCAAACCACGACCCGTGCAGTGCTTTAAATGCCTTTCCAGCATACTCTGGAGATAGGCACTTGACGTACACGCAGCCCTGCAAAATGACAAGTGTTTAGTGCAAGTTCATAGAATAAATTAAGTGACAAAAGTAATAGATTCAAACCTACCTCACGTGAGTTTTTGTCCACAGCTATGTGAACAATTCCATCATTATCGCTGCATTTCTCCAATATTGCTTCTTGAATTGCAAGATGCCAATGATCTCCTATTTCCCTGAAAAAGAACTTAAACTCAATCACGCTGCATGGAGCACGGGAAAACATCAATTTATTTCTTCGAAGAGCAAACAAGACAAGTCAATGTTATGACCATATGAAAGGATTATAATAAACTTTCTTATTGATAATATTCAGCTGCCTTCGAACATTAGCATTTCAAAACCTACATTACCCAAAAAGCTAGGAATTAAAACTACAAACTACATAGACCAGAGTAGCCAACTCATTAACCTTCATAAAACATGCTTCCTGGCATCCATCTTGACCTCTTCCTTTGCTACTCTCTTTGCTATTTTCTTGTCTAAGTGTCATTTTTTTTTATGTTTGAGTGACCAAGACTATCTATCACTTGATGCTGGCTACAGTCATCACAGCGCTACTTAGAACACTATACGTGTGTTAGGCTGTTTAGCTTTCACAGTCAGAGTTATGACCTGTGTTCAGGCTTACTGAAAGCTGGCTCAGTGGATGGTGGGTGGTGCCAGCCCAACAAGGTACAACGTTTTTACCCCTTTTAATTCTGCAGCCACCCCAGTGGCTCTTTCTGCTATTACATGAGCAGAGTTAAGTGCATATGTCGGTTCCTACAGGAGTCAGAGAGCAAAGGAGCAGAGTTTCAGTGTTGGAGAAACAGGGTTGCAAGAGCAAATTGGTCAGCAGACCTGTGTGTCATCAGGAAAGCAATCAGTCGATCATTTGGCAAAGAGCACAGCACACATTTTTAGAAGTCTGCATGTCCTCTACGAGATGCTACAGAGCAATCTGACCCAACATATCCCTTCTCAATCCTTGTATTCTAAATGGAAACATTTAATGACCACTGTAGTCCCACGCTTTAACAATATCCTATAATGGGAAAGAGTATCCAATGTGACAGGAATCTGATCCCCAATACTAATCAAGAGGAAGAGCAGGATTCACCTGCCTCCGATGAATGGAACACTGACAACTACTCTGAGGAGCCATGCACAGAGCATTAAAGACATTGTAATTGATTATCCATTTCAGTTTTAAAGAAAAGAACACCAGAGGCAGGAGCAGAAAGTGAAGAGAACACATAGGAGAAGAAGTTGCAATGGGTGAAGTCAGAACAGCCGGATGGGTGAGTTTGGGCATGGAAAACCATGAGCAAATCACCCGTCCCCATAAATCAATAAATGTGACTACTGATTCCCAATCCACGTGACACACTGGCATACTATTGCTGTAATAACAAAGGGAAGCTGAACTAGCTGAAAAGGGACAGCTGCGGCGCTGTTGTGCCACCAAGAGGGGCTGCCTACCAATTCAATCCCCCTGTCCCCACCCCAATGGCCCATATGCAGAAAGACAGTGAGCCTACACTAGGCAGCACACAACCGTAGATGGGTGTTCGATTTACCGGAGAGTTGCGGGAAAGAACTGGGAAGAATAATTTTGTTTTCTGACCTCTGCCCTGGAGTAGTGCAAGGATGTCAGGTGTGTGGATGTCTGCAATAGGGACCCAGCCCTTAGAGATGAGCCACAGGCCGTTCTGAACTCCCAACCAACATGGGCGCAATCCAAGCTTGTTTTGCATTGAGTTTGGTACTCGGCATACAGACCTGCCAGTGGGCTCACACATTGGAGAGCTGTAGCATAACTGAATCTTTCTGGGTCTATCAAATAACTGGATGCAAAGTGAACAACCGGCCCACCACCCGTAAACATTATGAAACACGCGATTTCCTGATGCGGGTAAGATACTGCGCAAGAGGGGCCATGAATTGAGCTGTTATTGTGAAAAACCAAGAAAGAACGAGCGTGGCTGCATGGCGGAAAAGGGTTGCAAGGGTTAATGACACCTGAAGCAACCTTTTTAATTTAGGCACATCAGAGCCACCGCCAAAACAGCAATATTTGGAGCAGTGTTGCTGATTGCACAAGCTAAGACACCTTAAGGAGCCAGCTGAAACAATGGTTCAGGACTGACCCAAAGCAAGGCACCCAGACTTTACGGCGGCTGTTCGGGAGGCAAGACAAGCAGTCACTGTTTAAAAAATTTTTTTTTTTTTTTTTTTAAACTACGATTTTTTAACATTCCGTACTGAGTTCTCAATGATCTATCTGGTCAAATTAGGCCTGTAGCCTAAAGGCAGCGCAATGTTTTTCACATGCCATAAAGAGACTTAAGTTTGCAAAAAACAAGATCAAGAAGAGAGATAACTACCACTGAAAGGCCCAGCACCCAAATGATTAAGCTGAGAGAGAAGGTCCTATGAGTAATATTGAAATTGAATGTACATTGTAGATTCCTCGAGACATTTCAACAAGGCTTAATTGAATCATCTTGCACGCCAATGCTATTCGATGCACGAAAGTCCTTACTCGTTTCTAATTTTGTATACCGAACACCATTTCTATATGCATTTGACTTTTGAAGCCAAACTCGTCAAAATTGTTTGCAAAAATAAATTTCTGTAGATAATTATAAGCAGCAAACCTTATAGTGTGATGCTATAGGCACTTCATATATTCAATTTTGTCACCTATGTTGTAGAAACTGGGGTGGGTGGTTTTGTCAAACTCCTGAGTGTCGAGCAATAGGTTTATATGTTTATTAGTTAGATGGAGGGGGGTGGGGAGGGGTCATGCCCTGAGCATCGGTGCAGTCAGTGTTGAAGGGGGCTGGGGAGTTATGCAGGGAGGAACCTTAGGAGTAGGCACACACACTTAAATAAGAATGCAGTATTACACACAGCAGACATTCACAGGTAGCTATCTCCATGCCTACCCCAAATACTGCATGATGCATACTGCTTAGCAAGCAACACTCTTCCTACGTAGGCAGACCTTATAGGAGGGTGAAAGCCCGACATCACACCAGCTCTGGCTTAAAAAAATAACTGGTTTTAGGGTGTATAAATCAGCACAGCCCAAGACACCACACACATACAATCAATACACAATAAATAATCCATACCACACAAGAGCAACTGCTTCAAAGAGAGAAAGGGAGAACCCCTGAACCCATCGCCCCACCCCTGGCTTCCCTCTGCAGGCACATGAGTCACTGGCTGCAGGGGGGGTGGGATCTCTACCCACCTTTCAAAAGTAGGCCAGGTGCTTCCTACAGTGAACAGCATAGGCAAAGCCAGCAGGTCTCGCCTATGAGAGCTATTGGTGTTAGCAATGTTTTGTAACCATGCTGTACAGTAGTGCGTTTTTCACTACTGCAAGCCTACCTCTCATAGGATATCATTGGAATACCTTATTACAACTTTTGTTGGGGAACAAGTAGAAATATCATGTTTGGTCTCTAAATAATTGTAATTTAAAATCCTCTTGAATGGAAAAGACAACCCAACCCATCAACGATGCATCCGCCAAGACCTCTGGGTGGGTTAGGGAGAGGGGTCTGCCTCTGGTCCACTCGAAGTAGAGCAGCCACCACTGCAGATTTTCCACAGTCTTCTTTGACACCTGGGTTGACTAGGACAGGTCTCCTTTATGGAGAGTCCACTGAAACTTCAGATCACACAGCCTCCATGTGCCACCTGGTGTGGTTCACGGGCAGGATGTAGGAGGCAAAGAGCCCCAGAAGCCTCATAGATGCTCTCACTGAGATCCAGGTCAAGTGTTGAAACAACGGGATTATAGCCCGAAATGTCCGGGACTGGTTAAGGCAGAGGAGAGGCTCAGAAAAGAATTGTGTCCAGAATGGCTCTGATGAAGGGAACCCATTGTGAAGAAATCCGGTGTGACTTCAGCACATTGATGGAAAAACTCAGCAATGCCAACAGGTTGGCTGTCTTCTGGAGGTGGCTTGCAACGGTCTGAGAAGAGTGGGAAGGCTGCTATTCCAAACCTTCGCAGGCAGGCTGCGACCACCATCATCACCTTTGTGAACACTCGAAGTACGCTGGTAAAGCAAAAGGAGAGCATGGTGAACTGAAAGTGCTCTTGGCCTACCTGAAACCACAAGTTAGATCTCTGGGACTGTAGCACAAGAATGTGAAAATATTTGTCCTGCAAGTCCAGTGTTATCATCCAGTCTCCTGGATCCAGGGCAGACAGAACTTGGGTCTAATTAAGCATTTTGAACTTGTTCTTCTGGAGGAAGGAGTTCAGCGGGCAAAGATTTAGAATAGGATGGTTTCCTCCATTCATTTGGCACCAGAAAGTAACAGGAGTAGCAACCAGACCTGGTCTCTGATGCCGGCACCCTCTGTATTGCTCCCTTGGCTAAAGGAGCATGAACTTCGCCACAGAGTATGGACAAGTGATGCTCCGGGAGGTGTTGTGGTGCCGGTGGCATGTCCAGGGATTAGTGCAGAAAGGGCATTGAGTATCCATTTAGCACGATCTGGAGAATTCATTGATCGGAGGTGATGCTCCGCCAGCCTGGAAGTGGAATGTGATGCGACCTCCCACCGGCAGAGTGTGCGCTGTCAAGGGAAAATGAAAGCGGTTCTGTTGTGACTGGGCGTCAGCATGGGTTATTGCCCTGGGAATCTCTACGCTGTGAGCCTAGTAAGCCATGGGAGGCCTCTTACTGTTGAGGCGGGTATTGCCTCGGATGGTAACCCCTACCAAAGTCTCGTAAGGAGGGCGTCTGCTGTTGGGGCAACTAGAGCTGGCGAAGCTAAACCTAGAGAGCGAGCAGTGGCCTTACTATTTAAACCTCTCAGGGGACAAAGTCCGCCATCGCTCTGCACAGCCTCGAGTCATCGAAGGGCATGTCAATAAGAGACAGTTGGATATCAGCTGACAAGCTAATGGAGCAAATCCAGGAGGGGCGCCTAAGCACCACGCAGGTGCAGACTGCCCTACTCAGACTGTTGGTTGTGTCCAGACCAGATTTAATAGAATATTTCACTACATCCTGTCCATCCAAGTTTAACTTTTGCCGGACGCCATCTGAGACCACTGGTAAGATATCTGCCACTTTGTCCCATAATGCACGTGAATATCTGCCAGGAGACATATTGTATTGACCGACCTGAGGGCAAGGCTGCCTTAGAAGAACGCAATGGTTACTTACCAGTAGGAGTAGTTTGGAAGCTTGAAAAAATTTCTGGATTCACATGCTGTGCATTATTCCGCCATCTAGTGGTTGGGTCCGGAATAGTCTGTTTTTTTTTGTTTGTTTGTTTGTTTTGGGCGTTGTCGACCACCATTTGGTGCCAGGTACGTCCCCTGTGTGACGTCAGACGGCGCCCTGGAGGTCGTTCTGCGTGGTAGCCATCTTCGGATTCTTTTTTCTCTCTGTGTCTTTAGTCTATAGTCCTTTAGATGGTTCCTTAGATAATTATTATAACTTGCTAGCCCACCTGTTTGTATTCCTTGTAAAGGAATCCAGAAAATTCTTTAAGCTGCAAAACTACTCCTACTGGCAAGTAACCATTTCGTTTTGCAGCGTGAATCCTTTTCTGGATTCACATGCTGTGCATCAGATTACGTAGTGGTTTCTCCCATCTTGGGGAGGCTGTAGTGAGAGGAAGACTTTGCGAACAGGTGTTGAAGTACTTTCTGTCCTATTTGTGCTTCCTTATTCATTTGTATGTCCACACAATAATGTTTGGTGAAGGTGTGTGGTGATGCCCATGTAGCTGCTGCACATATAGTGCCTATGGGCACATTGGCCATAAATGCCAGAGTTGCTCCCTTTTTCCTAGTAGAGTGAGCTGTTGGTCGTACCGTTAATTCCTTGTTAGCGGTGGTATAGCATAGTTGGATGGTTTGGACTATCCATTGTGAGATTGTCGCCTTTGTGACCGGCGTTCCTGTGTTAGTATGTTCATAGGCAACAAACAACTGTTTAGTTTGTTTTCTGTAGGTAATATAGTAGTGCTCTCCTTACATCGAGGGTATGGAGGCTTTTTTCCCCCTTTTGTTTTTAGGTTTTTGAAGAAAACCGGAAGGAGAATACTTTGATTTAAGTGATATTTTGATACCACTTTTGGTAGGAACTGTGGATTTGGTTTTAAAATAAGTTTGTCCTTGAGGATTTGCATGTATGATTCTTGTATGCTTAACGCTTGTAACTCACTTACTCTTCGTTTTTAAAGTGATGTGTTTGAGTTCTGCCTTATGCGTGGGCTCAAAAGGTTTTGTCATAAGTTGCGTGAGCACTGTATTTAGACTCCACATGGGAACTGGAGCTGTTCTTGGGGGGAGCAATTCTTTTAGATCCTTCTAGTAATCGTTTTATGACCGGTCTTGTGAAGAAACTTTTGCATGTTTTTCCCCTGGTGTACGCTACGATGGCATAGAGATGTACCTTTATGCTTGAGTAGTTGATGCGACTGTCTAGGAGATGAGTTAGTTTGTTTTCTTGCTTCCTATAATATTTCCATTGTTCGTTGAGGCAGGTTGAGGTGACCAAACTACGTATTCAGGTGCCAAGCCGTTAAGTGTAGCGTCGTTGGTTCCGGATGAAAGATTTGGCCCTGTTGCATTGTCAACAGGTCCTCGTCTGCTCTGATTTTGATTATTTGTCCCTTATTTGTCCCATGGACAGTTCTAGCAGACTTGAATACCATGTCTGTCTCTGCCATTGTGGGAGAATGAGAATTAGGCTTGTCCCCGGTTGTCTTGCTTTTTCTAGTACTCTTTGGATTAGGGGTATTGGTGGAAAAACATATGCAAATGTCCGTGACCAATTTAGTGACAGGGCATTCCCCTTTGACAGGAGGTGAGGAAACCTCGAGGCAAAGAATTAGCATTTCTTGTTCTGTATTGTCGCAAACAGGTCTATCACTGGTGTTCCCCAGAGTTTGAAGATGTATTGTACTGTTTTGCACTTCAATTCCCACTCGTGGGAGCAGCTGTTCTGCCTGCGCAGAAGATCTGCTGTTGTGTTGTATACTCCCGGTAGATGTATTGTTTGCAGATGGATTCCTTGAGGGACTGCCCATTGCCAGATCGGTTGTGCTAGCTTGCTTAGCGGAAATTATTTTGTACCTCCCAGTTTGTTGAGGTAGAACATTGTGGTGGTGTTGTCCGTTTGAATCAAGACAGTCCTTTTTATTAATGTGTTTTTGGAATGCTTTCAATGCTAGGAATACGGTTTTCATTTCCAAGTAATTGATGTGTTTTATGGAATCTTGGTTGTTCCATTGACCTTGTACTTTGTTGTTTGAGGTGCACTCCCCATCCGTTGAGGGATGCATCTGTAGTGATTGTCACTGAAGGAGTTGGGTTCTTGAAAGGTCTGCCGTGTTATGTTGTTGGATGCCCACCATTGTATCTCTGCTTGCAGCTTGAGCGTAACAACCACTAGATCCTCCCAACTCCCTGTGGCTTGAGACCAGTTGGTAAGCCATTCCTGAAAGGGGCGAATATGTAGGCGGGCATGAGGGATGAGTGGGATGCATGACGCCATCATGCCCATAATTTTCATGACTCTCCTCACTGTCAGAGATTGACCCTTCCGGTAAAGGGAGGTTTCTTGTTT
This sequence comes from Calotriton arnoldi, assembly GCA_963921515.1. NCBI lineage: Eukaryota > Metazoa > Chordata > Amphibia > Caudata > Salamandridae > Calotriton > Calotriton arnoldi. The sequence goes on along the minus strand of CAWUFW010002404.1, from coordinate 1,460,836 downwards.
GATAGCTTGTATCCTTTTTTGCGTCAGATAAGCCTGCGCGTTTTTTGAGTCTAGCCTTGCACCTAGGAAAATCTTTTCTCTCTCTGGCTTTGTGGAGGATTTCTTGTGATTTATTGAGAAGCCTAGTCTTTGTAGCGTGTGGATTGCTGTTTGGATGTGGCTGAGACATTTTTGTTTTGTGCTTGCCTTTATGAGCCAGTCGTCCAGGTAGGGGTAGAGACGTGCATTCCATCCTTTCGCAGGTGTGCCGCGACTGCAGCTAGGCACTTGGTAAAGACACGTGGTGCTGATGAAAGGCAGTACTTTGAATTGGTAGTGTGTTCCCTTGTGTAGGAACCAGAGATATTTTCGGTGGTTCTTATTCATAGGTATGTGTAAATAGGCGTCCTTGAGGTCTATTGTTGCCTTGTAATATCCCTTTTGAATTTGTGAGATTATCTCTTGGAGAGTAGTCATTTTGAAATGTTGTGACAAAAATGAATTTGTTTATGAACCTTAGGTCCAGGATTGGTCTTAGTGATAAGTCCTGTTTGGGAACCAGGAAATACGTTGAGTAGTTTCCTTTGAAAAAGTCTTGTCTTGGTACCAATTCTATTGCTCGTTTTTGGAGAAGGTCTTTGATTTCTGCATTTAGGTGTATGAGTTCTGATTTGAGGAACTTCCTTATTTTTGGTGGATTTGCAAGTGGTGTTTGTTAGTTCTATGCAATACCCGTATTTTACCAAATTTAATATCCAATTGTCTGTGGTTATTTTACTCCACTGTTGTAGGTATTGTGATATTCTGCCCCCCGCTGGTGTTGGGTGTGGGTCTTTGTCTGTGTAAGAGTCAATTAGATCGATTTCCTCTTCCTCTAGAGGGCTGGCCTCTTCCTCTTCCTCGAAAGGACCGCTTCTGCTGTTGCTGCCAACCTTGGTATCCTGTTGGTTGGCTTGTTTGTTGGCCATTCCCTTGGCCTTGTTGTTGGTGTGACATTTGCTGCGCTTGAACAAATGTTCCTCTGACTGTGGGCTTTCTGCTGTTAAACCCACCTCTTTTGAAGGTACCTCTTTGCTGCAGGGCTCCCATTGCTCTTGCAGTCTCGTTATCTTTTTTGATTTGTTGGAGAGATTCGTCCACCTCCTTTCCAAATAGTGCCTCCCCTGTGAAAAGTCTGTTAACGATGGAGGTTTGAACCCCCTGCTTAAAGCCTGAAATTCTAAGCCAGGCATGCCTTCTTTGGGTGGTGCCTGTGCACATTTGTCTGCTGGTAGTGTCTGCTGCATCTAGTGCAGATTTAAGGCATGTGTTTGCGATGTTTTTGCCTTCCTGGACAATAGATTTAGCTCTTTTCTTGTCCTCCTCCGGGAGCTTGTTGATGAGCTCCTCAATGTCATCCCATTGCTGGTGTCCATACCTGTTTAGCAGGGCATTAGAGTTTGCGATGCGCCAAGGCGTCGCTGCCTCCTTTTCCATTTTCCTGCCCACCATATCCATTTGTTTGCTTTCTTTCTCTGGGGGTGGTCCACTGTTAGAGAGGGCATTTGTTCTTCTCCTGGGCGTGGTGACGATGATGGAGTCAGGCACAGTGTTCCCCTGAATATACTTAGGGTCCTTGGAGGATGCTTTGTACTTCTTCTCGACCCTTGGTGTTACCCCTTTGCTTGGGGCTGGTTCCTTAAAGGCTTCTTTGCCTTGGTCTAGGATGCTTGGCAGCATTGGCAGGTATTGTGTCCCCTTGTTGGCTGGGGCTAATGTTTCTAAAAGGAAACATGTGTCTCCCTTCTCCTCTTCGAGGGGGACTGCGAAAGTGTCTGCTGCCCTTTTAACTAGACCGTTGTGCGAAAGTGTCTGCTGCCCTTTTAACATACCGTTGTAGAAGGCTATATCATCTGGTGGAGATGCCTTCGAGGGATAGCAGCATATCTCCTCTTCTGGACTTTCGGTGTCGAGGTCATTCCATGTGTCCTCGTAAATTTTCAGAGGCTTCCTCCTCATCAGGAGCGTCTATGTACTCCTCGAGATCTTCCTCGCGAGGTTTGGGTGTTGGGGGTGATTCGAGAATCTCTTCTTCTGCCCCTTCGGCTTCGACGTTGTCCGCTTCGGTGGCTGGGACCTTTGGAATTCAGAAGTCTTTTAGCGAATCGTCTAACTCCTTTTTCTTCTGGAGGAGCGTCGCCATTTCGGCTTCGAGTCGTTTTCTCGACTTCGAGGGCTCTTTCGGCGTCGGAGACCAGAGACTTTCTTTTCTTGTTCGTGCTTGCCTCTGGTTTCGACGGCGTCGCGCTTCCCTTCGGGGGTTCGTGTTCAACCCTAGTCTTGGGCGTCTTGTGCGATTTTTCCCTGTCGGTGTCCCTTGGTAGGGTTCCGTGGGGTTCCTTGGATCGCGGCTGGCCTTCAATCGCCTTTTTCATTGGCGTCGGGGCTGCGCCTTGCTCTTGTGGACCTTCGGTTCCGACAGATGTGTATGGTCTTACCTTATCCGTCTTCTTCCCTGTATCGCCCGTCTTCATGTCTTCCAGAATTTCGACGTCCGATCCTTTGTGCGTCGATGCAGCCGGAACTCCCTGGTCCTCTCCATCACTGAATAGGCCTAGGTCCTTCAGGGAAGTTTTCTTCGAAGTCTGTGACATCGTTGCGTAGTGGGTTACAAAAAAAGGCTAGACCCAGATAACGTCACTGGGACCTGGGTATTGATTAGTACGGTACACAAAGTGGTCCCTATTGCACAATTCATCAAGATAAAATTAAACAAAATCAAAAAACAAAATTAAGACAAACGTGTATTACGATTGATAGTCAGTGTTATTTAATCACACTGATTCAACGTATAACATATTACTCCATATGGAGTAATATGTTATACGTTGAATCAGTGTGATTAAATAACACTGACTATCAATCGTAATACACGTTTGTCTTAATTTTGTTTTTTGATTTTGTTTAATTTTATCTTGATGAATTGTGCATTGGGACCACTTTGTGTACTGTACTAATCGTTGCGTAGTGGGCCTCTCTCTGCTTTTGGCGTTTTCTGAGTGTTTTCGGCTGGAACACCACGCAGGCCTCACCGTCCTTGTCCTTATGGTCTTTGGGCAGGCAGAGGTTGCACACGTCGTGTGGGTCGCGTTGTGCGAACATGTGGTGGCACTCGGGGCAGAATTTGAAGGGGGTATTTTCCATGGCCTCTACCTTGCCATTTGTCGACCCTTGATGTCTTTGATGTTTATCTAGGAGTTCTGTTCTTGTCTCCGGTTGCGATGTCAGTGAGGGTGGAGTCCACTCGAATTCTCAACTTTTCCTCTTCTTAGGGTTTTTCCAGAAAACTTTTCGGAGCTTCCCGTCTTGCTTTTAGACCCAACGGCGGAAAAAAGAATCTGAAGATGGCTACCATGCACAACAACCTCCAGGGCACCGTGTGACGTCACACAGGGGACGTACCTGGCACCAAATTATGGTCGACAACGCCCAAAACAGAAACAAAACAGACTATTCAGGACACAACCACTAAATGGCGGAATAATGCACAGCATGTGACTCTAGAAAAGGATTCACGCTGCAAAACGTTTGTTAGGCGCATGTCTCCATCATTTTGGATTCCCTGTCAGGAGGAGTGGTAGGAAATGCATCTCTTCATCCCCTCCGTGGACGACAAGAGTCTCCAGGGTGGGATGCTGCAATAGGAAATCTGGATCTCCAGGAGCTGGTCTATGCCACCTCATCACCCGTCTATTGACTGGAGCCTAGATCCTGGTTTTGCCTATCAATTAAAACCTCAGAGTGAAGCAGAGGCTCCAGAAGGGATTGTGTGGGGTTAAGGACCTCTGTTAGGAGAGTTGCTTTGACTTCCTGTTTGCAGGATGAGGTCATGTTTCTCAGCTGCCCTCCCAATCACTGTGGCGAGGAATGCAGACTCTTCATTAGCCATTGTGGGATCTGGTGAGGAGATGCTAATGTTTGGGGAGGTGTCCAAACCACTGGCATCCTGGAGTTTTTCAAAATATTGCTCTCATCTTACTGATGGTTATTGTCATCATCAATCCTATATCATAATGTAGGCTGTAATCCGGTTCAAGTCTGAACAGTAGAGCGTGGGTTTCTGTTTCAGACAATACAATAGGCTCCCCTCCTCCTGGCACCAGTGACGTCGGGATTGGCGCAGATTGAGACGCCAGTGGTGACAGTCTTGGCAACAAACGCGAAGTGGGGCCTTGGATGGAATTGGGGCTGGATTTGTCTTAGTCAGAGACAAAATAGGTCTCAAGGCTAGGTTGGGGGCATTGTCAACACAGAGGATTGATCTGCTGACAGTAGAACGCTTGAGGACCCATTCGGATCAGTGGGGCCCAAGGCGCTCCTAAGGAATCTGATGTGGTACCAAAGATGTGGTTCAAGGCCATCAGCTGTTGTGGCATCGCTGCCAATTTCGGGTGACACAGAAGGACGATAAGCCCAATGCTTTTCTAGGGAGATTCTTTTTTTGGCAAACAGGCTGCAGGCGTTGTTCCAGAGGTTGCAGGAGGGAGACCGACAGCCGAGGTAAGTAGAGGTGTAGGGGGTCGTAGGGGCAACATCGGATCAGCTCACCAAGGCCCAGGGGCTTCGGGTGCAGAGGTGCCTTTCGATGTCTGAGTCTTCTTACCGGAGCCGGTTGCAGTCGAGGGGAGCCTCTGGATTCACACTGCAGGCGCCACTGTGGAGTTCAGGAGTGGTCAGCCAACACTGGACACAAGGTCAGGATCGCTGGGGACTTCATTGCACAGGCGAGCCACTCCAACTCGGGCCGTGAGCGTTTGTTGCAGAGTGGGCAGGGATTGCGGTTCCAGCTGGATCCTGAGCCCTGAGGGTCTGTTCTTCTGGACAGGTCCGCTGTCCACGGAAGAATGGAGTCTTTTTCGAAGGCAGCAGTCCTCCCAGGGTTTTCAGAGATACCTGGCTTCAAGACAGGTCGCAGGTTCGCAGAAGCTGGAGAAAGGACGGTAGGGCTGGGGCCAAGGCAGTCGTCTTCAGCCTTCTCTGCAGGGATGTCTTCTTGCTTATTAGGTCGTCGCAGATCTGCTTTCTAGGTCTGGGGAGCCACCTAAATACCAGATTTAGGGGCGTAGCAGGTAGGGCCAAATGGCACCTTACCTGGGGTGACTACACCCTCTATTGCCAGCCTCCTGTGGGAGGGAAGCATAGACCTAGCCTTGATTGGAGGGGTCCCCCCCCCCCCATCTTAAAGATGGTGGGGACTGAAAGATGTGCTTCAACTCACCCCCCCATCTTGGGGGTGGAGTTGGCAGAGGTGGGCACACCTCCTATTCTCCTAAGTTTTCCACTCTAAGTGGGGGTGTAAACCGGGTGCTGCCATCTGCTGCAAGCAGCAGAGGCTGGGGAGTCGTATTACAAAGGTGGCAGGCCTTTAAAGCTTCCCTCTTCAAGCACTGGCCCATTCCTGGGAGAGGAGGTGTGACACTTCTGCCCAGGATGTGCATTGTTCTGGTCCCAGACAGCTGGGGCTCTCTACCCAGGGGTACAGAAACATGTCTGGTGGTGGCAGGCTGTCTACAGCCAGTCAGAGACCATTTCAAGATTGGTAGGCTTTCAGTGGGCTCCTCAGATGCCCCCGGGTACATGGTACAATAAATCACACAATGGCATCAGTGTGGATTTATTGAGAGGAGTAGCTTAGTACCAAACACTCCAGTGTTCAGTAAAGCCATTATGGTGCTGTGGAACTCGAGTTGTCGAGTTTCAAGCCCATGTAATCTCCATGGCTTCACTGGCACTTACAATATTAAGAAATTGACCCCAATATCGTAGGGGCATATCTGCTCATGCAGATATGCCCTCGCCTGTGGTATAGTGCACCCTGCCTTAGGGCTGTGAGACTTACCTATACCATCAGACAGCACTAGCTGGCATGGCACCCTGTCGACTTTGTCGTTTTTCCTCTCACAGGGGCCTGCAAGCTGTAAGTGCAGTGACATGATCCCAGTGAGGGGGGAGTCCCAGGGGACCCCATCAGTTGCCAGGCTCTAGGTAAACAGGGTACCACTTACTAGGGATTTACAGGGGGCAGAAGTACCAAATGGGGATCTGTTTTTAGGAAAGAAGCACTGACCCAGGGGACCTGGAAGGCAGGGACCCTGTGCACTACAACTGAAACCACATCACAACCAGGCAAACAGTGGGGGCTAACCATGGAAAAAGAGGAACTTTTTCACAGGCTATACGTAAATCACCCCTACAGCAGGTCTTGGAGCCCTAAAGTAGGGTGCATTATACCACATGTGAGGACATATCTGTATGAGCAGATATGCCCCTGCAATGTCCAGTTCCATTGCTGGAAGTGAGTAGGGAAGCCATCTTAAGGCATGTCCTGGGCACTGGTCAAAACGAGTTTCCCAGCTACATAATGGCTTCACTGAAACGTATGGAGTTTGGTATCAAACACCTCGTATTAATAAACCCACAATGATTCCAGTTTTGGATTTATTAATACCTGCACCCAGAGGGTACCTTAGAGGTACCCCCCTGAAACCTACTAGTCCTCTAGTGTGCTGGCTGACTGGTCCTGTCCAGCTTGCCAGCATAGTTGAGTTTCTGACCCCCTAGGAGGTGAGAGGAGATCAGCAACAATGCCTGCTCTGGCAGGAGGTGTTTACACCTCCTCCAGCAGGATGGCTAGTAAATGTCAAGGCGGGGAGCTTCAAAGAGCACATCACCTTTGATACGCGAGCCTAGCTTCCCCCAGACCTGGGAGATGCCACCCCTTGCCCTGAGGCCCATTTGGCACCAGGACAGACAGGAAATTAGCTATGCAAGGAGGCGAATCGCACCTCCAGGCTAGTCACACTCCTAAGGTGGGCATCCTGAAGCGAACATGAAGAGAGAATTCCACCATCTTGTGTGTGGTGGAATTAGGACCTCTGAGACAGGGTGATGCCCACTCCCCACAGGAAGTGGTCATATAGGGGGTGTAGTGACCCAAGGTGTAAGTAGCCTATTGGCTACTAACCTTCACTCCCCTTAACGCCCCTACATTTAGTATTTAGGCTGCCCCGACACCAGAAAAACATATTTGACTACTGGGAACAGAGGAAGAAAGGAAGACAGAAGAGAGCGAGAACTGAAGACCTGCACCCAAGATTGGAGCAAACCCATGCCAAGCTGCTTGCACTTCGACTATCGCTGTGAACGACTTTGCCGAGAGCTGGACACCATCCCCAGACCCTTGGAGGACTGCCCAGCACTTCAACAAACGGGAAAGATTTCCCTTGGACTATAGGAGCTGCTCCCCTGTGTCTGCAGACACCACAAAGCATCTGCCGGTCCACCGTATTGCTAGCTATCGGACTCATTGAAGAAGCAGCGCGACAGGAGAAAGGTCTTCGTGCTCCAGGAGGTCAGATCAGTCTCCTTGCCACGTTTGGAGACGCCAAGACCACCCAGAGCCAACACCCTGGGTACCAAAGCAGTTGCAGCAACCAAGGCTTGTTGGTGGTCCAGTCTGGACTCCAACAGCACAAACCAAGACGTACAGTCAAGGGATAATACATTTAATTGAAGGTGCACCGAAAATTAAGTAGCACAGTCTTGTGTTGGTATGTTCTTTAACCTTTTATTCTTTATTTCAATTTCTTTGACACCCAAGAATCCAAGGAACTGACGACCGGTCCGCTTATTGAGGTGGCAGGTCCTACTTCTGAAAACCCATTAATCCTGGGATTTCCTATGGTCATCCATTAAACTACGTTTCTGAATTTATCTCAAATAAGCCCTGATGAAGTTCCACACACTGTAAAGTGGGAACGAAACGCGTTGGCTGTCTGTTGCAAAAGAAATTGAAATAAAGAATAAAAAGGTTGAAGAACATACCAACACAAGACTGTGCTACTTAATTTTCGGTGCACCTTCAATTAAATGTATTATATGTTAATCTGTGAAACAGTGACACTGAAGGGTGATGAGTGTCGAAGTGTGCACGATTGAATATCACATGAGAGGGGCACAATTACTAGTGAGGTGCGATTTCTTTGGGTCAGTCATCCGATTCGCTTTATCTGTACAGTCAAGGGATGTCAGGATCCATCAGGCCGGCAACTAGAGTGGCCTGTTGCTCTGTTTTCCCTCTTACCCGGGTCATCAAGACACAGTGTGAGCCTCTGACCGACCGCAACCAGGCGCCTCAAAACACCCCTGCACCCGCGCTCCACAGCTCGAGTCAGAGAGAGGAGACTATGCCAACGTGGCACTGGCCCCTCAGGAGCCAAGTCCACACTTGGGTTTAGCCAGATTGGTCCCCTAGCCGCCATCTGCAGCCTCTTTCTGCAGGTACTGAGAACTTCGCGAGTCTTCAACAGTGCCACCCTGCTGGACAAAGCCCCGCTCCACTGCCCACGAGCCCCCAAGGTAGAGTTCGAGCGGACCGACTGTGACCCTGAATGCCCAAGACCCTCAAGAACTGAGCCCCCCTGTGGGTTCAACCGGCCTGGCCCCCCAGTCCCCGCTTGCAGCCTCTTATCAACAGGACCGACTCACATTGACTTGAACAGGGCACCCAATGCTGAAAAGCAGCTCCGCACCCAGATGCCCCAGAGCCGACTGAGGTGACCTGTTGGTGCCGCCTTGGATCTTGCCCCATACTTACCTTAAGTCCAGAAGAACAGTCCTATAAGTAGTTGTTGCCAAGTGACCAAATGCAGTATATGGCTTTAACCCCATAGGATAATATTACCGCTTTGAAGACACAATACAGTGCATTTTTTAAGTCTTGAAAACTCACTAACTCGGAAAAGTACTTACGTGATTACAATGATCTTGGTGTCTAAATTTATATGAAAATCGGTGTTTTTATAAATTGGTGTCTGATTTCTTTATTGAGGGTGTCTCACTTACTGTGTGTGCGCAATAAATGCTTAACACTATCCTCTGATGAGCCTAAACTGCTCACCAACATTACCACAAAATAGCGCATTTGAGGATTATTATTATTATAACTCCTGTAAACCAGAAAGGGTCGCCTGGACTCTCTGACAAGTGTATCTCATTTTGGTGCACGGTATAGGAAATCAGCTTCCTACAGTTGTATAACCCTAGCTCTGACTGGGTCTCTAAAAATGTCAGGGGTGTGACGCAGCAAGCCTTTGAGCACTGGGAGATACTGGGAGGAGCGGTGAGTTGAGGAAAGGGTTTCGAAAAGAAAATCCTCTTCTAAGGGCTCCCTGTGAAGTTCTACCTCATGGAAGGATACAGCTTCACTAATCAGTTCTTGGAAGGATGTAAAGTAATCCGGAGAGGAGGGACGGGCAGGTTAAAGGTCTGGATCTGTGTCTCCAAGTGGGTCTATATCGTTGGAATCCCATGGGCCACCTTGTGGAGGAGTATCAAACGTGTCCACCCCTCACCCCACCATACCCACCTGTCTCAGAATGTGGAGATCCTGAGGTGTAATGTCAAGGGGAGTCCTTACAGAAGGAGGTGGGAGGGCGAAGGCAAAGGTGGGGTAATGGGTGATGGTGGAAAAGGTAAGGGGCTAGTAATCTCATCTGACTCTTTGGAGCAGAAGAAACGACAGGTGTCGCAGTCGGCCTTGCGGTGTTCCAGCGACAGACACAAATTACAGACCTGCTGTTGTTTGGTCCGAGGGTATTTCAAGTTGCATCGAGGACAATAGCTAAAAGGCGTTCATTCCATCACGTCGAGTCATGGTGGAGAGATGCAATGGAGACAGGAGTAGGCCCCGACAGGCAAGGCCGAGGAGGGGCCGCGTTCACTACGAACACTGGTTGATGGAAGTTTTCCGACATCGACCCGCAGAAAGAAGAGGAACACGATCGAAGTACAATACAGATGGAGGGAGGTACCGTGCGAACCAAAAAGAGCACTGTGATGGTGGAGTCCATGCCCATTATCAACAAGAGGAGTCGCTCTACCTTGTGTCTCGAAAGACTTCTTTGAAGAAAAAAATACTTGCACACATCCGGGCCGAACATTAGTTGGCAGGAGTGTGTACAGCATGTGTATTTACAGCCACACATTCCTCGAACATGTAGTTTAGTAACCAATGGCAACTAAAGTGGCAAGAAAAGAGACTTCAAAATGCACCTCATTCACAAGTTCGGCAAGCGGAGGGGACAATTTTCTTTTTGCCCATTATGCACTTATTTGCACCCAAAAAACGTGGCATAGCTTGTAATTTCATTGAATTAGATACTTTAATTATTGTAAAAGTGAGAACCCACACGCAAAAACACATCCAAAAGCACATTTCATTCTAACTGCACAATCTCTCTTGAACCAGGAGGTTCCAGGTCCCTAGTTCATGGTGTTCCTTGATCTAAGCAAGTTTAAAAGAGTACTTCTATTCCTAAGGAGTGCTACCACTATAGCCATAGATCCCAAGGAGTTCAAATAGTCTCGGTTTTTGAGTGAAGTTTAATGGACATTGCACTTTAAGTAATTTTATTTTAACAAATTAAGTACTTACATTACTGGATCAAACATATTTCTGATCTTCAGACATGGCGTCAAGCTGTTTGGAGGAGAATTCCTTCGATCTAGATGAAAAGCTAACAGACAAAATCATGATCAGTGTCTCATATTACAGCACGTTCTTTCAGTTTATAGCATGTCGTATCAACAAGCATATAACAAATAGGTTACAGATAATAGTCATTTAGATGAAACATGGTTGTGGATAATGCTTACTTGTAGTAAGCTACTCAGGAATAATGCAATGAAGGTTTATAAAGAATAGCTAAAATGCAATAGAGCGTGATGGCTGGCCCATGGGAGTGGGAAGAGCATAAGATTAAGAAAGATGAGAGCTGCTCATTGCTGCCATTACTGTAGTTGTCTAGGACCAGGAGTCTCAGTGCTGCTTAAGCTTCTGCACTACGCCCATGTCCTGGAAGAGATATGCTCTCCTGCAATGCTGGTCTAACTGTATTGATTTCCAATTATATATTGGTACAGATTTTCAAATGTATTATTGGAAAATATTAAAATGTTTACCCTTTCATGCACATGTACACTGAGCCATAAATGTTTTGCAGTTGATTGGTTTTGGCAACTAGTAATTTAGGATGGCTAAAAAGGAAGCTCAAGATGATAAAATAACAAGCCAAATCTAAATTTACAGCTAAATACAGCAATGCTTTATAGAACACTTAAACTTTGTTTGATGCTCAACACTAAGAAAGCATTGCTTATATAGAAATGTGTATGAAATGTCCTACTCCCACAGCCTAAATTATCCATTTACATATCTTTATGTGCTAAAGCTCCATACGCCTTTCCTAATCCACCACCCTTATCCCATTAAGTGATAAAGAGTTTGGACCGTTTAATGCAGTTAAATGGCATGGAGAAGGATAGGACAGACTTATGCAACATGTCTTGCTCTAATCCTTTTTTATTTTGTGTGAACCATCTAAACCAAACAACCACAGCAGTCAAATAAATACCATTAGCTTTCATGAATATTCTTGCAGTGAGAGAGTAACTTCTCACAACAGTGACTGCAAAGTAGCCAATAGCTACCAAGCAGCTGGACCTATAAAGTGGATTCTAAGGAGATTGCACACTTCAAGTGACTACTGTTAACAGACTATAAAATATGTAAGCTTCATTAATCAGTTACCTGATTCTTTTTTTTTTACTAAAGCAATGAACAAATCAGAAACTAAATTTAGGATTCTTACTAGAGGCCCTTAAAGCTGAAACTTAAAGACAGAATTAACAAAAATAGTGTTGTTGCCAAAATCCTACGCTTCCATGTTGACGTTTTGGAGCTGAAGCATCGATTTCAACTGAAGAGTACAGAATGCATTTCCAAGTCGATGGCCCAGATTTGTCTTTGCAGAATAATTTGGTCACAGGACACTACTGGGTGCTCAATCTGTCGTTTTCCTTTACACTATTTTGCCTCCGATGATTGCTCTATAGTGTCACTACTGGTTTGAGCTCCTTATTCATTTTTTAGATCAAATGCTACAATCCATGCACGTTTACACAGATGCTACCACTCCAACTCTTGAAGGTAGTATCTCTGCCTATTGTGTGAAAACCCATCATCTTTTTTTACACACACACACACACACACACACACACACACACACACACAACCGCTGAATGGATTTCTTACATTAGAAATGTGTGAAATATATTTTATCCGAAAATGGTACCACCCACCTTCAGTAAATGAAGTGGAGAAGACCATTTTCATTGTGTATGTGCTTCAAAAGCAAAAAGAACAGATGGACAGAATGTTGAATTAATCAAACATTCATCCCCAGTCACAGATCTGGGTTAAATCCATCATTTTTTTGCATGCCGCACCATTCCAGTTTAGCCCCAGCCATATGCAAATCAGTCTTGACCCTGTTCCCCATGGAAACAGTCCAGTCCGAACTGCCAGGCCAGGTCCTCCCTGGACCAACAACAAGCATCCTGGGACCGGCTTTGGGGTGACACCCCTCATCAGCCAGGCTAGCTTCAATCTGGTGGCGTAGTAAGCACAGGACCCACGTCTAGGCATATCCTTCCCACTTAGGGCGACAAATGTAAAAAGAACAGATGATGGACGGAATGCTGAATTAATCAAACATTCACCCCCAGTCACAGATCTGGGTTAAATCCATCGTTTTTTTGCACACCAAGCCATTCCAGTTTAGACACAGCCATATGCAAATCAGTCTTGACCCTGTTCCCCATGGGAACCGTCCAGCCCGAACTGTCAGGCCAGGTCCTACCTGGACCAGAAACAAGCATCCTGGGACCGGGGTCAAGACTGATTTGCATATGGCTGGGTCGGAACTGGAGTGGCGAAGTGAGCTAAAGAACGATGATGGATTCAACCCAGATCTGTGACTGGGGGTGAGTGTCTGAAAAGTTTCAGTGCGCCGTCCATCATCTCCTTGTGTTTGCTTTGTTCGCCGTAAGTTGGCATGGTATGCCCAGACGTGGGTCCCTTGCTCACTTTGCCACTCGATTCAAGCTAGCCTGGCTGATGAGGGCTGTTAGCCCGAAACAGGTCCCAGGATGCTTGTTTCCGGTCCAGGGAAGACATGGCTTGGCAGTTCGGGCTGGACTGTTCCCATGAGGCACAGGGTCAGACTGATTTGCATATGGCCATGTCTGAACTGGGGTGGCGAAGTACGCTAAAGAACGATGATGGATTCAACCCAGATCTGTGACTGGGGGCGAGTGTCTGAAAAGTTTCAGCGCTCCGTCCATCATCTCCTTGTGTGTGCTTTAAACACAAGTGAGATATAGTTTAACTTTTGGAGGAAAATAAAGCAGGGGGTGTGCTTGCCATCGTGCAGCACTCTTTAAATTGAGGCAGGTTGTCTGCTTTGAGAGCCTGGTTTAGAGTACAGTATATCAAGTGTTTCTGCTGCGACATGAAGGTACTTTCAGTATGAGCAAGATCTCCTTATTTCTTTTTGGTCTGGAAGTCCATGTGAAGCAAAAAGACTGACCGTATACAATTTCTATTTTAATAATAATACTTCAGGAGATGGGATGGAATGAGAACTGGTGGCTGCACACATTGTATGGTGCAGGGGATCAGAGATATAGGGGGTGAGGTATAAAACTAAAGATGTTTTGAAGGTACAGAGATTCTTTTGACAAGAAGATTGTAGCAGGAAACTAAACATTCTGTTCAAAAGTTGCTACTTGCACTCTCCTGACTGGCAGAGGTTTTGCTATATGCTGCAGAAAATTCCAATTTCTAAGCTTCATATACCCCACAATGGTTGATTCTCAACCTAGTACAGTTTACAAGTGCACTTGGGCCTTTATGAACATCTCATTTCGAGTCAGCAGCGTTCTTGAGCTAGCACTATTAAGCAGTGCACACTATCAAATGGCAGCACACTACGTTTTACACTAGAAAAAAAAGATTCAAAGTTTGTGCTTTTCCCATTTATTACATATCAAAAAACCAATTCTAATATGCAATCACGAAACTGGACAGTCAACAAGTGTTTTTTCCCTTTGTTGCTACTTTCTCAAAACAGAACTTGTACCTATTAATAGTGGAAGGTAAGAGTTATGGTCTTGTGCTCTAAAAATTACTTGAGTACAAGTTGGGGGAATCATTAAGTCAAAATGGTGGTCACAGTTATTCTTATTCCCAGAGAGACATTTTTCTGAAATAGATCATTTTACAACCATTGATTTAATGGGGCTGATTATTCCAAATCATATTTAGAGGCAATACAGGTAGGGGCAGAATGGTTGAGATTACAAAATTATTTGCCTGTTGTAGGACTTGCGTTTGTTCAGTACGAGTCAGGTAGCAAGTAACCCCTAGTAAAGCACCAAACAGCAAAGTAATACATACACAAACTTCTTCAACTAACTTATTAGAAGAGCATTCTCCAGAGTGTTTGGTTGGCAGAACATGGATGTGTAACTTGGGCATTTCCTGCGCTTGAGAATAGATTTTGAGGGGATCAACCATTGAAAGATGCTGTACAAATCCAGCTTCAAGAATTTCATTAAAGAGACTTGACCAGGAAATGAGCTAGATTGGTACCAACCTACGTTGCTGCATAGAACATTGGAGATTGGGGGAAACCTAAACCTTCCTAAAGGATTTGCCAAAAAACACCTCTGAGCATCCTGGATGGCTGGTAAAGGGGGTGGGATAGGCAGACTGTCTCCTTTCATTATTATTTTAATAGTTCACAAGAAATGACTTCTCAAAAAGGAGAATTCCAATTATGGGTTTGCTTTGCCATTCCAATCCCAGAGAACTTATCACAACTGCTGAAGACATGACCATAGGGATTTAGCTAATGTACGACTTGTATTTATATCTACACTTTGGAGCCAAGAGGTCAATGACCTGACCATAATGCACTATGTATCTGAATAAATAACTATTTTGGTACTAGAGTATTCAGATAATCCAGCTCTCTGAAGCCGGCCACAATACTGAGCTTCAGACATGGGTAATCAAATGAACACAGTCTACTGGACATTTACTTCGGTTACCCTTCAAATAGCAGGCTAAAAGTGCTTGATGGACCTTTGACAAAAACCAAAGGGGGCAGTAGCAAAACAACCTAGATATAAAGGCAGGGTTCATATCAGTTGGCAAAAGGTAAGTGGTATTTTCAGGTTCAAGGCAACAATGGGAATGATCATGACTGTGCAACTGTGTTTTAGATCTGTCAGGTGAGCATCAGAGCTATATGCACTGGATACATCTAAATGATGCATGTCATACTAAATTTAAAATTGTCACTTGAGCAAAATATCTTTTGTAAACAAGTGTTGTATACAGAAAAGACATACCTTGACCTTGCCATACTTTTGATGGTAGCACTGAAACATTATCACTTGATGCAGACGGTTGTATCCACCGCCACACTAAAAAATCTGCACCGCCTATTCTTCGACATTCTGTTCGTACTCTAGATTCATTTGAACCAACAAAGTTAACAGCTCGGTCCCACACTTTCTTCATTTTAATCCTAAAAAACATAAAAGGGTAACTAGATGTAGCACACAGGCTTTAAACAAAATTACACTTATTTATCACACACGTGCAAGTTGCAATTTGCTAAAAAAAAAAAAAAAAAAAAAGGAAAAGCGTGCCTTACTTGTAATCCTAGTATTACAATCTTTAATTCATCAACACTCACTAGCTTCATCTACAACAGCACTAAGATTTTCTTTTTTAAAAATACCTAAATAATCATCTGAATGCACTTTTTTTTTTATTGTAAAAAAATAAACAATTAAACTTTAAAACGGACTTCGGGCAGGCGCCAGCTTCTATTTATCCAATGCTTCTTTTCAAAACTGAAAAAGGGAAGAAAGTAGGCATGATATGCAGTTTACATTTGGGCACCAAGAGCTAGTACAAAACCTAACCACAAACAGGACCCAACAATTGCAGACTACAACATGGAGTCATTTGGTAAGAATAACTCAGGTTTTTAAGCTTTTATGGACTGACACCAATTTACTCTCTAATGTCAGTTGCAGAGTAAGAAGGTTCCAATATTTAGCTAGAAGGAAAGGAACACTCGGAATACAAAAAACATGAAGTAGAGACTTTGAATCTTTAATTGATCAGCAACACCAAGAGAGGCTGTTTTCAAGAAAGATCAAGCTAAAATCACTCCTCTCAAAATGTTCATGGAATTTTGGTGAACATTTACAAGATCATAAAGTAAGAGCTCAGGAGCCCAGCTACAAAGAACGACAATGGAATGTTGGGGATACAGGATCTGAACCCCGAACTTGAAAGGATATTAGGTCTTGTGTGGATGCTCTGATAGAGGCAACAGTGAACCATCACTGAAAGGGCCACTCCAGAGCAGTCAGGGTCATCCTTCGCTTGGTCTCTTGCTAGTTTGTCGATAACTGACTGAATCGGAGAGAATACGTACACAAACGTCTTCAACTAACTTATTAGAAGAGCATTCTCCAGAGTGCTTGGCTGGCAGAACATAGATGTGTAACTTGTGCATTTCTTGCACTTGAGAATAGATTTGCAGATAACCCCATCAACAGAAGACGTCATGTAACATTGTAGTTCAAAAGCCTTCATGATTCTCTTGAAACTCGTGATTAGTGAGTCTGTATCAGCATTTTGGACACCAGGAGAATTGTCTATTGTGATTTGAAAGTTCTTGGCAATCCACAATGGTTGCGCCTCTAGAGACAGGGCTCTGAAACTTGTACCTATCTGCTTGTTGAGGAAATACACTGAGGATGTTTTGACCATTTGTACAAGTAGGGATCTTGATTTGAAGCTTCGTGGAATAGATCTGAAAGCAAGATGGACTGTCAAACTCAAGCAGGTTAATTTGATAAGTGTTCGTGTGCTTGCAGACAATCAATATGGTTACTTACCTGCAGGAGTAGTTATGCAGCTTGAAGAATGTTAGGGCTTCACATGCTGTGCCTTCTTTTTCCATCTAGTAGTTGGGTCTAGAATGGTCCATCTTACTCTGTTCTCTCTTTTTTGTTGTGCGAGTTGAGTAGTTGGCCATTTGATGCTATATTCCTCCTTGCATGACATCAGATGTTTGCCACTGTTGCCCCTTGGCCTGATATCTTCAGATTCTTTTTTCCCCTTCTTTCCCCTATAATACTCTTGTCGAAATGGGTTCCTCTTGACTTTACCATACTTCTACTGTCCTCTTTTTCAATTCACCTAATTTGGGGGAGGCAGGAGGGTTGCAAGTGAATCCAGAAAATTCTTCAAGCTGCATGATTGCTCATACAGTTAAGTAATAATTTTGTTTAGCAGTGTGAACCTTTTCTGGATTCACATTCTGTGCACGGATTGTATAGTGGTATTCTCCCTAGCGAGGAAGGATTTGCAAACAGGTGTTTCAGTACTTTTAGTCTCGCCTGCAAATCCTTGTTAGTTTGGATATCCAAGCAGTACTGCTTTGGGAAGTTGTGCACAGAAGGCCATGTGACCACTATGCAAAGGTCATATATAGACATGCTAGTAATGAATGCAAGTGTTCCTTTCCTTTTTCTTGTAAAGTGTCCTTGGTTTTTCTCCCAGTGCCACTCCTGCTCCCTTGTAGCATGTCTGGATTGTTTGAACTATCCATCTTGTGATAGTCCACTTAGTAACTAGCGAACCCTTGTTTGCCAGGGCAAAAGAAAAGAAAAATTGTCTTGCTTTCCTAACTAGTTTTGTTTCCTGTGGGTAAGTCATGAGTGCCCTTCTGAAATTAAATTATGAAAAGCCCTTTCAGCTTGTGGTTTCGGTTGTTGGAAAACACAGGTAACTGAATGGCCTGGTTGACATTAAAGTGCAAAATCATCTTTAGGAGAAACTGTAGGTTAGTTCTCATTACCACTCGGTCTTTGTGTATCTCTACAGGTAAGGCCATTGCAGTGTGAGTGCCTGCCGTTCTTAAAGGTGTGATAGCAGTTAAAGCCATCTTGCCTGTTAAATACTAGCAAAAGTCTAGCATTATGCATGAGCTAAAGGCGTGGTTTCATGAGCTTTTTCAGCTCTAGGTTTAGGTTCCACACTGATCTGGGGGCTTCTCTCTGTGGCGCTATCATCTTCGCCCCCTCTAGGAAATCTCTTGATGACTAAGGAGTTGAAAAAAATCCTTCCTATGACTCGCTTTCCTCAAGTCTCTTACCGTTGCACTAGCACATTAACCTGTACCACTCTGCTGTGTAGTACTTCCTTGTGGAAGGCCTTCTGGACACATTTAGGATCTACATGCCCTTATAGGTAGCAAAAGGTAACCCAACCAATATTTCGGAGCCCTACTACCAGGCTGAAGGTAGCTGGTTCAGAGTGGTACAGCAGACCCTGTTCAATTGTCAACAAGTCATGATGAGCTGGCAGGCTCGCTACCCTGTTCTGTGCCATCTCCACTAGATCAGAGAAAAAATCTGGTCTGGCCCCACTGGAGTGATATCAGGATTAGAATCATGGGTGGCTGCATCTTACTAGCATGAGTGGGATTGGGGTAAAAGTGTATGCAAATTTCCCTGACCATTCCATTGATAGAGACTGTTGGTGAGTACCTGGATGCAAAGCTTTGGCAGTTTGCGTTATCTGCGAAGAGATATACGTGTGGTGTGCTGTTTGATGCGGTTTACTTCCCATTCATGCTAGGTGTTCGTCTGTCTGCTTAGCCTGTCAATGTCTGTGTTCTGCACACCTGATAGGTGTACTGATACTAGTGTAATCTCCTCTAAATGATCCATCTCCATTTGTTTTGTGCAAGACTGGACAGCATATGACATTGTACCTCATTGATTGTTGAAACATAACATGATGTTTGTGTTGTCTATTTGAATTTGAACTGCCTCCATCCCCAAAATACCTGTATCTGGCAGGCTTTTAGGGTTAACCGCTTCGCCGCGATCGGAATTCCGCCCAGGTGCTGGACATTCCGATCGCGGGTGTGGTCGTGACGAGCTCAGCTCGTCATGCGCACAGCGCGATCGGGCAGCATGACGAGCTGAGCTCGTCATGAGCATCGAAAGGAGTTAAGAATGCCTTCAGCTCTAACATTTATGCTTTTCACCACCTCCTCAGGACATTGAAGGCCCCTGCTGTTCAATATTCCCACATGGGTACCCCAAACTGTGTGGAGCGCATTTGTTGTGATAGCTACAGAGTGGGCTGCTTGAAAGGTCTGAACACTGATGTTCGTGTTCCATCACTGGCGACAGCTCAACCCATATATGGAGGGAGAACTTTGATGGCAGTCCTAAGGGCTTGGAAGGGATCTGGTTTTTGAAGACCCAAAATGCTTTTACTAGTCGGGCACCCATGGCTGTTTAAAAAAGGGTTGGATGATTGAGGAAACTCTATTGACTCAGGTCAACATGTTTCAGCCGGTTAATCATAGTCCAAGAAGTCACCTAGCTTTCATCAGGACCATACAGAACACCTTAGTTCTATATTGACTGCTATTCTTTTTTGTTTGTATTACTATTGTGGGTGTGCACCATTTGCTCACTCCAATCATACATTCACACTCATTACTTCGTCATTACCCAGCTTTGCAAGCCACCAAGAGGCCTGGATATTACCAGTTACCAGAGTTCTGTGGAAATAGGTAACATGTTATAAGACAGTATTATTTTCCAATCACATTAAATGTTGTAGTGTGACTCACTGCACACACTATGTACTAAATGAACAAGTTACTTACCTTCGGTAACGCTTTTTCTGGTGGATACAGTATCTGCCTGTGGATTCCTCACCTTTTGAATTACCCCAATGCTTTCCAAGGAAGCCTTTCTCCATAGCTCTCCCACGTTGACAAGCACGTCACAATGTATCAGCTCTGCACGCGACTCCGCGTGAAGTCATCGGAGCCATAAGAGGATCTTGGTGTGCTGACGTCAGTTCCACCCATTTTTTCCGTGCCTTCGAGGCAAACGGGTGAACCAACAAGTATACATTACATAAGATAATAAGGAAATAACCCACAATAGGATTTCCAAATCAAAGCATCCTCATGATTTAAACAGAAAACCTCATAGGAAACATTCATATGAAGGATATACACAAATGTATTTTCGGGATAAGCAGACAGGCAACGGTAGGCAGGTCGATCAGTGAAGAATCCACAGGCAGATACTGTATCCACCAGAAAAAGCGTTACCGAAGGTAAGTAACATGTTCTTCCGATGGATACATCTGCCTGTGGATTCCTCACCTTTTGAATAGAATCCCCAAGCAGTCCCGCACTCGGAGGAGGGTGCCTGCCTGCAACAAAAATCCCTGTAAAACAGAATGAGCAAAATGGCCATCCCTCCTCACCTCCGAATCCAAACAATAATGCTTTGCAAAGGTGTGGAGGGAGGCCCAAGTTGCCGCTTTGCAGATGTCAATCAGAGGGACACCTCTAGTCAAAGCAGAAGATGATGATTTAGGTCTGGGAGAATGAGCGCGAATACCTTCAGGTGGCTCCTTAGCCATGACGTAGCAAATCTTGATGCACAGGATTATCCACCTTGATAAAGTTCTTTTGTGGACAGCCTTGCCCTTCATCTTGCCCACATATCCGATGAATAACTGGTCATACAGTCTGAATACTCTGGTGTTGTCCAAGTAGAAGCTCACTGCTCTCTTGGGGTCCAAACGATGAAGTCCCTCCTCCTAAGATGGATGTGGGGGAGGGTAGAAAGTGGGCAAGTTAATGGACTACCCCAAGTGGAATGGAGTGACTACCTTAGGCAGGAAAGCAGCTCTGGCCATAGGAACCATCTAATCCGCATGGAATGATGTAAAAGGAGGCTTGGAACTAAGAGCCTGTAATTCACTCACCATTCTAGCAGATGCAATTACAACAAAAAATAGTCTTGAAAGCAAGAAACCTTAAATGGGCAACTATGTAAGGGTTCAAAAGGTGAACCCAATAGAAACTTGAGAACAAGATTAAGATCCCACTGAGGCATAATAAACGGAGTGGGAGGAAACCCAATAGTGAGACTCTTAATAAATCTCAACTATGGGGGATTTAAAAAGTGAAGGCTGATCTGGCAAACAAAGAAATGCAGACAAAGCAGATAGGTAACCTTTAACAGTTGCCACAGCACAACCTTGCTGCACCAGGGATCGCACAAAACTTAAAACCTTTGACAAATGTGCTTTCAAAGGATCAATTGACTTCTCTCCACACCATTTAACAAATCTTGCCCACCTGCCAGCATAGACCATCTTGGTGGAGTGTCTTCTGGCTGATAAAATAACGTCCACCACATCAGGTGGGAGAGAAAAAGAATTCAGGTTGCCCTGTTCAATCTCCAGGCATGAAGGTGCAGGCTCTGGAGGTGGGGGTGTAGAACCTGCCCCTGCGATTGTGAGAGGAGGTATGCCCTGAGAAGGAGACAGAGCGGAGGGTTTAAAGAGAGGTAAAGAAGCCCGTGTACCACCGTCGTTTGGGCAGCCCAAGGCCGTGGGGCGTCACGTACAGGGGTGTCTTTTGGCGTTGGGTTTTTCTTACCGGCTCCAGTCGGGGGGGATCCTCCAGAAAGGGGCTGCAGGTGTCGTTGGGAGATACGAGGAAGGTCAGGGATCACCAGATCCCAGGTCAAGATCGCCAGGGAGACCTCCTCGTGGTGTTGGGCCACTCAAACTCGGGCTGTGGGCGTCGGGTGCAGACTCGCGGATTTGTCCGAAGTCAGAGCCTGTTGGTAAGCAAATCCGGTGCTCACAGGAGACAAAGTCTTTCAGTGAAGGCAGGGCAGGTCCTCTGGGTTCTGGGGGGCTGCTGGTTGAAGGACACGCCGGGATTCCGCTGGAGCAGGTCGAGGTCGGGACAGGTCGGTAGGGCTGGGACCAAGTCAGTTGGTGTGCTCCTCTTCTTCCTTCAAAACACACAAGATGATGGACGGAATGTTGCACATTGGCAAAACATTCACCCCCAGTCACAGATCTGGGTTTAATCCATCGTTATTTTGCTCACCACGCCACCCCAGTTCAGACATGGCCATATGCAAATCAGTCTTGACCCTGTGCCTCATGGGAACAGTCCAGCCCGAACTGCCAAGCCATGTCTTCCCTGGACCGGAATCAAGCATCCTAGGACCGGTTTCTGGCTATCAGCCGTCATCAGCCAGGATAGCTTGACTCCAGTGGCGTAGTGAGCACGGGACCCACGTCTGGGCATACCCTTCCCACATAGGGCGAACAGCAAAACACACAAGATGATGGACGGAATGTTGCACATTGGCAAAACATTCACCCCCAGTCACAGATCTGGGTTTAATCCATCGTTATTTTGCTCACTCACGCCACCCCAGTTCAGACATGGCCATATGCAAATCAGTCTTGACCCTGTGCCTCATGGGAACAGTCCAGCCCGAACTGCCAAGCCATGTCTTCCCTGGACCGGAATCAAGCATCCTAGGACCGGTTTCTGGCTATCAGCCGTCATCAGCCAGGATAGCTTGACTCCAGTGGCGTAGTGAGCACGGGACCCACGTCTGGGCATACCCTTCCCACATAGGGCGAACAGCAACACACACAAGATGATGGACGGAATGTTGCACATTGGCAAATGGCTGATGAGGGCTGATAGCCTGAAACCGGTCCTAGGATGCTTGATTCCGGTCCAGGGAAGACATGGCTTGGCAGTTCGGTCTGGACTGTTCCCATGAGGCACAGGGTCAAGACTGATTTGCATATGGCTATGTCTGAACTGGGGTGGCGTGGTGAAGCAAAATAACGATGGATTAAACCCAGATCTGTGACTGGGGATGAATGTTTGCCAATGTGCAACATTCCGTCCATCATCTTGTGTGTTTTGCATTTCGCCCTAAGTGGGAAGGGTATGCCCAGACGTGGGTCCCGTGCTCACTACGCCACTGGAGTCAAGCTATCCTGGCTGATGAAGGCTGATAGCCTGAAACCGGTCCTAGGATGCTTGATTCCGGTCCAGGGAAGACATGGCTTGGCAGTTCGGTCTGGACTGTTCCCATGAGGCACAGGGTCAAGACTGATTTGCATATGGCTATGTCTGAACTGGGGTGGCGTGGTGAAGCAAAATAATGATGGATTAAACCCAGATCTGTGACTGGGGATGAATGTTTGCCAATGTGCAACATTCCGTCCATCATCTTGTGTGTTTTCCTCTTCTTCCTTCAGCACAGGTCTTCGGTCCTTCTTCTGGTTTCTTCTGGTCTGAGGAGGCAAGGTTTTGGGTTGCCTTAAAATACAGGATTTAGGGATGTTTCAGTTAGGTACAGTTTGGGGGCAATGGGTCCCTTCCTTGGGGTGGGTACACCCCCTATTATGCCTCCCTCCAGTGGGAGGGGGGCATAAGTCTCACTCTAGTTGGCTGGGTCCCCCCCATCTTCAAGGTGGCGGGGACTGAGAGTTGTGCTTCACCTCGCCTCCCCCACCTGAGGGGTGGGTTGGCAAAGGTGGGAACACCTCTCCTATCTTGGTTTTCCAGTCGATTCTCCCACCCAAAGTGGGGGTAAGAACCTGTGGGGCCAGTTGCTGGGAGCAGCAAATGGCTGGGTCAGCTCACAAAGGTGGTGAGCCTTTGAAGCTTCCCCTTTGTGGACCCTGCGAATCGTGGGGGAGGTGGCTTGGCGTCTCTGGGAGGCTCTCGACCCAGGAGTCCAGAAACATGCCTGGGGTGGCAGCTGGCGAGCAGCCAGTCCGCCAGGAAACTAGAGTTAGGTCGTTTTTCAGGGGGCATCTCTAGGATGCCCTCTGAGTGCATCTTTCATTAAATCCCACACTGGCATCAGTGTGGGTTTAATGTGCTGAGAAGTTTGATATCAAACTTCCCAGATGTCAGTAAAGCCATTATGGTGCTGTGGAGTTCGTAATGACAAACTCCCAGACCATATATAGTCTTTATGGCTTTACTGCACTTACAATGGCTAAGAATAGACTTAGACACTGAAGGGGTGCAGGGCTCATGCACCTGTGTACTGTCACCAGTGGCATAGTGCACCCAGCTAGAGGGGTGGCTTGTGGCTTACCTATGTCATAGGCAGTGGGTTGTAGGCATGGCACACAGAGATGTGTGCCATGTCGACTCTTCACTTTTCTTTGCACCAAAACACTCAGCCTGCAATGGCAGTGTGTGGGTGTTAAGGTACAGGACCTCTAAGGGTGGCACAATAAGTGCTTCAGCCCTTAGAGGCCTTCTCTGGTCACAGGGCCCTTGGTACCTATGGAACTTTTTACAAGGGACTTGCATGAGGCCAGAGACGTGCCAATTTGGGGGTACACAGTACAGTTTTAGGGAAAGAACATAGGCCCTGGGTACCTGGTTGGCAGGATCCCAGGGCACACTTAGTCAAAGAGCATCAACATCAGGCAAAAAGTAGGGGGCAACAATGCAAAAAGGGGCACTTTCCTACACATATTAAATCTTATCCGCATTGCAGCATTAAGTTGTAGAAATGTGTTAAATAGTTAACATAACCTGATGACCTGCTCTAGCATCGAAGAAAAATTAAGTAAAAGGTGCATGTCAGGTCAAAAGTGCACTATCTTGGTTGACTGACTTTGAAGAAGTCTTGGATTTCAAGGTGAACCAGAGGAAATCTGAAATCTAACCTTGCAGGGTCAGGGCCTGCACCGGGGGATGAGGAATTTACAATTTGGATGGGCCTCCGTTCAGCCAGATATGTAGGCCTAAACATCACTAAGATGGTGGAGTCTATGTATGTAACCAACTGGCCTAACCTGAAAAAGCAAATTAAGTCTCCTTAATTGGAACTCCCTGTATGCATTCTGTACAGGCAGAATTCAAGTGCTCAAAATGAATGCGTTGCCACATTTGCTATATTTATGCCAGTCCCTCTTGGTTCCTATTCCGAAGAGACAGTTTGAGGCCCTTCAGAGAGAATTCACTAGCTTCATATGAGCAGGTAAGACGGCCAGAGTCAGCCCTGCAGTATAGACATTCTGGCGTGCCAAGACATCTTATATTATAGGACTGCCCAGTTAAGAGTTATCGACGAATGCACAGCAGTGGAAGCCGAAATGAAGTGACTGTTTATGGACAGTGCTGCAGCCGGTAACTCTCTGAGATCTGCCCTGGATGGAAAAATCCCATGGAAAGGCTGTACAATCTTCCAGAGGGAACAGTCATGACTGAATCCGGTACCAAAAAGCTATGTGGTGCAATATGATTCACGAGTCATTAGATTGGAACTTTTAAAGTACTGTTACCCAGATGTTCCCCCCCTCTTTAAGAAGTGGCACAAGTCACAGCAAGTATTTTGAAGAAGCAATCAAAAAGCAAAATACAATCTAGATGTGTTTTTGGAGAAAGAAGGGAATTGTCACCCAAAAATGGGTAGCACCATGGAACCCGATCTTGGTGTCATGCAGAGAATAAAAAGCCCGATACTGAAAGATACAAATGGCGGCAGACAGTGGTGGAGTGGCCCACAGGAGAATTAAAAATTCTGATGAGACCTAGAGATTTCAAAGGAAAGGGAAAGTCGCGATGTAGTCATAGTTTTGAGTTGGAATGGCAGCTTACAGATCTGCCCCTTCCTTGGAAGCCATCGTTTTTGGATTCCTGCTGCTGGTCTGGCTGCACTTGGACATGAAAAGACCAAAGTAGTACTTTTAAGTAGGGGAAATGTGGCTCCCTCCTGCATAAAGTCTTTGTCAAAAACAAATTCCATTGAGTTTGCTCTCTCTTTCAACGTCTTCTGTACAAGCTAATTTAAACTCGTGAGAGTCTGACTGGTAATGTACACTGAGGTATTTGACTGGATGCGTTTTTCTGCCCTATATAGAAACAATTTAATTGTGGTACTGACAGTGGTCTGCAGCCCTTGTACATCTGTGTAAGCCCATACAGTTTGATACAGTGTTTAAATAATTAATCCATGTAATCTTAATATTTGTGATAATTCTGCCTCCTGTCTGTAGAATATTCTTCTGCTTGTGTGTTGGTGGCCCCGTTACTCCTAGCCCCCGGCCCTCTTTTATTAGATTAAGTTACAATAGGTTGAGGACAATCCCCAAACAAGGACTACTGTAGTGCTGGCAAAGATGGCCCTCAAATTTCAGATTAATAGATCATACAGAACCAGGATGAGCAAAACGACTGTTTAAAAATCTTCACCAGTATGGATATTGATGGCTAGATGCTGGAGCTAGATATGCCTTGCCTAAGAAGTAGGATTCTCCTTTCTCTCCATCACAATGTAAAACCTTTCTGAAGCACTGCATATTAGCTCTATAAAGGTCTACCAAATGTCTTAGAAGACGGGGGCTGATGGAGTGGAACCAAAGGAGCAAGATACGTAAACACCTCTTCAAGGTAATCTGCATCATAGTCCATTAATTCCTAGCTTTATCATTTTTAAATCCTAGGAGTATTTTAAGATTAAACACTAGTCTCCTTTTCAGTACCCTTTGCAAGTATGGTCCAAAATCTTAGAAACCCTCTTAAAGTATTCATAAAATGTTGATTTCTGCTGCGAATACGATGGTACATAGCTAAAGTGCAGGAGCAAAATACGTATTAACACCGATGTGAAAGCAGGTAGCAAAAGGCCAGTTTAAAGTGGTAGGCTAGACCCAATTAAGTAAATGCAGCAATAGAAATGATGCAGAATCGAACACTACAGAGCACAGTCTTTCAAAATAGCTAGTTTCTCATTTTCATTTTAAAATGTTGCCCATGGGTGACGTCTTGCATGTAAAGTATCTGAAAATTAACTCGTTAGGATGAAGTGCAATATTTGAGCTGACATACCTGTCTTGAGGACGTACTAATGAGTCTCGCACATGAGGAATGGGCATGTAAGGCTGCAAGTCTTTGTTTTCATGACAAGCATCATTGTGGCTCCTCAATACATCTGAAAAACAAAGTCTTCAATTTTAGTGACTAAAACCTTTTCCATCAATACTTGGATTCCCCTTCTACCAGGACAGTGAAAACAAATGCACACACAATTTCAATAACATGGTACATGCCTCAAAAGCACATTTTGGACGCACACTTGAAAACTAAAACAAAAAGTGTAGTAACACAAATCTAGACAAGAACATCACAGTTAATTATCAGAGTAGTTCTTCAGCAGGAGTTTCTTTGATAATCGCAAGGTAATGAGTAAATCATCTATCCAAGGAGAAGCCTCAGAACACGTTAACTAAGTCTGGATACTCAAAACATGAATTCTTTTTCAGCTCCTAAGACATCAAAATGATTCAAACAGCTTGATCTTTATTAGCAAATTATTGATTTCCGGGGTCGGGGGAGACCACGACATGCCATTACACAATGAGTCACATAACAAGGGAGGAGCCCAAGAAAACAAAAAAGATTGGTACAAGTAACTTTCTGCTCTAGCATATCACCTCTGAAAGTTAATCTTTCTGCAACAGAATGTCATAGTGACCCTTTACAGTTTTCTGAAAACGTTCTACAGTAGAGGACTAAATGTCAAGTGTATAGATTTTAAGGATAATGCTTTTTATAAAAGAAAGCTACCATAACAGAACCTCCTACTAACCTAAGAATATCTTTCTCAGATGTCTTGAGCTGCATTGCCACTAGAGAACCCAGAGGAACTCAGCCTAGAAGTTTATTGCAGCTCTTGCATGATATTGATCTATCTTAGTATACTTTCACCTTCCATGTACAAAAAATGTGAAACTTCTTTGTAGTTGTATATCCATGAGAAAGCACAGGTGTCAGATCAAAGAAGGGACTTTCCAGGGATAGTTTCAGTTGCAGCATAGACCAAATTTAAATTGATCATCTTTCATAACTATTCCCTGTAATAACCATCCCCTTTTCCTGGAGTCCATTTGACATGACTGGATGCATGCAACAGCAAAATGAAAGGGGAGAAGAGCAGAAACTGTTCCCATACGAACACAGGTGTGCAAGTCTCCACAGTGTCCAGCCCTGGCAGAGATGGGCAGTTCTTATTCTAAAAGATAGACTGCTAGAGCCAATAAGAGGCATTACAGTTTTCATAAGTCCCTACCCCCCCCTGTATTCCTGGTGGAAACATTTTCCTCCAGTAGCTAACCATGTTGCAGGGCTTCCTGCCTAGTGTCTATGCTGAGAATGGTTATCAAACGAAATTGGAAAGGCTGGGTTTCATGCTGGCTGGAGATCCCCCCCAACCATAACAAGGACTAGTGCTGCCTACTTACTCCCATCCCTCCTGTAGGAAGCTGGCACTTTACACAATATAACCACTTAGTGGTATATCACATAAAGAGTCCAGATATTCCCCCAGAAGTGTACAGGGCTCAATGTAAACCCAAAGTGCTCTATTTGTGGTAGTGCGGTCGAGCAGCCTTAGGCCTAACACAGAGGAGTATAAAACATGTGTTATGCCACAGTGATTAATAAATGACACAACTCAAAAAGGAGATCGATACCGATTTTATAAAAATAAGCTTTTCAATTTTATTTTAAGACCAAGATGCACGTTCTAAGGCAAGTACGTTTTTCACAAGAAATACTTTTCACTTTAAAACGTGCAATTGTTCAGTTCAGTAATGTTAACCCATGGGAGGAAAACAAGAATGCGGTTTTGCAGGTAAGTATACGACTTACAGTCTTGGTTTTCAGGATGGGGGGGCATGTGTTCTTTGTTGTTTTTCTCTGCACCAAGGCATGCAGGCTGCAGTGGCAGTTTGCGTGGCCTCGGCGAGGGGTCCATAGGGGACCCTCTTCAGTCCCAGTGCCCTAGGTACCAAGGTACCATTTACTAGGGACTAACGGGGGTCTGAAGTGCCAATCGTGGTACAGGCTTAGGGAAGGAGCTCTGTGCACTTTCAATTGAAACCGCATTATTTTCCAGGGAAAAAGTGGGGGGGCTAACCATGTCTAAAGAGGTACTTTCTCACACCCGCACAACCTGGTGCACTAGTTCTTTGGGGGGGATGGGTGTGGAAGGGTATGTGTGAGTCTATGGCCAGAATGGAAATCAAAGATGAACCACTACCTTCAGCAGTTTGCAGATGAAGATACACACCATTACAATATCGAGGTCAAAGACTGCTCTTACGTAGGGAGTAGTTTGTTCGGCAGAGTGTAAAATAGGTCTATTTTTGACTTCAGGTCCTGTATCACCTTCTATGTGCTGTGTTTGATCAGCCAATTCTCCCAAGTGTGGACAGATTAATATGTTATTTGTATCAGTCTACCACCTCTAGGCAGGATGCACACAAAGCAGACTTGAGGCTGCAGGAATTGGATTTCAGTGCACAGTACATAAACATTGTCATGCAATCTATTTGTAGCGTAAAAACACTCGTTATTGAGTATAAAAGCAGGCATCATGTTAATCTTGGTATAACAGTAGAACTGGCAAAAAAAAAACTATTTTGAGTATCATTGTAGAGCCATTTGTCCTGAAGTTTATTTAGCACCCACCTCAGAACCAAATACCCTAACTCCCGCTATGATGAAACCCAGCTGTGTAGCCCTTCTGTACAATGTCTAGAACCCATTTGTCTTTTGGCATCTTTTGTCACAAATATAAATGTTGAGGTTTACCCCAACCGGGATGATGGAGTAAGGAACAAGAATGAGGAAGTAAATGGAGAAACTCAATCCAACCCAATTTATTCTACATGCGGAAAGATTTGATATGTCATGGTTCAAGGGTAACTAATTACTTTTCACTTCTTCTTCAATTGTTGCACTAAATGACAGAATATGGCACGTTTGCCAGGCAGCCTTAAGCAGCTACTACTATATCAATCTCTCAAATTTTCATCTGTGATAGTCAGCAATAGTTTTAACAATCTGAAGGAGCTAGTAAGAATGAACAAATAAATAACAGAAAAATAAGATTGCAATTACTAGTGAACTTATCCTATACAATCTCACTTTCACCATATTGGCAGCCAGCTACTAAACAGGAATGCATATTATGCAGAGGAAGGCTTGGGATGAACACACAAGTAACAGAACTAAAAATCCAAGAGGCACATATCAAGAACAGTCCTATGAAAGATGCCAGAGCCGAAAATCAAAGCACGATAACCCTACCAACTTTAAACTGTACCACAAAAGCATTTATTCGAATTACAGCAAAATGGGTTGACCACCGTAATTAACTAAGCTCACTATCAAAGGAACAAGTCCCTGTAAACCCATCAGAATATTACCATTAAGCACAGCCAACCAAGCTCACAAAAATATAATACTTTAAAATATAATGTTTTGGAACAGAGCACAAAAGTCCAATCTCAAAATAATTCACTAAAAAAAAAACACAAACATAACTCAATGGAAGATCCTGGTATGGCAGAAAGGGCTAATGCTAAATGTGTCAAAAATAAAAGACTTCTATAAAGAAGGTAATATTTCAGACAAAAAATTAGCAGAAGTTACAACATTACAAGACAACACACTATACAGCAATATAAATACAATAAAAGCAAAATGTAGTAAACTCAAGGTTAAAAAAGAAGACACGATACTAAAAACATGGCTCCAATTGGGCCCATTTCTGGACACTGTTCCTCATTCATGCAAGTCAAGCCAGATAGTAAAAGGAGAAGTATTACAATATCACATGAACGCATCAACATCAATTTTTGGGAGTAAAATATTAAATGATCCGATTAAATTCTGAAAAAAACCTTCGCGTTTGCATACATCACTGAAACAAAATCTATATTCTGCAAAGGTTATTCTGGAACTGCACAAAAAGGTACTTTACCGAAGACTGCTACCTGGCAAGTTACTGAGAAAAGGGGAACATGACCAACATGATTTAGCATGAAAAACTAATTGAAAATGTTGGCAGATGAAAGATAAAATAAAATCTGCAGAAGATCACCACAACCCTTTCAGAAGGTCACCATCTTAGGCTGTGATACACTATAGCAAAGTTTAGAGCTGCAAAATAGAAAAAGTGTTTGCTATTTTATGGGGGCAGCAAACTAAACTTTTACAGAAGAATGCAAACACATTGATATAAACTACATAAATACTGATCCGTTTTGAATGAAGATGTGAGGATATATATTGTGCAATGAACCTTTAGAAGGGAAAAAATTAAACTCATATTGGACACAGTGACAAAAGAATACCTAGATGAAGAATGAATTGTTACATTAAAGTATTGTTCACACAGTTGTGTGTCACCATCTCTGTCCAGAAAATACAACAATGTATAATTAATACCTAGGTAATAACTTGAGCCATCAATCTTTAGCTATGCCTTTTACACCCTTAGCTATGTCTTTTACATTTGTTCACTTTGTTTTGGTTTCGTATGCTGTCTTCTAAAAGGTTTAACTGACATTTAGAGTACATTCAGATTAAACTTAATCATTGTCTTATATAGCTTGGCTTCGCATGCCAACCAATAAAAAATATGCACCAACATAATTAACCAAATTTTTAATGCAAAATCAAGACATTATTTTGCAGACCTACACCTTACTAATGCCAGGTGGAGGGGGAAAAAATATCAAATATTTGGGCAAGAACACAAAATTGGTTATCTGCCTTGCAGGAAGCACATGGGGATAATAAGGCAGTTGAAATAGTGATTGCAAATTCAGTGTAAAAAAAAAAAAAAAAAAAAAAAATTTGAGCTGAAACGTTATTTCCTTTCTATATTTTTATGAACAATTACTGAAATATAAAATCTTAAAATTCCAATTTCATACCTATTATTTTGACCACCATGTCATACATTTGCCTTGTTTCTTCCTCTTCTTTTGTCCAACGATATTTCACATAGTAAATGATAGCCCAAATTATCACAATTCCTGAAATAAATTATAGTTTAAATTGTTTTAGCTTTTTTTTTTTTTTTTTAAAGTCCTGAATTAATCAGTTTATCAGTTACATTTTCTAACGAAACTTTTTTTTTTTAGCTTTTAAGTCTGTGACATCAAAAGCATGCAGAACAGTAATGGTAACATCACATCATCCAAATGAAAAAAGGAAAATGTACTCACTGCAGTAACCACATCAACATACTGGCTAAGAGTACAACTTGAGGGAATTATAGAGCAAAGAAAGAGGACCAGAAACAGTTGCACAGCCTTGTATTTTTGGATTGTGCACCATTTCATATGTGGATCTGACCCATATTACCAGACCCTCCCTTTCACACTTCTATGCTTACTAATTCTGCCTAACCAGATGATGGATATGACTGTTCTAAAGTGGAGTCAGGGATAATGAGAGTAAGAAAAAGTGAAGGAGAACAATGACAAACACTCTAATTACTACAAGAAGTGAGTTTTTGTTTCAAGCGGTCAAGCTCCTTCCCAATGCTCACATGCACCAACTGACTGCAAAGCACAGAACTGTAATGTGGCATCAACAAACATGTAGTGAAGAATAAAACAAAATCATTTGAGCTTTAAAACAATCACTTGAGGAGTACTGCCAAAAGAGCATGTGGAAAAGCTTATGTAGCTGTCCAAAAACCATTTTGAGTAAAGATCACAAGTTAGAAAGCAGTTGAGGCTTCTCAGGAAGAAGTAGCAAAATGGTTACTTACCGGTAGGAGTCATTTTGCGGAAGAATTTTTTGGACTCACATGTTGTGCATTATTTTGCCATCTATTGGTTTGATCCAGAACACTTCTCTTAGTCTTCTTAGTCCTTAGTTACTGTTAGTCTCTTA
The DNA here is from genome assembly GCA_963921515.1 of Calotriton arnoldi. Taxonomy (NCBI): domain Eukaryota; kingdom Metazoa; phylum Chordata; class Amphibia; order Caudata; family Salamandridae; genus Calotriton; species Calotriton arnoldi. Next base: position 1,428,287 of record CAWUFW010002404.1, on the reverse strand, counting down.
TAATCATCACCACTTCTCCTTCACACTTTTTCTAACTCTTCTTATTCCAATTTTTCACTTTTTAATTCAATATAACTTTTATAAATATTTTAATTATACGCTCTCATGTCGTAATTTCACAGCCTTGAAAAAGTCACGCTTGTGACGAAACACTTGGCTGTTTTTCTGAAGCAAGCACCTCTAAAAATGGACAGTACAGAAGATTACAAGAATATTGAATGTGCTGAATAAACCATGTTTCTATGCTAAGCATATCCTTAGTTTGTGGAGTTTACACTTCTGTTCTACTCCGCCTGGGTTGCCAATTTCATTAATATTGTACACAGTTGGGGTCTTAGGGCCTAAACTGTACTAAGCACCTTGGGTAGAGGGGGTCTTCAAACCCATGAGCACCACCGTCCGTGATAATATCACAAATTGTTACTAAATAGCCACTATATACATTCTGTCTTCTACGAGGTGCGAACATTTATAAATTGTGAATGCGTTTTAAAGGAGTTTCTCTTAACCTTAAAGAACCTCTTTTCTTGGGGAGGTGGGTGAGTTGCATGTGAATCCAAAAATTCTTCAAGCTGGTAAGGTTTCCCAGAGTGAATCTTTTCTGGATTCACTTGATGTGCACTGATTTTGTAGCCGTATCCTTAGTCCCCTTGGAGGTTGGGTTGAAATGAGGTTGAAGTTGCAAACAAATGTAATAATGTATTATTACACCTGTGACACTATTCACTTGAATGTCCACTCAGAAGTGTTTTGTGAATTTGAATTCTAGCTCAACATCAAGGATACAGAGAACGGACTTCCTTTGGCATTTTTAGGTAGTACATTACTGCCCTTCGCAAATCCAGTGTATTCAGGGCTTTTTCAGTCTGTGTTGTTGAAGAAAGCTGAATTGTTTGGTTCCTGTGAGTGCTGTTTTGTAGAGTGGCTCGAAAGGATTCTTCGTTCGTTTGTTCGACAGAACCAGGTTGAAGTTCCACATGTTTGAGCCGATCTGGGTGGAGCTAATCTTTGGTCCTTTTAGGAAGTTTGATCACAGGGACCATGAAGAAACATCTCCCTTGTAGGCTTCTATTGCTGCCAAATGGACTTTTACAGAAGCACAACTTAAACTCTTTTCTGGGAGGTGCACAAGTTACTTACTTGTGTAACGATATATCTGTAAGAGACATTAGTTCGTGATAGATTCCTTACCTTAGAATATCCCCAGGCGTCAGACTGGATCCGGAACGTTTTTCGTCAGCAGTACCGCTGCGCGTCGGTAGGCGTCGTCGTACGGCTCCGCGTACGTCGCTGGCGTGGTAGCCGCCGAGATGACGTCGGAGCTACTTAGACGCGCCCACGCGCGCTGACGTCAGTTCTGTAAACAACTTTTCCGCGCCAGGAGCGCAGAGCCATGCCAGAGACCGACTACTGGTGCAATAGAACTAGAGCCCTGAAAGGGATGACCTGAACCCTAGAGAACAGTTTGCAGAACTGGGAGTATGGGCGGGCGCTAAGGAATCTATCACTAACTAATGTCTCTTACAGATATATCGTTACACAAGTAAGTAACTTGTGCATCTGAAAGAGACACGTTAGTGAGATTCCTTACCTTAGAATACATACCCAAGCAATACCAACCCCGGTGGTGGGTCTGCGAAGTGAGATTACACCAGAAAGTCACGGAGAACTGAACGCCCAAAGAAGCAGTCTCTCCGGACCTGACTGTCAAGGCAATAGTGCTTAGTGAAAGTATGCAACGAGGCCCAAGTGGCCGCCTGACAGATGTCTTGCAGGGGGACACCGCGTCCCAATGCTGTAGTAGCTGCTGTCGCCCTGGTAGAATGGGCGCGCAGCCCAACCGGAGGTTCTTTTTTAGCCAGAGAGTAACAGGCTTTAATGCACAAGACAACCAATCGTGAGATAGTTCTCTTGTGCACATCCCGGCCTTTCTTGGCGCCCACGTAGCCAACAAAGAGCTGGTCATCCACCCGGAACTGCTGTGTGCGGTTCAGATAGAACAAAAGCGCACGTTTTGGATCCAGACGGTGGAGCCTCTCCTCTTCTCTTGAAGGGTGCGGCGGCGGAAAGAAAGTGGGCAGAGTCACAGTTTGCCCGAGATGAAAGGCAGAGACTACTTTTGGTAGAAAGGAAGGACGCGGTCGAAGCACAACCTTGTCCGGATGAATCGCCAGGAAAGGAGGTTTACAGGAAAGAGCTTGGAGCTCACTCACCCGCCGAGTGGAAGTGATGGCCACCAGGAAGACAGTTTTCAAAGTTAATAACCGCAAAGGACAGTTATGAAGAGGCTCAAAGGGAGCGCACATTAAGTATGTGAGAACCAGGTTCAAGTCCCACTGAGGCATGACAAAAGGAACAGGAGGGAAAAGGTGAGTATTGCCTTTGAGAAATCTGTTAACAGGGGACTTGAAAAGAGAGGGCTGATCAGGCAGCCTAAGAAAGGCTGAAAGAGCAGAAAGGTAGCCCTTGATAGTGCCCAGAGCAGAGCCTTGCTGGGCCAAAGAGAGAAGGAACATTAGGACTTCAGAAAGAGGGGCAGCAAGAGGATCTACAGCTTTTGCTGTGCACCATGCCACAGATTTTTTCCACCGACAGGCGTATACCGTTTTAGTGGAGGGACGCCTGGCTGCCAGAATAACATTACAGACTTCAGGAGGCAAGTCAAATGGAATCAGCTGTTGCCGCTCAATCTCCACGCAAGGAGGTGGAGGCTGGACAGGTTCGGGTGGAGGACCATCCCCTGTTGCTGCGACAGGAGATCCTCCCGAAGAGGCAGTCGGATCGGGGGATCCACGCTCATACTGAGTAGCTCGGGATACCAAACTCTTCGAGCCCAGGCCGGCGCCACAAGAATGACTTGGGCCCGGTCGCGTATGATCTTCTTCAGCACTCTGGGTAGAAGTGGTATAGGCGGAAAGGCGTACAACAGACCGGAACTCCACTCGCGACGAAAAGCGTCACCGAGCGAGTGCTGCCTTGGAAACTCCAACGCGCAGAACTGCTGACATTGCGCGTTCTCTTCGGTGGCGAATAGATCTAACCAAGGCTCTCCCCACTGTAGAAAGAGACCTTGTGCCACTTCTGAGTGAAGACGCAATTCGTGATCCAACATGCACCTGCGGCTGAGTTCTTCCGCCCTGGCGTTTAGGGTACCTGCCAGGTGTTGAACCGCCAAGCAAATGCCTTGACGTTCCAGCCACGTCCAGAGACGTAGAGCCTCCTGACATAGGGTCCACGACCCTACTCCGCCCTGCTTGTTGCAGTACCACATGGCGGTGGTGTTGTCTGTGAACACCTGCACTACTCTCCCTTTGACAGAGGGAAGGAATGCTTTCAGTGCAAGTAGGATCGCCCTGAGCTCCAAAAGGTTGATATGGAGCTTGGACTCCGCCGGAGACCAGAGGCCTCTGATCTCTGCCTCTCCCATGTGGCCGCCCCATTCCAGGAGGGACGCGTCCGCCACCACTGTGTGCTCCGGTTGGGGAAGGGAGAGGGATCTGCCGCTGACCCAACGCTGGTCCGTGAGCCACCACTGCAAGTCCTGTGCAGTGCCCTCCGAGATCTGGACGTAATCGGACAGATTTCCCTGATGCTGCGTCCACTGGAACTTTAGGTCCCACTGCAGAGCCCGCATATGCCATCTGGCATGATTGATCAGCAGGATGCAGGAGGCCATGAGGCCCAGCAGCCTCAGGGTCTTCCTGACCGAAACCCAGGACGAGGGCTGAAAGATCGGAATCATAGCCCGAATGTCCCGGACTCGCTGTTCGGGAGGATAAACCCGGAACTGCGCCGTATCCAGAACCACTCCGATGAAGAGGAGCTTCTGAGAGGGAATGAGGTGTGACTTCGGCACGTTGATGGAAAACCCCAGCAAATGCAGGAGGTCGGCCGTAGTCTGGAGGTGGGAGACGACTGCCTGGGGCGATCCCGCCTTCAACAGCCAGTCGTCGAGATGGGGGAAGACTGAAACCCATGATCTGCGCAGATGAGCTGCGACCACCGCCATCACTTTCGTGAACACCCGAGGGGCGCTGGTAAGGCCAAAAGGGAGCACGGTGAACTGAAAGTGCTCGTGGCCTACCGTGAACCGTAGGTAACGCCGGTGGGCCGGCAGGATGGAAATATGAAAATAAGCATCCTGCAAGTCCAACGCTACCAGCCAGTCTTGCGGGTCTAGGGCAGACAAGACCTGAGCAAGCGTGAGCATCTTGAACTTCTCCTTTCGGAGGAAGCGATTGACGTTACGGAGGTCTAAGATAGGACGCAGGCCCTTGTCCTTCTTTGGATCCAAGAAGTAGTGGGAATAACAACTACGACCTACTTGTGGCGTCGGAACGCGCTCGTTGGCCCCCTTGGCCAAGAGGGCCGCAACTTCCTGTTGGAGAAGTGACAAGTGATCCCCCGACATGCGGTGGCACTGAGGCGGCATGGCTGGAGGGGAAGACTCGAAGGGGAGGGAGTAGCCCCTTCGGACTATTTGTAGAACCCACCTGTCCGAGGTGATGGTGCACCAGAGGGGAAGGTGATGGCGAATCCTGCCACCCACTGGCGTCTGGTGGGCCTGAAACACCGGACTAGGAAGGTTTTGAGGCAGCGGCGGCAGGGGCGGTGGTGGATTGACTCGCCCGCTGCCCTCGGGACCCACCACGGCGGGCCCCACGACCGCGACTGCGCTGAGACTGCGCAGGCCTGCGGGTCTGAAAGGAACGTGCTTGGGCGCCTCGACCCTGACCTCGAAAGGAGCGAAAAGCGGGCACCGAGGAAGTACGTGTGGTGGCGAGACCTAAGGACTGGGCCGTAGCCCGAGAGTCCTTAAAACGCTCCAGGGTGCTATCCGCCTTGTCCCCAAAGAGGCGTGTGCCATCAAAGGGCATGTCCAACAAAGTGTTCTGGACATCCCCGGAGAAGCCAGTAGCTCTGAGCCAAGCGTAGCGGCGGAGCGCCACCGTTGTGGAAAGTGCTCTGCCGAGGGAATCGGCCGTGTCAAGCCCACAACGGATAGTAAATTTAGCAGCATCCCTCCCTTCGGTAATGGCCTGGGAGAGTACCGCCCGAGCTTCCACAGAACACTGAGGCAGCACCTGTGCCACGGTGTCCCACACAGAGTGGGAATAGCGGCCTAAGAGGCACGCAGTATTCACTGCCCGCAACCCAGAACTGGCAGAAGTGAAAATCTTTTTCCCAAACTGCTCCAGTTTCTTAGATTCCTTGTCTGGAGGAGCAGAAGGGAATGCGCTTGGAGAGGCAGAGGCCTGGACAACCAGACTCTCAGGTGTCGGGTGTTGTGTGAGAAAGCTGGGGTCGCCGGGCGATGACGGCGTGCCACACCCTTATCCACAGGAACCCCTGTGTTAGGCTTGCTCCAGGTGCTCAATAGGATATCAGTGAGTGCATCGTTGAAGGGCAGCAGCGGCTCCGTGGAGGACGATGCTGGCTGCAGCACCTCGGTCAGAAGATTGGTCCCGATAGGCACGGAAGGGAGCTCGAGGTTAAGAGCCTCAGCCGCCCTACGCAGCACCACTGAAAAAGTCCCAACCTCCTCCGTAGCCACGGAAGAAGGGGACAGCGTGCCAGGGTGTGGAGAGAAATCCAGATCCACCGGACCCTCCAGGTCTTCTTGCCATTGAGGCTCGTTCTCGCATTGAGCTGCAAGAGGGTCCTCAGACTCCTCCCAGTACTCCCCTTCATCCACCGGTTTCTGAAGAGGCCGGTAAGGACGAGGTGCCCGGGGAAATGGGACAAACTCCCCACCAAGAAATGGAATCGGGGGGGGGGGGGGGTAAGAGACCAAGTCTGGTTCGGCGCCGTACGGCGTCAGTAGCGGCGCCGAGGCCGGACCCGGCGCCGAGGCCGGCGGCACCGCAGGGTATTTTGCCGGCGTAGCCGAGGCCAAAGGCGGCGGCACGGGGGCAGACCCACCAAACGGGTCCGCGGGCCCCGAAGGCGCTCCGTAGGGACCCGATGGGCCAAACAAACGGCCCATGGCCGACAGGAAGGCCTGTATCTCGTCCGAAGTCGCGTGCGGGCCCGGAAAGGGCGGGTAGGCCGCAGGCAACAACGGAGGCTCCAGCGGAGCTGCGGGGGAGTGACCGCCCGCACCGCGTCCCGCGACTGGTGAGGGGTAGAAGACGAACAACATCGCTTCTTTGACTTTTTATGGCGCCGTGACTTACCTGTCCCCGAGTCCGACGAGCGATGGTGACGGCTCCGCGACCGGTCCCTCGACCTCCCACGGGAGCGGGACCTCGATCAGCGCGGAACCGATTGCCGGGCCTCCAACAACTTTCGGGAACGCTCCCGCAAAGCTTTCGGCGCCATGGCCCGACAATCGGGGCACGCCTCGGGGTCATGGGCATGCCCCAAGCAGAAGAGACACACGTCGTGCGGGTCCGCTACGGACATGTTCCGACAGCAGGCCCTACAGGACTTAAACCCTGGCATCCCTACTGCACCAGAGTCGAGTACTCGACAAACAATTTCACCAAGTTAAAACTTTTAACTAGGGGTACCGCTCTCTCTCGGATCTACGCTGCTGGCGCGGAAAAAGAAAGAACTGACGTCAGCGCGCGTCTAAGTAGCTCCGACGTCATCTCGGCGGCTACCACGCCAGCGACGTACGCGGAGCCGTACGACGACGCCTACCGACGCGCAGGGGTACTGCTGACGAAAAACTTTCCGGATCCAATCTGACGCCTGGGGATATTCTAAGGTAAGGAATCTATCACTAACGTGTCTCTTTCAGATATGTTAGATACTTGACCACTGTAGTGTTTTGCATTCTGTTGTGGATCAGTTCCCTCTCCCTGCACCACAGGACATATCTCCACCACTTTGTTGAGCAGCATTTTCTTGTACTTGGCCTTCAAGTTTCCTTTAGGATGTCCACTGATCGATCACTTTGGGAGATCAGGGCATGCAAACTCAGTCCTCAGACAGTGGCATAACGAAACATGAGGGGGCCCTCCTGCAAAGTATATGGAGGGAGGCCCCCTACGTTCCGGAGCCAGTCAGATCTCAGGCCAGGTGCACAGAGTGGGAGGGGGCCCCTTGGTGCCCAGGGGCCCCATGCAAGGGCTACAGGGGCTATTGTTAAGCCACTGTCCTCAGGATACATGCTGCTAGGCTCAGGTTGCTGGGTTCCGGGTGGTGTATTCTGCCTCCCTGCATGGAGAGCAGATCGTATGCATCTGGCAGTCTTTAGGTTTCCTTGTCCTACTTCCACCAGGTCGGAGAATTATATTTGCCGTGACCACTGTGGGGCAATTAAGATCAGCTTCATTTGCAACCGTCTGCACTTGTTTATCACAAGAGGTATATGTGGAAACATCATGGGCAAATTTCCTCCACCAGTATCGACAGGGCATTCCCCAGAGATCGGTGGTGTGGGTGCCTGGCAGCGAAGTCTTGGCATTTTACGATTTCTGGTGTTGTGACCAAGTCCACCTCTGAAGTGCCCTTATCTTTCAACACTGTTTGAAGTACTTGTTGGTTTAGTTCCTATTCATGTGAGACGGATACTTGCCTTCTTTGTCAGCTTCTACGTTTTCTATCCTTGGAAGGTGTATAACTATCCTTTTCTGGTTGACCATTCACCAAATCTCCTCAACTAGTGCCGATAGTGCATATTTCCTTGTCCCTCCTTATTTATTGAGATAGAATATCGTAGTTGTGTTGGCTGTTTGGACTGGCACTCTCTCTCCACACCTGCGTTGGGAAGGCCTTTATGCAGTCCATCATTCCACCAGGTCATCTCGTCATGCATCATCTGTGTTACAACCACAACATCCTCTCAACTCACTGTTGCCTGTAGCCACTGGTTTTGGAGCCATTCCTGAATGTGTCTCATATGTAGTCTTTCATGGGGAATCAGAAGGATGCAGGAGGCCATCATGCCCATTTTTCCCCACAGTCCTCACCATCACAGACTGCAGTGGCGAGCCTGTTCTTGTATTACTTGGATTCACTTGAGAACGGGGAAGACTTTTGCCTCCACTGTGTTCATTCTACTCCTAGAAACATATTTTCTTTCTCCAGATTCGAGGAGGTTTTGTCCAAGCTTATTGTGAACCTCAGCATATGGAGTGTGCCCATGACTGTCCTGATGCTCCTTCTGCATTGAGCGAATAAGCTTGCTTTTACTAGCCCGTTTAGGTAGTGCTATACATGTATCCCCTTCCTTTGTCATATGGCCGTTAGGGTCATTGTCGACATTGCTAAGTTAGCATGAGCGCTGCTGCCATGATGCTGCTTTTGCGCACGTTACTACATGACTTTATTTTTGCAAGACTCTGTTTGTGTCTTTCACATGAGAACCGTCTGCTTTCTGAGTTCTCTGCCTGTTCCTGGAGTTCAGTCTGAACACGGTGTGCAAGGTCGATAAACAATGCCCCTTGTTATTCTGTTCTGGTCAGTCCCTAGCACCTAGACAAAACATGCTAACAGCTGCTATTGCTGGAAACTCGCGCTTTGATATTATGGGGATGCATGTTGTTCTAACACACACTTGGAGAGGGACCTTTCCAGGGAGAAGAGCTATGTTGTTCCTATGATGTAGAAATACCATCTAGGCACTGAGGTATGAGGACTGCTGACAAAGCCCAGAGATCTTCTTTTATATAATAAAACTTCTTACCAAGGGGAGGGTGGTTAGGCCTTCTAGTCATTTATCCACTGTCTGTATACAATGACATTCCCCCTTTATAATCTATGGACTTGCAATAATGCTAACTGTTTTAGGTTTATGAGTTTTGCTGCTGGTAGTGGCTCGTATACTGCATAATAGAGCACTATAGCTAAAATAAACATTTTGAACTATAACATTGACTCTGTCAATTCTTATTGTGGACAGGTACGAGTGAGTGAGCGAAAGGGTACGTCTTGCTACCGCGATTCCGGAGAGTCTCAGGAGTTGTGTGTTCTGGGTTGTCTAATCATTTGCAGCTTCGTGATTATGTCGGAGAGCGAATGAGACACTATAGCTAGTCGGTTTTGGGATTTTGGGTACTGAGGCGGTAGGAAGGCTCAGCCCCTATACACTGAGGTCTCGTTTTCCTGTGCATAGTTCTGTGTATGTGCAGAATCCCTGCAACACCTTCTCAAGTACGCTGCCATGGAGACGAAGTATTTTGTGAATAATTTGGGTGCAAATCTGACACTAAGTGAAGTACCACAAATTGATAGTGTACCTTGTTTACCACAAAGCACAGTAATCTCTTGTCTGTGGTACATGGGAATGAGTAGGCAAGCGTCCTTTAGGTCTAGGGTCGCCTTAAAGTCCTTTTCCCACAGCCGCAGGATGATGTCTTGTAGCACGGTCATATTTGTTTAGGAAGCGAACATCCAGGATTGGGCCTAGTGTTTTGTCTGGCTTTGGTCCCATAAAATACGCCGAGTGGTTTGACTAGTTGACCTCTGTGGGGGTAACTATTTCTACTGCATGCTTTTGCAACAGGTGCTGTGACTCGTGTTGCAGACATAGATTTTCTTCTTTTGTGTGTGGTCTTGCCCTTGGCCTGAGGCCTGGAGGCGTTTTTACCAGTTCTATGCAGTAGCCATGTTGGATAATGTTGAGAATGTAGCCGTCTGATCTGACCCCCCACCTCCATTCCTGTAGGAAACCTCCTATCCTCCCCCAACTGGTGTTCTGTGGGGGTTGTGTTGTTCGGAGTCCTTTGTGTGAGGAGCTTGTCCCTCTGTAGGGTGTCCTCTCCCTCTTGCTCTGAATCCAAAAGGCTGGTGCTGTGATGACTAGAAATGCCACTGTTGCATGCCGCCTGTTGCTTTCTTGCCTGTTGGTAAGACGGAAAGTAAATACTTGGCTTTTGCCAGGTTGTTGCCCTTTTTTAAACTCCTGCATCGGGTTATCTACTGCAGAGCTGAACAGTTGATCTCCAGTGAAGAACGTGGCAACGGTGCTCACCTGCACCTTGTTCTTGAAGCCAGACACCTACAGCTCCTCAAGTTTATCCCGTGACCATCTGTGTGCTTGACATATCCGCGGCATCTAGTGAAATGAAATACCAGCATTTGTAAAGCGCACAGCTACCTCCGGAGAGGTGTCCCGGCGCTGGGGGCCATCGGGAAGATTAAGCGAGCTATTGCCCAGAGTCACATGGTGCTGGGCTAACCTGCCGCCAGCGCGGGGATCGAACTGTGAACCCCGTGGTCCGGAGTCAGGCACCCTGGCCACTGCGCCACACCTCTTCCACCAGTGCAGACTTCAAGCATGTGTTGGCAATGGTCTTTCCCTCATCCATGTGCAAGGCGGTCAGTTTCTGCTTCTGCTCCAGAAGATGTTTTATTAGCTACTTGACTTCTTTCCAATGTTGGTGGGCGTACCCACACAGTGGGGGATTGAAAGTTAGCAAGCTTACAATGGGTTGCAGCTCCTTTCTATAGTTTGTGACTGTAGGAAGCTAGCTATTTATATACCAAAAAGAGGTATATTGTGCAGAGCGTTCAGGAAATCCCCTATGAGTGGAAAGGTCTTGCTTTAACAAGCCCAAGGTGCTCTTTTTGGGGGTAGTGTGGTCGAGAAGCCTTAGGTTTATCAAGGAGTGTTAGACATATGTTGCATACACACAGTGAATAAATCATACACTCAATAAGGAGATCCACACCAATTTAGAATAATAGCACGTATTTTTATATATTTTTAGAGACCAAGAACTTCGTTATTGGGTAAGTACTTTTTAAAATAGCAGTTTTGAAGAAAACACGTAAATACACTTGCATGGTCTCTAATGCAGTAATGTTATCCTATGGGGGAAAACATATACTGCGTAAGGGTACTTAGCAGCGACTTACAGGACCAGTCTTCTGGAGTGAAGGTAAGTATGGGGTATGGTCCAAGGCAGCACCAACAGGTCACCTTGGTAGGCTCTGGGGCGTCCGGGTGCAGAGGTGCTTTACGGAGTCGGGAGCCCCATTGGTTTCAACGGGAACAGTACTGGGGAAAAAAAGACACTTCAAGCTGGGACTGCGGGACCAGTCCAGTTGAACAGACAGTGGGGCTCGGTCCTGGAGATGCTCGGGCACGTAGGGACACAGTCTGTCTACTTCTCCTCGGGCTGTAGGGCTCGGTGGTGTCTTTAGGCATCTGATCCGTGCTGTAGGAGACACTTGTGGTTGAGGGGGCCTTCACAAAGAGGCTGTAGGCGACGACTGGAAGTCCGTCTGGGCAAACCCAAGGTGGGGTTCGACTTTGGAGAGTCTCAGGACCACGTTGGCACTCTTGGCCCAATTCGACTCAGGTTGGGGGGCACGGGTGCAGTGGTGCTTTCCAGTGTCGGGTTTTCGCGGTCCAAAGTCCTACCCATTCTTCTTGGGTGCCTGCAGGGTACAGGGAAGTAGCTCCGCTACTCCAAGGGAGATGCCGGTTGCTTCTTGATGTGCTGGCAGTCCTTTAAGGCTTTTAGAGGTAGAACAGCTGCAGGACGAGTCGTCTTTGGTGCAATTGTCAGGGAGAGCAGGCAGTCCGGCAGGGTTGGCACCAAGTCAGTTGCTGCTCTTCAGTTCTTGCTCTTCACAGCTCTTTGGTGTCCTTAGGTCAACAGAATCTGCTATCCTGGTGTCAGGGGCTCCCGCAAATACTAGATCTAGGGGTGTTAAGGCAAGTGATAGGTGGTACCCATTGTGCTTTTTAGGTCGAGCCTCGAGTAGCGCGCAAGCGCTGCTAGGCGAAGACTTTATGTAAGGGGGTTTCAGAAGCTGACCACACGCTCGTGCGTCGTGGCCTTTTTTGGGCGGTTACGCGCGCAGGGCCGACATGTGTTTCCCATTATCGTGCCCAGACGCGTGCGCGATAATTGGAAACATATGCCGGCCGTGCGGGGAAAAGGCCATGACGCACGAGCGTCTGGTCAGCTGAGCAGGCTGCCGCGCTCGCCCCCGCTCCTCCATTGTTGTCCTTGTTATTTTCTACTTTCCATCAGCTCCCCGGCAGGTAGATAGTCAGCGTGGCTCCTCGGAGAGCAAGGGGTGCTGCAGAATAATGCGAGCTCTGTCATCTCGCCGCCCTGGCCTGCGCCAGCTAATGGAAAACTTCCTGTGCGCAGGAAGCTGAAATATTTATAGAGATGCAGAAAAGATCCAGTGAGCGGCATTCCGGAGTCCGGGGCAGCAGCCGGGCGGGCAGGGACGGGCATGCAGCCCTGTCCTCATCTTCACCACAGGCCGTGGCCTCTGGAGGGGTTTTATAGCGCTTTATGGCAGATTCAGCTGAGCCCAGGCAAACTCTGGTGTGGTTAAGGTGGGGGCGACTGTCTTTTCTTAGGGGCTGCTTTCTCCCTTAGGGGCGACAATTTGCTTAATTGAGCCACTGGGAACTCACTCCAAGCCCAGAGAATTAATGGCCCAGATAGACACCAAAAACCCGCCCAGCAGTAGGAAGGGTACCCTTCACGAGGTTCGGCATGGATTGAGGCTCTTTTATACCCCATTAAATTCGCCAGAAAGCCAGGGTACCCTCGCCATGGTACAGCATGTTGTAGCTCCCCTATTACCCCACTAGTTTCGTCAGGGAGGCAGGGTACCCTCTGCATGGTACCGCATGTCCTGTAATGCAGCTCCGTGACGGCATACTCCATAGGAGCCGCTCCTCTATGAAGCTAACAGAAGCAGGGGACAGCCTGTAGCCGAACATGGTCCTGAAAGGTATGGTATGGAACACCCCGCCCCTATACTAAAGCAAATATTGCCCCTCCACATTCCCTACACTCTGCCTCACTCACACTATATTGTTCTTGAAGGCGGCTTCAGCAGACACCATCTCCGCCCCCACCAAACTAGCACCCCATGGACTCTACCCTCATTATACCGAGGGCACTGAGGGACCCACATCACACCGTCTAACACCCCCTCCCCCCTCTATCACGGCACACCGAACCCCCTCTCAACACAGTTTTCATGGCACATCCAATAATAATAGCCCTCCCCGCCGCGCACACAGAGTTCCCTTTACACACATCTCCCCTGGATTACCAAACATTCATCGACACGCTAAGGCTGGGTTGTTGCCCGAAACGTCTGCGCGTCTCTGGGGCTAACGCGTATTTAGAGTTCTCATCTAGAGACTGAATTTCCCCGACCTGCTGCTATGAACATTCTTGCACGTGCCAAGAACCTTCTAGGTGCAGACTTCGACCCAGTTTTAAGCTGCATACTGGTTCCAAATTAAAATCACTCAATATGATAAATACACGGCAGTCTGTATACAGTGCTTTCGTAGTCTATTTTGCGCTTCGAATCGCTTTACATAAAAGACATACAATTGACTAATGTAGTGGTCCTGCACTGGAAGGATGAATAGTCGAGCTGGCCCTGCCGGCTTCGCACTTGTGGCCTGCAGTTGCCGCCATTTGTCAGCAGTGTGCGCTCGGCTCGCCGAGGAGGGGGCAGCACTTCTGTGGGAGTTGCCAGGCCCAGACTGCGTAGTGAAAACAAATAATATTAATGATAATGAAATTCACTCTGCTCCCAGTATAATATGAATAAACTCATCCCTCGCTGTGCTGTTGTTCACGAGCTGAGCTCTTCATGGAGGGCATTATTTTTACAGGAGGGGATTAGGGTGTTTCGAGGATTGAGCCATTCCCACTTAAGCTTTTGTGGACAGAACCCAGAAACTAGAACTAGATCCTTACATCCACAGATGCTTTCAATGTTAGGGTGATGATGTTGTTGCGTTTGTTTAGTTTCCAGCATATTCTGGCAGCCTGGTTTTGCAATCTTTAGAATGATTCTATTGATAAGTTTCTTTTGGAAGCCCTGAGTAGACAACAGGGCAGTAGTCAAGATATCCCATGGCCTGTTCACTTGAGCTCCACATGATGGCCTGTCCGGAGCAGAGGAAGAATTTTGCGAACACATCAGATTTGCATATTCATAGCATAGCAAGGATGCCAAGGGGCCTGGCGCAAGCAAGGAAATGACCTCTTTAAGTGTTGTTGGGGTAGTAAAATACACCAGTTATCAGGGTTCAGTGGGTCTTTCAAGGCTCTGCGTCCCGGCGCGATTACCCCTGCTGCACTAATTGTAGCTACGTCCTTGTGCATATTAACCCACCTAAAAGTTAAGGTAAAACTGAAACTACTAGCCCAAAAATCAATTTGCCGTTGGCTAAAACATTAGGGATGGCTGAAACCGGTTTTACGACATGACATGCGGTGCCTTGGGCAGCATTCACAGTGGGAGAAGAGCGCTAGTTTGCACTTCTAAGCCCTGCAGCACTGCCAGTAAATTGCCTGAGGGAGATTATGCATGTAGAGCCCCACAGCACTAACTGAGGAATTTCACACTGGGCAAGAGGTCAGTAAAATACCAGAATCACTTTAGCATTTTCTAGATTTCAGTCCATAGAAATTGTCTTTCACGAGCACCTGTAGACAATAATATTTTTTCAAATCTTGTATTTTCAGTGATATGACCACCGAAGGCCCTGATTTTATATTAAAAACAGAGCTTTGGACTATACCATTCCCCACTGAAAGGCAATATTTCTCTCCATGTGTTCCCATACCTGGCGTGTCACACAGTTTGGTGCTTACTTTCCCTCCATAGTACAGAACAGTAGATGTTACAGCAACCAGGCTAATGTGCTGCATAGCTAAATACATATAAGGTCCCAAAGGCGAGACCGATTGCATTGCAAATGCTTGTTACCCTTGGGGTCACTACACCCCCTATATGACCACTTCCTATGGGAAGTGGGCATAACCCCGTCACAGAGTTCCTAATTCTGCCATCACCAAGATGGCGGTATTTTCCTAAAGGGGGGCACATCAGGCAGCTCACCTTAGGGGTGTGACTGGCCTGGCAGTGCACCACGTCTCAATGCATATCTAATTTCCCACCTATCCAGGTGCCAAATGGGCCCAGGGGAGGTGGTTGGCATTTCCTGTGTGGGGAAGCAGTGGTCACATATCAAACGCAGCAGAGGCCTTTGAAGCCTCCTGCCTGGATATGCTGAATACTTAGGCATCCTGCTTGGAGGAGGAGACAACATCTACGGCTACAGCAGGCATGGTTTCTGTCCTCGGAGAGCATCGGCTCTCATCTGCAGGGAGTCGGAAACCTGTCTGTGGTGGCAGGCTGGTCTACACCAGTCAGCCAGCACACTAGAGGCTGGTAGGTTTTCAGGGGGCACCTCTAAGGTGCCCTCTGGGTGCATGTATTAATAAATACACCACTGGAATCAGTGTGGGTTTATTAATACAAGGTGTCTTGATACCAAACATCATACATTTCAGTGAAGCCATCATGTAGCTGGGGAACTCGTTTTTACCAGTGTCCAGCAATGTACTTAAAATGGGTTACCTGTTCGCTTGAGATATTTAAGGATGGACTTAAACATCACTGAGACATATCTGCTCATGCAGATATGTCTACACATGTAGTATAGAGCACCATGCCTTAGGGCTGGTAGCCCTACTGCAGGGCTTGCCTATATTGCGTGCATTGTCTGCAGGCATGGCACACAGTAATGAGTGCCATGCAGTGTTTTCACTTTTCTCTACAACAAAACACACAGCCTGCAATGGCAGCTTGCATGTTGGTGCTGAGGAGTCCCTTAGGGTGGTACAATACTTGCTGCAGCCCTTAAGGACCCTCTTTAGCCTCCTTGCCCTAGGTACCAGAGGTACCACTTACTAGGGACTTACAGGGGGAGCTAAAGGTATTGCCAACTGGAGGAACAATTGTACAGTTTAGGAAAAGAGACCCGGGACTGGGGACCTGGATAGCAGGAACCCAGTGCACTTCTGTCAAAATTGCATCAGATACCAGGCAAAAAGTGGGGGTGACCATTTTAAAAAAGAGGCACTTTCCTACAGTGACACCCCCCCCCTCCTCCCCCCCTTCACCCCCATCTCGATCTTGTTCTCTGGGGTGGCCTGGTGGACGTGGGTACACTGGCTCTCTTTCTTGCAGTGGCCACTATAATTAAGTCTGATGCTGCATAGCCTGTTATGTACAAGAGGTCTTTGGACGAGCGTGTGCATTGCGAGTGTCTGAATGGATGACCAAGTGCCTGCCATATACATGTTTATAGTAACGTGTACTAGAAAGGCTAGAGTGGCTCCTTTTTTCCTCGTGGAATGTACTCTAGATCTCGTCTCTAGTTGCACGCTAGATCTTTAGTGGCATATCTGGATTGTTTGGGCTATCCATCCTGCAATGGTGCCTTATTACTGGTGAGCCCCTGTTTGAATTTGAATGCTGAAGGTGGCTTCAGAGCTACAGCCTTGCAGGTTTGCGCTTTCTCTCCTTCCGGCAGGACCCCATATCTGTGACGTCCTCTTCACCACCATGCTGTACATGGCAATGTCATCTAGAGGTGATGGTCTCAAAGGGTAGGAGTAGATTCCCCTCTCCGGGGAGTCGGTGTTGAGGTCTTGCCACTGGTCGTCGATGGAACTGGCGGCCTGAAATATCCCCTGGGCCTCCACATGTTCTTCAAAGAATGCCTCTTGTTCCTCTTCTTGTGGCTCCGACCATTGTGGGTGGATTGATTTCAACCTGCTCTACCTCCTTCAGGTACTGTTCCCCAGATGGTTTCAACAGCATTTAAAAGTCTTAGAGAGATGCACAGAAATCCATCTTTTTCAGAAGGATCATCGCTATTTCAACTTAGAGTCATCTCTTCATTCGCTTGACAGCGAGCGCTCTCTTAGGCATTGAACACAGCTGGCATCCTCTACTTCGGACCACGGGGGTTTGGCTACTCATTCATTTGTTCTCTCTTGCTCTTGATCATTCTTTGATGTTGAGACTTTCTCCGAGGAACATACCCCACTAGAGTCCTTCAGATGGGACCTATGAGGATCCTTATGTTTCGACTTCTTTTGGCCGACAATTGTTCTGAGGTCTTTGGCATGGTTTCCCTTTGTTTTTTTTAGGTCACCTGAGGGCGTTTTAGCTATTCTCCCTCCTGTTTTATCTTCGGTGGTGCCTCTGGCACCATCTCAAGAAGCTCTCAAGAGCTCTCCCTCGGCATAGGATCCCTACTCCTGCACTACCCTTGCCTCTATGTTGTCGTTTTCTTCACTCGACACCTTGTTCACTCAGCAACAAGCTTACCTTCTTCTGTGTCTCCCTAGTAGTATGCCTGCCTCTACTTTACCCGGGTCCTCAACTTCTTGAGTAGAAACTCTGCACAAACCTCATAGCCTTCAGTGCTGTGATGTTTTGGCAAGAAGAGGTTGCAGACTAGGTGATTGCCCTATTGGGCGAATTCATGGTGGTGCTCAGGGCAGAACCTAAAGGGCGTGTTCTCCACTACCCTCAACAGTTCTAACTATTTGCCTGTGCATTCTCCAAAAGTGTGGCCACTTGCCCACATGGTCCACCAACTGTTCAGTTATCTCCAGTGTTTTCTGTTCTTCTACTCTCGCTCTGCCTCTACAGATGTTCATTGTATTTTTATTTTCCTCTGATTTCCTGGATGATCCATTGAACTTCTCAATCCATCAAGCAGGATTTATAAAGCGAGGCTAATCGCTGGTGAGTGTCAGAGTCCCACAAGTCTTACCTTCTACTTGTGAGAGGTTCTCGCAGGGGCGACAGGGACCACCACCACCGTTTCCCACCTACCCTAGTAGCTGTGTGAACGCTGACCAGGATGTAGATGGGACCAGGGGTAGAAGCCAGATCTAGACGGGACCAGGGGTAGAAGCCAGGTATATACCCTCAAGACACTGGTTCTGTAATGGAAAAAATAAGGACACAGCTAGTACCTGTGGTGCACACCAACCCCCTCCTATGTTCTCGGAGTATTACTAAATCAAAAAATGACAGTATGGTCTACCTTATATATACATATGAAATCATCAACCAGAATAGCAGAGAATAAGCGCTCCTGCGTCTTTTCCCAGGAAACAGTGTCTTTTCAGTGCACCAGGAAGTGCACAAAGGACGGTTTCAGTGTTTTCTAGTAACTTAAACAAGCAACATGCGCTCCTGCGCTCTCTAATCAAAATCAAGAAAAACAGCGCTCCTGCGCAAATAATAAAGAGAACTTTAAACAAGCAATATGCGCTCCTGTGCGTTCTAAACAAAATCAAGAAAAACAGCGCTCCTGCGCAAATAATAAATAGAACTGGTAGCACACAGCTGAACACACTCCTGTGCGTGGTGTCAGCAAAGTATTGAAAACAGGCTCCGTGATACAGATCACCGACCAGAGGAAATGCCTGCAGGGGAAAGGTTACTAGTGAAGTCGAGGGAATCGCCACTCTTCTTAGGAATGGATCAGCCAGGGAACAATACTCAGCGCGGCAGACAATAGGCGTCTGCATAGAAGGAGAAGCAACAGTTACCCTATTGAGGAAAATGCGGAGTCTCTACCTGCATCCGATGGCGGCAACGGCGTTAATCCAAAGCGCCGGGGTAGCGGGATGCGCCAGCTGATAAACCCGTCACACCGGAAGCGCCGTGACTAAGGTGGCGTCCGCTTCCGGTCTCCGCAGCTAGACTGCCAACCCGACTCCACACCTGTGAAGTCACGATCACGCTTCGTAAGGCGTGCGGAGGTTTACGAGCTGACCATAACCATGACAGTACCCACCACCAAACAGAACCCCCACCCAATAGCCCACTGATCATATAACAGTGGCGGGGCGAGGACTACCGGGGTGACCCACGTGGAAGGCCCTGACCAACCGGGAAGCATGACGAACATGTGATAAAGGTTCCCAGGACATCTCCTCCGGGCCATACCCTTTCCAGTCCACCAGATAGAAGAGCCTCCCCCGGGTCCTCCGGGAATCAAGGATGGCCCGGACCTCATACACCACATGGTCATCCAGAAGTACAGGAGAAGGAGGAGACGAGACCACGCAGTCAGGGTGAGTAGCCCGTAGGAGGGACACATGAAAAACTGGATGGATCCTCATCTGGGGGGGCAGAGAAAGTTTCATGGATACACGGTTGATCACCTTAGCAATGACATAGGGGCCTACATAACGGGGCAACAGCTTCTTAGGACCATGCACATTGAGGTTCTGTATGGACACCCACACCCTATCCCCTACCTTGTAGCATGGCACCACCTGCCTGTGTCTATCTGCCGCCTGCTTGTAGTGTTCCTTAGCTTTAGCCAGCTCAAATCGGGCCTGCTGCCAGAGTTCACAAAGGAAGCTGTGATAAGCTTGTACCGTGGGTAAGGGGTTGTTCAGTGGTTCTTCCCAGGGAACGGTACGTGGATGTCGCCCCTGGAGACAGTAGAACGGGGACATTCCGATAGCGGAATGCCTGCTGTTATTGTAGGCGTATTCCACCAACCACAGTACCTCTGACCAGTCCTTCTCTACGGCCAACAGCAAGCAGCGGAGATACTGCTCCAAGGTCTGGTTGGTCCTCTCCGCCTGGCCGTCTGTTTGGGGGTGGTAGGCCGACGACAAACGCACTTCCATATCAAGGGTGTTGCACACCTCATTCCAAAATCTGGATACGAACTGGGACCCCCTGTCCGTGATCACAACAGACGGTATACCGTGCAAACGTACCACGTTGTGCATGACGACCACCGCCAAGTCGACTGCCGAGGGCAATTTCTTCAGGGGTACGAAATGAGCCATCTTGGTGAGGTGGTCCACAATGGTGAGGATGGTGGTGTAACCAGCCTTTGTTCTGGGTAACTCGACTACGAAGTCCATGGAGATGGTATGCCAAGGATACGGAGGCACAGGGATGGGATGCAGCAGTCCTACTGAGGACTGAGACGAGGTCTTCCCCTGAGCACAGATGGCACAACGTGTTATGTAGGTGTGCACGTCAGCGTCCATAGAAGGCCACCAGAAGTGCCGCTGTAGCAGATCTAACGTTTTGTGATGGCCCGGGTGGTTGGATAACGGGTGATCATGGCACATGAATAGAGCTTGTTGTTGGTGATTCGTCAACGGCAAGTAGTAGCGGTCACCCTTGTACAGGAATCCGTCCAGCGCTGTGACGCCTAGGAGTCCTTCCGTCCACGTCGAAGGGTCGTTCCTCCGTATGTCATCACGTAGTTCAGACAAAAAGGCAGAGGAAAGGACCACCCCTTGAAAACAGCGTTCAGGGATAATGGGCGTTGGCTCGACCGTAGTTTTGGTATCTTCGGTTTCGTCAAGACGGGACAGAGCGTCGGCCTTGGCATTGGCTTTGCCGGGGCGGTACGTGATGTGGAAGTCGTACTCACTGAAAAACAGAGTCCAACGCAACTGCCGAGAGGTGAGGGCTCGGGCAGAGCGAAGGAATTGGAGGTTCCTATGGTCCGTGTAGATGGTCACAGGGTGTTTCGCATCCTTGAGATACTGGCGCCATTCCTCGAAGGCAGCTTTAATGGCCAGCAGTTCCCGGTCCGAGATGGTGTAATTGCGTTCTGCTGGCTGCAATCTTCTGGAGTAGAAGGCCACTGGGTGCAACAGGCCAGTTTTGGCATCTCTTTGGGACAAACACCCCACCCAGGGCATCTTGTGAGGCATCGGCCTCCACCACGAATGGCTGTTCGGGGTCGGGATGTATCAAGACCGGGGCTGTAGTGAATCTCCTCTTTAGGTTCTGGAAGGCTTGTTCTGCCTCATGGTTCCAACTGAAGCAAACGCCCTTGCGCAACAACCCAGTGATGGGGGTGACAAGTCTAGAGAAACCAGTGATGAAACGACGGTAATAGTTGGCGAACCCTAGGAACCGCTGGACGTGCTTCACTGAGGTAGGGGAAGGCCATTGCAGTATAGCCTCAACTTTCTTGGTGTCCATTTTGATTCCTCCAGGGGTTATGATGTGTCCAAGGAACTCCACCGCATCGGTGTGAAAGACGCTCTTCTCCAGCTTGACATACAATCCGTGTTGTTGGAGTCGTCGCAGAACAGTGCGGACGTGCTGTATGTGTTCCGCCAACGTTCCGGAGAAGATCAGGATGTCGTCAATGTAGACGATACAGAACTGATCGATGAAATCTCTCAGGACTTCGTCGATGAAATACTGGAAGGCAGCCGGGGCGTTGCAGAGCCCGAACGGCATTACCTGGTATTCGAAGAGACCATATCTGGTTCGAAACGCGGTCTTCCATTCGTCCCCTTTTCTGACCCTGACGAGATGGTAGGCCCCACGGAGATCCAGTTTAGTATAGAGGGTGGCGTCTCTCACCTGGTCCAGCAAGTTGGATATTAGGGGTAAGGGGTACCGGTTTTTTATGGTAATGGCATTCATGGCTCTGAAGTCGATGCACGTTCTCAGATCCCCCTCCTTCTTGGTCACGAAAAAGAGGGGGATGACACAGGTGATCTGGAGTGACGGATGAACCCATTGCGTAGGTAATCGTCGAGATATAAGCGAAGGTGTTCGTTCTCTTTTTCGGTAAGGGAATAAATACGGCTACAGGGAAGAGTGGAACCTGGAATCAGGTCTATTCTACAGTCGAAGCTTCGATGAGGAGGCAGAGTGTTCGCTCCTTTTTGTCGAATACTGTAGCCAGGTCCTGATACACGTCCGGCACTGTCCCTTGCGTGGCCATAACCGTTCCGGTGAGAGGTAACGCCTGGGCCTGTACGTCCTTAGTACCGGAGGAGTCTGCTTGCGGGTAACAGCGAGAGGAGCAAAGAGCCGAGTCCAAACTCATAACCCTGGACACCCAATCAATCCGAGGGTTATGTTTCACTAACCACGGGAGACCCAGTATCAAGCGGAACTGAGGTGCGTCGATAACATCGAAGGTGATGGATTCCGTATGGTCATTCTCGAACGTCATTCCCAGGACCTCGGTCTGGAAACGAATGAGACCAGAGGTAAGATCCGTGCCGTCCACTGCCTTAACCGTCTCAGGCTTCGCCTTCGGCACATCAGCCATACCCAGCTCCACCATATATCGGTTGTCGATGAAGTTGCCGGTGGCTCCCGAATCGATTAGGGCCGTGACCTGCCATACCAAGCCTGTCAACGTACGTAATGTCACCTCCACACCCAAATGACGGCTGCCGTCACCAAAGGCAGGGGTCGGCGTCTTGGCGGACGAAGAACCCAGTAGCCGGACCCCACCGCCTACTGGGTTTCCCCGTTTCCCGACCAATCTCCCTTGACCACAGGAAGAACAAAAGGCTTCTTCCCTTTTGCTCGGGTAGGTTTTACAGGACATTCCCTGACAAAGTGCCCATTTTTGCCACAATACAAACACTGGTTCTGTCGTCTCCTTTTCTCCCGTTCTTCTTTGGTGAGAGGCCCACGAACACTTCCTATCTGCATTGGCTCTGGAGCGTCAGAGGATGGAATAGAAACATCGGCGGTTTTTTCTTTGTGCGTCAGGAACCGAGACTCACCACCCCTGTTTCTTTCTGACTTACGCTCCTGTAGTCTGTAGTTCAGTTTCACCACTAGGTCAATGAATGGCCCTATATCCTCCGGGGGATCAGGTATTTGGGAAAGTAGGTCCTTTAATTCGTCACGCAAGCCCCTGTAGAAGACGGACACCTTCTTGGACTCGGGCCAGCATGCTTCTATCACCAGCCTACTGAAGGTGGTGATGTAGTGCAGTAGATCTGTGTTACCCTGTTTTAAGCCGAGTAATTCATTATCTGCGGCTTGCACAAAGGTATGGCGGGCGAACATCCGTCGCATGTTGTCCTTGAAGACCGGGAGGTTATACAACATGGGATCGTCATTCTCTACCAAGGGAATAGACCACTGGGAAGCATCGCCCCCATGTAGGAGAGGATGAAGGCGATCTTAGATGCGTCATCTGGAAATGCGGAAGCTCGAGCCATGAAGTGTAAATGACATTGATGAAGAAAAACACTATACTTGGTGCTGTCGCCATAAAAACGTTCAGGTGGAGCCAGCTGTACTGCGTGAGGAGCTATCACCTGTATGGTGGTGTCCGAAACGGGAGCTGTGGCTGAACTACTTGGTTGGAACAAGGGAGGTCTCAGTATTCCTTCCTGTCTCACTCTAGCAGAAGGAAACTGGCCCCAAGGCCCCGTTCCCCCGCCTGTTGCCTGTGTCTGCAAGGCGGTGATGTCCTGTCTTATGCTATGACTCTCTGCCTGCATGGTGGCAAGGATGGCAGCTATGTCTTGTAGGGTGATCTCGGGGTCGCCCATATCGCCCCGGGCAAGATAGACTACGTGGGCTTTGGATTCTGTCAGAGTCCCACAAGTCTTACCTTCTACTTGTGAGAGGTTCTCGCAGGGGCGACAGGGACCACCACCACCGTTTCCCACCTACCCTAGTAGCTGTGTGAACGCTGACCAGGATGTAGATGGGACCAGGGGTAGAAGCCAGATCTAGACGGGACCAGGGGTAGAAGCCAGGTATATACCCTCAAGACACTGGTTCTGTAATGAAAAAAATAAGGACACAGCTAGTACCTGTGGTGCACACCAACCCCCTCCTATGTTCTCGGAGTATTACTAAAACAATAAATGACAGTATGGTCTACCTTATATATACATATGAAATCATCAACCAGAATAGCAGAGAATAAGCGCTCCTGCGTCTTTTCCCAGGAAACGGTGTCTTTTCAGTGCACCAGGAAGTGCACAAAGGACGGTTTCAGTGTTTTCTAGTAACTTAAACAAGCAACATGCGCTCCTGCGCTCTCTAATCAAAATCAAGAAAAACAGCGCTCCTGCGCAAATAATAAAGAGAACTTTAAACAAGCAATATGCGCTCCTGCGCGTTCTAAACAAAATCAAGAAAAACAGCGCTCCTGCGCAAATAATAAATAGAACTGGTAGCACACAGCTGAACACACTCCTGTGCGTGGTGTCAGCAAAGTATTGAAAACAGGCTCCGTGATACAGATCACCGACCAGAGGAAATGCCTGCAGGGGAAAGGTTACTAGTGAAGTCGAGGGAATTGCCACTCTTCTTAGGAATGGATCAGCCAGGGAATAATACTCAGCGCGGCAGACAATAGGCGTCTGCATAGAAGGAGAAGCAACAGTTACCCTATTGAGGAAAATGCGGAGTCTCTACCTGCATCCGATGGCGGCAACGGCGTTAATCCAAAGCGCCGGGGTAGCGGGATGCGCCAGCTGATAAACCCGTCACACCGGAAGCGCCGTGACTAAGGTGGCGTCCGCTTCCGGTCTCCGCAGCTAGACTGCCAACCCGACTCCACACCTGTGAAGTCACGATCACGCTTCGTAAGGCGTGCGGAGGTTTACGAGCTGACCATAACCATGACAGTGAGGGTATCCAGGCGCTGAGGGACTTGCTGCTTAGGGTGGGTTCAGTTGAACAGCCAGGTCTTGAGCACCTTCCGGAATTCTAGGAGAGAATTCTTGCTCTTTTTCGGCATCTGCAGAGCTTCAGCTGACGGCACAAGGAGACAGACAAAGCACTAAATGATCACAGACTACATCCAGAAAAAAAAAAAATTAAAAGAGAGAACGAAGTATTCTGGACTCAACCGCTAGATGGCGGAACAATGCGCAGCATGTGAATCCAGATGAGATTCACAATGCAAAACTCTTCTACATCGTAATGAGGCAAACAAATACCATGGAGGTTTTCTTGTAAGGGGCGTTATGTCAATATAAGGTACTGTATGAACTTTTTGTTCATTCAATGGAAAACCAGCAGAAGACTGACACAAATCTGGTGTAACCTTCTTAAAGAAGCAAAATTTAGAATCAAATTATGTGAAACTCTGTACAGGAATCAGATGCCGACTTATCATTAAGGAAATTTAGTTTTCCAAGCAAGGGACTTCAAAACTAAAAGCCATCGGCTCAAAGATTGTTGGTTTAGCTAGAGTAAAACTATTCAGATTCAAGACAGAGTACATATCTACTAAAGGTACCTTAAGCTTGTCCATCATAAAAAAACGTTTTACTGCTGTGCTGGACAAGGGAAAAACCTTAACTGGAGTATTTCTAGAAGAATAATTCCTATTAAATAGAACTTGATTGATCAACAATGAGTAAAAGGCAAATTGTTAATAGGGCAAATGGTTAAAAATAGTAGTAACAGATATCTCAATAAGTTGGGAGGAAAAGTATCCAAAGGAGAATGCCAAAGTCACATCTCTTGAGACCTGGATGAAATGCAGTTAGGAAGACAGAGCACTGAAGGTGCCACTTTAGCTGGTCCATTCAGTTCTATCTCAGAGAGAGAGACACTCTTTGGCTTCCGTGATTTTTCTGGTAATAAACTTTGGTGTTGTAACCTGTAAGGCGATCACCGCCCAACCTTCCGTGCACAACTCTGCCATCAAGGTCACTGCACTTAGGGTTACTGCTGGCAAATGTACTTAAACACATTGAAGTCACTGGGAATAAGAGACCAATATCCATAGTGCATTTCAACACTTACAGATAAAACACTAGTTCCAGCCCCACTAATTCTATCCTTCCACAATTCTCTACTTGCAGGCTATAAAACAACATCCCATATCAAAGGAGGGTGAACCACATTTATTAAACGGGATCTCCAAGAGGATTGTCTCGAAGACCTTCAACCTCGTCTTCACAACCAATGGTGTATATCGTCACCCTAGGTGTGATATGGTGGATAGTATCATCTTCGGGTCTAATCACTTGAGTGTCACATTCACCAAGAACACTGTTTTCCTCGGTGCCCAATGATGTACACAAAGTAACGTGACTCATTTAAAGTGATGCTACAATGGGAACCTGAGTGAACTTCTGCTTCTCTCTCCCCCCTGCTGATTTAGATTAAATAAAACAACTTACATAGGCACTAATGAGACAGCTTGAAAAACCAAAAGCAGACTCCAGGAGGGAAGATTTTCACTAGACATTCAGGGACTAATAAAGTGCCTGCCTCAAGGTTTGATTAGAGACAATTAAAACCATATTCTAGGATAAGCAAGTAAACAAACATTTTCATACACGCATATAGTGAACAATCTATTTGCAAATTCATACTAAATCGTAGAAGATCATTCATAATTTGAAGCAGGGCTTTATTGAGAAAACAATAAGTAATGTGGACAAAAGTTATAAGAATGACTAGATATATATTCTGGTATAATAAATGGGCACTTCAGAAGCTAGGTATGCCGCTTACCAATTTCGAAAATCTCAGTCGCATTGTCAGTTATGTAAAAGTCTTATTCAGTACTACAAGTGTAGTGCTAAACACAGTACTGCTTCATGGCACTGTTAAATTGTATCGGTCTTGCATAGCACAGTCAAGAGCTTATTAAAAAATGAAGAGTTTTTGGTCTTGCTTTGCAGAAACTTTGCAGAGCATCAGCAGATCAATCCTGGGCATATTAACAGAAGAAAATAACTTAAAGTGGGGTCTGTATCCTGGGACATTGTCAGATTGAAGGAGGCTTCATGACTGATTCCATGCAGGCTAGATGCTGGAAAAAATATTTAGACGCAAAACAACCTGCAGTATTTTTAAGCCAACACTAGATGGCAGAGGATTGCACAGCATGTAGTACACAACAATCTATCCAGTAAATAGTCCCCCCAAAAGAGGAGTTCTGTTCAGGTCAACAGATTATATGCCCCATCAAATCTTGAGGGCCAACATAAGACTAAATGGAACATGGGTCACATGACCCCCTAATGAAGAAAAAACACGACGTGGTGAAAAAAATAAAGACACTTTCATATGAGAACACAGTTGAAATTTAGGGTTGACAAGTTCTGATGCTACTAGTCGTGGGTGGCTGATTTATAATGAAGAATAATGCTGTGCATATCTTCTCTTGGCTGCCCTAGTTTTAAAGCTGTATGTACCGTTTCTGGTCTCATCCTGCCCACGATTTCTAGGAATTGAGAATCCAAACAGAAAGAGAAAATTATTTAATAGTTGGTGAAAAAGCAGATTGGCCAGACTCATTGCAGCTGCCAGAATACACCCTTTTGTGGTTCAACTTATGTTGCTCCCTCAATTCCAACATGCAAAAGGTTGCTGTAGATACCACTCAGACCCGTGCAGCATGTTGGTCTTTTAGAAGAATCCAGTACTGCATTGAGCAGTGAATCCCAAAGAAATCAGGAGGTGCAGTTGGCAGCTTTGTGATGCTTGCTAACAGCTAAATGGCCTAACAGACTCCTGCAGAAGCTAGTAGTGGTTAGGGGTCCAAAGAGCTTCACAACAGATGAGCCAGCAAGTTCCTGCAGACAGCAGTAACTGAACTCATCAAATTTATGGCTGATAACTACTAGCACAATCCTCTTTAGGGAGAGGAACACTAGCATGGAAGTCTGAGTCCAAACCAAGTGGAATATAGTGGTAACTACTTTGACAACCTCAGACCAGTCACATTTTAGATGTTTATCATGGTTTCAGCACTAAATATTCCTGGATGAGATGCAGCTAGGAAGACCTAGCACTTCAGAAGCTGCATTAGCTGATCCATTCCTTATACAGCTTTATCCAAAACTGGCCATATGAGCATGTCCACTTATCCTTCAAGCCCCTGAGCTACGTGTCTACATGTTTTGTACACCAATGTTTTAATTTGTTCTACAAGTTTATTATACTTTGTGCTCTTTTTTCTGATATTTACTTTCTGCTCTCATACTCCGTGATAGACTCCATTTATTCTGAGTTTTCATAAGTTCCGCATCCATGGATTCCAATGACCAGTACTGCCCCTGTGGTAGGATTCCCACCGCCAATTTCCACTATTGCTCTTTCATGGTGTCAGAGTCCCATTCTTCTAATCTGAAACACAACACTAATGCAGAAGGAAGACTGAAGCTACGTTTGCACCTTATCTAGCAAATGAACTACACAAAGGCCAACAATCGAGACAAACATTTGATGGAGGCTTGTGCTTAACCCTAGTTTTACTCTTCAGCATTAGATCAGATTGTCCAGTGAGGCCCACAAGTGTCAAATTAGTTTACTAGTAACCGATTCAATTCCCAGAAATTACATTGACAGTCAACAGCAATTTTAAAGTACAGGAGTTTTAAGGTATTTCAACTTCTTCTTCGACATGTTTCATTTTTGGCCTCACGAAAGGAGCAATAAGTATTGTAGAGAAGGTGGCCATATGTGGCTGTCCTCAGCAGGGGACAAGCGCCTGGTGTTTTTTCTAGTTTGGAGAGTGCAGATTTTTCAATTCATCTTTATCTTCACTCATTCATGCTCCAAACATAGCATGCTACGAAAGCATTTATTCATCACGGTCATATTTGTGTACGGCTGACTGTAAGACTCCCTTTGTTTACCCTCCCAAGTATGCAATGTAAATTTGCTGAATGGCAATTTTGCTTGTTTTTTGCATGGCTAAACATTCCTTTGTGCAAAACATCACATTCGAAGGGAAATAACAGATATAATTCATTCTCACTCAAGAATGCAAACAAACACTAACCCAATAGTAGTGGTGACAGTCTGTGCGTTACAGTAATGAATGCCCGTCGAAATCTGCACACAAATGACATCTGAGGTCTTGTAGATTCCAGGTATTTGATAGCTGTTGTATTTCTTACTTTCTCATCAGGGACACTGCCAATACACCTATCCAAATAAAAATGGGTTGAGTTTAGTAGTGGTAAAATAGGTTTTGGCTATAATCATGAAAGAAGAGTGAGCTTCTACCAATGCACACACTTGTGGGGGAAGTCCAGTACCACTTATTCTGGCACCGTTCACAGACTAGGTAGCATGGAAAATATTAAAAATATATTTATACATGCAAAATGGTTATTTGTAGTTAGATGGTTTAATAAACAAATACTTTCCCAAATCTCCATTGTCTGAACAATGGGAAAAAGAGCAGTCCGATAGGCTTATATTATGAAAGTTAAAAGAGAAGACAGTTCTTTTAAGAGGCCAAAAACTTCCAAAGCCTTTTAATGAAAGCTGCCACAGAGAGTAAACTCTTTGGATGATACACTGAGGGTAATTAGGATAACACTTAACAGGTTCATGATGAGCGGTATTACCCGAAAATGTTTTTAAAGCCGACTAGGCCTACACTGGAGTCACTCTTGATATCAGAATCATGATAGTAGCCTCTTGTAAATATGTGAAGAGATTTCAAAATTAATATGCTACTTACCTTTGGTAAAGCTCTCTCTGGTGGATACTTTAACTACAGATTTCTCACATTGGATAATCTCGCAGAATTCTGGCTAATTTTGTAGCAGTGCTCCTGCATGCTGCTGGGAGGCTGCATACAATTGCCTCCCATGCACGCTGACCTCAGTTTCCTGTCTTCTTTTTGCGCTCCCTCAGGCGCAGAGCATAAACAATTGCCAATTACATTGTTTGGAGTGCTAACTTGGGACAGTTTTAGATGTTAACAGGGGGTAACAACAGAAGAATGAGGCGGGAGGGTAGTGAGGAAGGATTAGTTACTTACCTGTAATCATAGTTCTCTTCCAGGGGTATACTCCTCAAAGTCATAAGCACTGAATTATCCCCGCCCACCTGCGGGATCCCGGAGCATATAGAAATATACATATATATACGTGTATGTTGGGGATCACAAGTGCATAGCACTTCCGCGACATACATATATACATGTATATAAATACATAAATATGCAGCCTAACATAATTCCAATAAGGCAAAATGCCAAAATTACAAAGGTTTTCCCTGTACAGACAATCTCCTATATACACTCTGTAATAGAGAACATACACTGTAATAGTGTCATACAAGAAAACCTTTATTTTCAGAAAAGGAAAAAACATGTAATAGCAGGCAGTTGGCCCATAGGCTGCATAGCTGAATAAATATCACCGTACAGTAAAACACTGGCACCTTGCCTTTAAGGCTTCCAAGAACTTGGACACTTTGCCTTTAAGGCCTCCAGGAGACCCTCTGCTCCCATCATGCACCACAGGTGACAGTTAGGTCAGTTCTTTTTGCACGGTGTACTAACTTGTAGCAATCTGATTATAAAATGCAATCACTACCGAAATATATTAAAAATGCTCGTCCGGGGAGGAGGGAGGGTTGCTTATGACTTTGATGAGTATACCCCTGGAAGAGAACTAGGATTACAGGTAAGTAACAAATCCTTCTCTTCCAGGGGATACTCATCAATAGTCATAAGCACTGAATAGAGTAGCAAGCCCATACCCACTACCTCGCGGACGAGCAAATAGTATTGAAAAACAGATCATCTTAACAGGACATTAAGCAAATAAATTCCTCAGTGAGGCTTGCCCCACTTGGGCATCCTCCTGAGCATCTGAATCTAAGCAGTAATGGCGAGAGAAAGTATGAACAGACCGCCATGTAGCTGCTTTGCAGATTTCTGCTATAGGGACGTTCCTGAGGAGGGCCGTAGTAGAGGCCTTTCCTCTGGTTGAATGCGCTTTAGGCTTTCCCTGAAGAGACTTATTAGCTAATTGATAGGCTAGAGATATGCAGGAGATTATCCATCTTGAAATAGACCTTTTAGAGGCTGCCAATCCTGTATTAATGGGACCGTAGTTGACAAACAGGTCCGTCTTTCTTATTACCTTGGTCTTATCCAGATAAAACTTCAACACCCTCTTAAGGTCTAACGAGTGTAAGGCCCTTTCAGGAGGTGTAGAAGGATTAGAGAAGAAGGTAGGCAAAGTGATAACCTGATTAATGTGGAAATCTGAAACCACTTTCGGCAGAAAACTTGGATGAGTTCTGAGAACTACCCTATTTGAGTGAAAAACAGTGTAGGGTTCCTTACAACATAATGCTTGTATCTCGCTGACTCTACGAGCAGACGTGATAGCAACCAAAAACGCCACTTTCCAGGACAAGTGCTGCAGGGAGGACTTGTGTATTGGTTCAAAAGGTGCGCCCATCAGTTTGGTAAGGACCACGTTGAGCTCCCAAGGAGGAGAAGGGGCTCGTACTGGTGGGTATACCTTTTTTAACCCTTCAAGAAAATCTTTCACCACTGGCATTTTGAAAAAAGAACCGTGTGAAGGTGATTTTCTATATGCCATTATTGCTGCTAAGTGTACCTTGATAGATGTAAACTGCAGGCCCGACTTAGCCAGGTGTAAGAGATACGGCAAAATGACCTGTTCCTGCCCTCTAACTGGGTCATGACCATTATTCAAACACCATAGGTAAAAACGTTTCCACTTGAAAGCGTAGGAAGCCCTGGTAGAAGGTCTTTTCGCTTCCTTAAGGATGTTCATACAGTCCGCTGGCAAGTCTAAGTGTCCATACTGCAAGACTTCAGGAGCCATGCTGTCAGCCTGAGGGAAGGAAGGTTGGGGTGAAACACTCTCCCTGGCTCTTGGATAGTAGGTCCGGACGGCAAGGCAATCTCTGTTGCGGAACTTCGGAAAGTTGTAGAAGATCCGGGTACCACCACTGGCGTGGCAACTCCGGAGCGATCAGAATCATCCTGGAGTTAGTCTTGTAGAACTTCGTGATCACTGCTGGAATGAGAGGCAGTGGAGGAAAAGCGTAGAGTAAGCTCTGAGACCATCTTATCAACAGAGCATTCCCGCTTGAACCTGGTTGGTGATACCTGGACGCGTAGACGGGGCATTTGGCGTTTGTTGCATCTGCGAACAAGTCTATGTCGGCACACACCATCTTTGAAAGATATCCTGAGCCACTTCGGTGTTTAGCACCCAGTCGTGCGCTTCTACGAACTCTGTGCTTAGGAAGTCCGGCTGTACATTTAGGACGCCCGGCACATGGACAGCCGTGATGGTGAGATGCCGTGCCAGAAGCCACTTCCAAATGGCTTGTGCCTCCTGGGACAGAATTCTGGACCTGGTGCCTCCCTGCTTGTTCAGATAAAACATCGTCGTGGTGTTGTCTGTCTGAATCAAGAGGGAGTTGGACTGAAGAGACGGAAAGAAGGATTTGAGGGCTAGTTGGACGGCCCTCAACTCCAGAAAATTGATATGGTATCCCCTCTCTGTGTCCGACCACAGCCCTTGCACTTGAAGGTGATTCATATGAGCCCCCAACCTTGCAGGGAGGCGTCTGTCACTATAGTTTGAGTCGGAGTCTCTTGATGGAAGGGAACACCTTTCATTAGATGCGACCGCTTCGTCCACCACATGATGGAGTCCCTGGCAGACTGGGACAGAGTGATCCGATCCTCCCAGCTGCCTGACGCTTGCACCCACTGGTCTTCCAGAGCTTGCTGCAGGGGACGCATGTGCAATCTGGCATTGGCAACTATGAAGATGCAGGAAGCCATGGACCCCAGGAGAGAGGACACTTGCCGGACTGTTGGGTGGTGAGTCTGCAGGAGTTCTCGGCATTTGATTCCGATTGATGAAAACCTCTCCGCCGAAGGACACACGCTTGCCTCCGCGGTGTCCAGCAACGACCCTAGGTAGTGAATGTTCTGGGTCGGATTGAGAATCTATTTTTTTTAAATTGACTCGTAGACCCAACTTGTTCAGTAACTGGAGACTGTAGGAAAGATGAGACTGAAGCAGGGATGGAGTTGAACTCTTCAGGAGCCAGTCGCCCAGATACGGGTAAACTAATATTTTGCGTCTGCGGAGAAAAGCCGCCACCACTGCCATGCACTTTGAAAATGTCCGTGGGGCTGACTTCAGTCCGAAAGGTAGGACTCGGAACTGAAAATGACGTAGAGCAACTTGAAAACGGAGAAATTTGATGTTTCCTGGACACTGGAATGTGGAAATAAGCGTCCTGCAGATCTATGGAGCACATCCAGTCTCCTTGATGTAGATGGGGGGAAGATCTGGTGCAGGACAAGCATCCGAAATTTCTCTTTGCGGATGTATTTGTTCAAGATGCGCAAGTCCAGAATTGGTCTGTATTCTACTGTCGGACCTCTTTTTTCGACCAGGAAATACCGAGAGTATATCCCCTGGCGCCTCTGGCTTTTTTCTGTAGAAGACCGTTTACTTCCTCGTGTAAAATGTGATGACACAAGCGGACTCCTCCGTCCGGAGGAACCGATGGAGGTGGGATCTTGAACCGTAGCAAGTATCCATTTTTAACAATATTCAACACCCATTTGTCGTTGGTTATGTTTCTCCACTCCTCCAGATGATATGCGATACTTCCTCCTACCGGAGTGGCACACGTGTTTAGAGGAAGCACTCCCTCATTGCTTTGATGGCTGCTTTGAGGTAGAGGCCTGTTGTCTATTGGTCCCTCTTCCTCTTCCTGGTCTCTGTTGGTGGAAGTGAGACCTCTGCTGCTGCTGCTGACCCTGAGCCGACCACTGAGGGGTTTGAACCCTCTGTTGGAACGGGCGTTTATCGTAGGGGCGGAAGCACCTACGAAATTCCTTCCGTTTCTCGATACCCACAGCTTTCACCGTGTCCAGCTCTGCTTTCATCTTTGCCATTTCTTCGTCCGCATGCGGCCCGAAGAGAGAAGACCCATTGAAAGGCAGGTTGGTTATCTTCCGCTGGACGTCGGGTTTGAGGCCAGTCAAGCGGAACCAAGCAGAACGCCTCGAACAGATACCATGGAAGTATCCGTGGGCAGCCAGATCGGATGAGTCAGCGGAAGCACTAATCACCTGATTAGCCACTAGACCTCCCTCTTGCAGTTTTTCTCGAAAGTCTTGCTGGTCCTCTTTTGGGAGTTCCGCAAAACGTCCCAGTGAATCCCACAAGGATCTTTCATACCTCCCCAGCAGAGCGGAGGCACTGGCGACCTTCATGATAGAAGCTGAAGTGTTGCACATCCTTCTACCTAAAGAGTCCATCAGTTTACTATCCTTATCCAGAGGCGCTGAGGAGGAAGACATAGATGAGTGCGTCTTTCTAGCCACCGCCACAATGATGGAATCCGGAGGAGGATCCGATCGAAGGAACAAAGGATCTTGGTCCGGAGCCTTGTACTTTTTAGCTATTCGGGAAGGAACAGCTCCCACCGTTGCCGGTGTCAAAAAGGTCTGCATAGCAGGTTCGAGAAGGCCTGGGACAAGAGGAAGAAAAAGGCCGAGCAGAGGAGCGATGATGAAGAGTCTCGAAAATCACTGAGGAGGAAACAGCGGGGACAGACAGAGATGTTCAGCTTATTCGCTCCTCTACAGAGAACCTCATTAAAGGTGCTGAGGTCATCAATTGGAGAAACTCTTGATGGAGGTGTAGCCGTCAATGTTGGAGAATAGTCTCTGATAGAGGACCTGGTGGGAGAAGACCAGGTGGGAGCCCTATGCCGTCTTCTCTTCGGAGAAGAATGATAAGAGCGAGATCTGTCCCTTGATCGAGCATGGCGGGCATGTGGAGATCGTGATCTGCTTGAACTGCTCCTTCTGGAAGAAACCACAGTCGGTGACCTTGATCTTCGAGGTGTTTTAGGGGATGGAGAATCCCTGGACAAACGTGAAGGAGAATAGGTACGGGAAAAGTCCGACCCCGGGCTACTGAGGGCCCTAGACTTCCTGAGCCGTGCATTTTCACCAACCATATTGTCCAGATCTCCGGGGAGATCTGGACAATATGCAGTCCTGGAGAAGATCTAGATTTTGAGGACGATAGAGATGCAGCTCTAACCTCATCTGAGGCAACAGCAGGCTCTTTAGCTCTCGACGTCGACCTGTGCTTTTCCCTCGACGTCGACTTCTCCCTTGACATGGGATGATGGATAGGAGGAGTTAAGGACTTCACTGTCCTCGACGGCGACCTCACCTCCTCAAAGATGTCCTCGACGTCGACCGTCTACTCAGTGACTTCGACGTCGAACGCTCTCGCCTCCTCGACGTCAATGGCCTCGAAGTCTTCGACGTCGACTGGTCTCGAGGCACCTTTGCCGTCGGCAAACTTCTCGACGTCGACCTACGGGGTGGCGACGGAGAGTGCCTTGACGTCGATGGGTGTTTTGACGTCGATGGGTGTTTTGACGTCGATCGACCTTCGCCATGAACATACCTCGAGCCCGAGGCAGTATGCTTCGAAGTCAATGCCTTTCTCGACGACGGAGACTCACGCCGTCTCAACGTCGGAGATTGTGTCGGTCGCTTCTTCGACGGCGGCAACGACGTCGACCAGTCCGGAATCTGCAGTTTCCTCGATGTTGAAGAGGCAGAATGATGCTGACGTCGGTGTTCCTGAAGAGAGGAGGGCTCTTGACACGCAAGGCCACTTTCCAGCCGGGCTTTTCCTCTCTCGAGCACAGCTTGGAGGCGAATCCTCTCCCTGTCGCGAAGAGTCCTCGCAGAAAACCTCTGACAATGATAACAAGTGTCAGGCTTGTGACTGGAAGGAAGACAGGCGATACACACGGAGTGTGGATCTGAGATGGCCATCTTCTTTCCACAGGATGGACATTTGCGGAAAAGAGCCGGCATTCTGACAGAAAAAAGAGTGAAATTTGGTCAGAGAATGGTAATAAACCACTGCCAGCACAGGAAAACCGCAAAAAACCAAAGAAAAAAACAATTCCTGACAGGAAAGTCAGAAAAACTGTCGAGCTCAAGCTCCAGGATCCTCATAGAAGGAGCCGGAAAAAAGAACTGACCTAACTGTCACCTGTGGTGCATGGTGGGAGCAGAGGGTCTCCTGGAGGCCTTAAAGGCAAAGTGTCCAAGTTCTTGGAAGCCTTAAAGGCAAGGTGCCAGTGTTTTACTGTACGGTGATATTTATTCAGCTATGCAGCCTATGGGCCAACTGCCTGCTATTACATGTTTTTCCTTTTCTGAAAATAAAGGTTTTCTTGTATGACACTATTACAGTGTATGTTCTCTATTACAGAGTGTATATAGGAGATTGTCTGTACAGGGAAAACCTTTGTAATTTTGGCATTTTGCCTTATTGGAATTATGTTAGGCTGCATATTTATGTATTTATATACATGTATATATGTATGTCGCGGAAGTGCTATGCACTTGTGATCCCCAACATACACGTGTATATATATGTATATTTCTATATGCTCCGGGATCCCGCAGGTGGGCGGGGATAATTCAGTGCTTATGACTATTGATGAGTATCCCCTGGAAGAGAATCTGCAGTTAGATAAGTGTGTCCACCAGAACCAGCATTATTACAGCCAAGTATTTCTGATGGATACCTCTAACCCCAGATTCTTCACCATAGAGTAGATATAACAGTACCACATAATGGAAGGTCTGTGGAGTGGGTCCAGACTAAAAAGCCTTGCAAAACCAAGCAGACAAGTGTCTTTTCTGCCGAACATGGTTGACAAGGCAATAGTGCTGTGAGAACATATGCACCGATGCCCATGTTGAAGCTTGACAGATTATCAAGGACGGGCACACACCACTCCTGTGTCCTTAGCCCTGGTGCAATGCGCTCTCAGGCTGCTTCTTGGCCAGTTCATAGCAGGTCTTAATGAAGAGTACTATCTACTTCCATAAGGTCATCGCCTGCACAGCCTTTCCATTCTTTGCGCCAGAAAAACCAACAAAAAATTGATAATCTATTCCATGGTCTTTGGTACAATCATTGTAAGAATTCAAAGCTCTTTTGGAGTATAAGCGATGGAGCCTCTTATATTTCAAGGAGGAGCAAAGAACGCTGGTAGAGTGATTGATAGTCCAAATTGGAAAGGAGTCATT
This sequence comes from Calotriton arnoldi, assembly GCA_963921515.1. Taxonomy (NCBI): domain Eukaryota; kingdom Metazoa; phylum Chordata; class Amphibia; order Caudata; family Salamandridae; genus Calotriton; species Calotriton arnoldi. The sequence continues at coordinate 1,391,893 of CAWUFW010002404.1, read as the reverse complement.
ACTTGCCCAAGTTTTCAGCACCAAATTGTCATGAAAAAAATTGATGACGGAAGTGACTGCAGTTCACTAAGTTGATGAGCTGATGTCAATGCAATGAGGAAAACAGCATTCAAGGTCAGGAGATGAGGAAATTCAGGACCAAGTTAAGGTACCACTGTGGCATCACAAACTGTTTGGGAGGTTACATGTGTGCCAAACCATTAATAAAATGAATCACAACAGGCGATTTAAACAAGGAGGGTTGGTCCCGCAAATGTAACAAGCATTGGCATAGCCAATAGGTCTTGCCTTTGGGGCCTTATAAGTGTTTAGCCAGAGCTATTGACTTTGCCAATGTCTTCAAGCTGTGCTGTAGAGAAGTGTGGCTGCTGTGCAGCATGCTGAAAAGTTATAATAAAAAAGTGTCAGAAGCATTTTTGTTACTTTATATATGACCAAGAAGGCATTATGTAAAACTGAACGACCATATTAAAAAAAGTATTTACAATAAAAATTCTCAGTTTTCTTTTGTTCTTGCAATGCTGGCAACTTGTTTCTGCCTATTGCAATGGTTGTTTGTTAAAGCTTTTTTTTGAGGGGGCATAAACAATCGGAGGGTGAAGGTTGGGAACTAGTACCTGTATTATAACACTAGCAGCGGCCAGACGCTAGGGAGAATCAACAGATGCCAGATTCCGAGAGCAGGCTGAGGTGGTGCTGAGTGATGCTGAGGTGGTAGTGGTGGTGGTGGTGACTGTTGCGGAGACGATGCTGAGGTGATGCTGAATGATACTCCGGTCTTGCTGAGTGATACTGCTGTGGTGCTGAGTGATATTGTCTTGGCGCTGAGTGATGCTGTGGTGGTGCTGAGTGATATTGTCTTGGCGCTGAGTGATGCTGTGGTGGTGCTGAGTGATATTGTCTTGGCGCTGAGTGATGCTGTGGTGGTGCTGAGTGATGCTGTGGTGGCGCTGAGTGATGCTGTTGTGGCGCTAAGTGATGCTGTGGTTGTGCTGAGTAATGCTGTGGTTGCACTGAGTGATGCTGTGATGGCGTTGAGTGATGCTGTGATGGCGTTGAGTGATGCTGTGATGGCGTTGAGAGATGTTGTGTTGGTGCTGAGTGATGTTGTGCTGGCTCTGATTGATGCTGTGCTGGCTCTGATTGATGCTGTGCTGGCTCTGATTGATGCTGTGGTTGCGCAGAGTGATGCTGTGGTTGCGCAGAGTGATGCTGTGGTTGCGCAGAGTGATGCTGTGGTGATGCTGAGTGATGCTGTGGTGATGCTGAGTGATGCTGTGGTTTTGCCGAGTGAGAGATAGAGTGAAGATATAATGCCCAATTAGAGAGGGTGGTGAGAGAGAAGGAGAGAGAAAGGGTGTACATAGAATAAAGAGTGGAGCGGGATAGAGAGAGAGAGAGAAAGAAGGGGAGAGAGAGTGAATGAAGGAGTTTGGAAGAGAAACAGATAAAGGGGTGAGAGAGAATGAAAGGCTAAAAAAGATATAGAGAGGGGAGAGTTAATTAAGTAGAGAGAGAATTAGAGAGGGAGAGAGAGAGAGAAGGAGAGAGACAATAAGAGTGGGGGTGTGGAGTTTAGAGTGAAGAAGTGACGCGGAAAAAGTAACCTTAAATATAGCTTTGTGGTTTGCGCGAATAAATATTTTTTTAAAAACAGAGTGAGACAAAAATACTGGTAATTAGGCTGAGACTCCCAATATAAAACAAATAGCGATATAAGGTGAAATCAACCCACCGAAGCAATATTTCTAACTAGACAAAAAAAGCTTGCATTTCAATGCTAATCGCTGTTGTTTTTCATGTGACTGTAGTCCAGGGCCGTCAGTTGGTAATGTGAGCTGCTGCTGCGATTGAAACATCAGAGTCCAGAGAGTTAATGAGCCATGACGAGGAAATGAGGAAGAGATGGGAAACCCAGATGGCAGCTGCGCGCGTGCACGCTATCGTGAACGCAAGCTGGTCGCCAGCCGAAAGCCAGTGGGTTTGCACTTCCAAAACCCGCTTACTAAAACTCTCGGCCAGACCAGCGCAAGCACTGGTGCAGGCCGAGACCTAAAAAGGCTGAAGGGCCGATAACTAACCTTTTACAGTTCCCACTACTAGGCCCTGTTGGACTAAGGACAAAACAAATAAAAGGATATCCAAAAGCTTTGCCTGCAGGGGATCAGTGTCCAAGGCACCACACCAGGTTACAAATTTATCCCAAAGCCAAGTATAAGAAGGGATTTCATGCGGTGAAGATGTCATCCACCACTTCAGAAGGTAAATCGAAATCATTCAATTGCTGCCTGCTCAATCTCCACGCATGGAGGTGTGAGTTGCGGAGATTCAGGTGGAGCTGCACTGTTGCTGATACAAGAGATCCTTGCAAAGTGGTAGCCTGATCGGAGGACAGGTGCTTAGGCTCACGACTGCTGGGCACCACACTCTCCCAGGCTACTATGTTAACTTTGGGCCAGTTGTCTCCTAAAAGGGCTTTTGTAAAAACTCCAACGTGCACAATTGTTGACACTGCGCGCTGACTGTGGCAAAAAGTTCTAGTCCGAGCTCTCCTCACTAACGGAAGGTGCTACGACACCTCGGTATGGATATGCCACTTGTGGTCTGTCAGATGACATCTGTTCACTTTGTCCGCTCGGGCATTCAGGGATTACGATGAGTTGTTGGCAACCAGGAAGATGTCCTGCCACTCTGGCCACCACCAAAGATGCAAAGCCTGCTGGCACAGGACCCAGGATCCCACACCACCCTACTCAGTACCACTTGGCGGTGGTGTTGCCCATGAGAACGTGCAACAGCCGCCACTTGATGGATCGTACGAAGGCTTTCAGGACCACACAAATTGCTCGTAGCTCCAATTTTAAGTTGATGTGGAGCAGACCCATCACTAAAGACCAAAGGTTTCTGCTATCCAACTCCCTAGTTGGCCCCACCCCCATCCCCGTCTTATAGATAGGGAGGAGAGAAGAGGTAGAGCATAACCTTTTTGAACAATTTGTAAAACCATCTGTCAGACGTAATGGATTGCCAACCTAGGAGAAGTGCTGGATCCATCTGCGGCCACGAAGGGACTGAGCTGTCGGCTGCATCAGCGACTGGGAATGCAGTCTCTGCCTAAACACCAAAAAGCTGAAAAAGGGATCACTGCATGGGAATGGAACGTCCGATCTACTTGTCACGCGGCTGCCCCCAGAAATACTTTAAAGATCTGGAAAGACTGGTCTGAGTATAGAGGGATACGGCTAGAGCCATGCACAGAGAGGCCAAAGGCGGATGTTGGGGTTACAGGATTGTGTGGGGTGGGCAATATCAATGAACAGGTGGGAGGATTAGTTCCGGCCCTAAGGGTGGTCAGAAGTTCAGTCGTGGGATTTAATGTGATGACTTTTCTGCCTTCTTGTTGTGCAATATGTTCTGCATGGGTACTGGGCTCATTGTGCTGCTTTCTCACTGAAATTTGTCAAATCAATAAAAAGTTTTACAAAAAATTATACTCATGATATGGCCATTTTCACTATGGCTAGTGAAAAACCTTTCTCCATGATCTCCAGCACTCCTGGTATCAGATTTATAGGCTGAGACAAGCCATAGAGTATGGAGTTTCCACAATGTCAGGAGCAGAATTGGGTGGAGATTCCAAGGGAACATTTGATTTTGTGGCATCTTGGAGTCTGTGCAGATTCCGGTCTCCCCGTTTAGACAAAACTTGATTTCCATCAAACAGCAGAACAGCAGCTTGTCACTTATCACTTTCACATCAGTGAGATATGAAGCCCTTGAGCACCCTTTCTAATGCATGTAAAATAATTCCGCTCACTCATCCAACAACAATGTACAGTAAAAAGTTGTTTTTTTTACAAAAAAAAATCTATTCATGCACATTTGGTGATCTTGCTGTACCAACGCCCAACACTAATCACTACACTGAACAGACCATTCATTACAAACCAGACACCGTATGATCAGACCACTATGAATCTTCAAATTCCTGACTGGGCAATAAGATGCCGCCAGATGGTCAGATGTATACCTTCATTGTGAGAAATACCGATAACATTACACGTCAAGAAGATTTTTTAATTCCAGATTGTGAATCTATGCATGGTAAATGAGCAAAAAAATCACAATGTTGATTTCAAACATTTAATCACAGGAAAAGGACACTTCTAACAGATATTTTAAAAAAATGGCAGGAGAATGCGACTCCCCAATGGGACCGCCTCCATAATGCACAGCAGTTAAATGATTTCTACATAAAACTGGACTGTGATGTCAAGCCACCATAGCCTAAAAAAAATGAAAATGAATCACAAAGGGTCCACATACGTTCTCTGAAAGACATGTGCATTATACTTTTGAGACACAGTAAAGATTTGCATTTAGTTGTGAGTGATAAAATGGTAACTTACTTTATGCCCGTATCATCATTAGAATTTAAAATCCACTGCAGTGAGGAGTTGAATGAGTCTTCAAAGTCGGGACCCAAGGTCTAACAAAACAAAGAAAATGTTTTATTAAAAAGTGATGCTACTAAGATTCCGGCAATAACAAAAGTTTCCCCATTATAAGCACATTATTCAAACTTGCCGAGATGCAGCACCATTTTAGTTCAAAGATGGGCTAGACTAGCCGAATAAATACCTGGTTGTAGGGTCCATGTAGAGTGATGAGCTTTGGCAATATTCCCCACTAGTGGCTAAAAAGTAATGCTACCACAATGCCAGCTTACATTTATAGAGGAAGAAGTTTGAACAACAAAAAAGCAAGTGACACTAGGATTGCCAATTCCTACATGCAGTTATAATTGAACGAAAACAGCACAACCTGGCTGACACGAAGGCAGTGTCCCAGTAGACTAGGCACTGTTTCCTAATGAATAATTTTCCTTATGTTCTGTCAACTGAAATATAGTTATTAATAGAATCCAGGACAGAAACGTTTAACTGAACAAGTGTATAAGGTAACAACCAGCCCATCTCAAAAGCAAGGTGAAATATCACTTTCGGTCTTCTGCAACAATGCCACTTTACTTCATCACAGGGATGTTTTCCTAACCAGCACAGGAACGTTTTCCTAACCAGAACAGGAACTTTTCCCTATCCAGAAGTATGGCACCACTTTCTCTTCTGGTGCTTTGCAAGCCACTCAGCAGGGAAAAACACTGGGTGTTTTTTACACATGAATGAAACTCAAGGCCCAGCGCAGGCCTATTTTAAGTATGTTCCAGGACCCTTCTTACATTCTTCCTTAGCCACCATCTTTGCACTCAATTTATAAGCCACCTAGGTCTGGCAAATCCAGTTGAACAGGAATGCAGTGAATATCGTATGCTAGTCTTAAAAGAACAAGAAATTTCATATGTGAATTTCCAGAAGATATTATCACAGGTAATTTCTAACAATGTATTTATTTTTTATGCAACTACATTAGGATGTTCTAGGCCCCTAAAAATTCTACAATTTCATTTAATGTCAAAAAAACTCGAAGATTCTGTGATAAAATCCTTTAAAATAGTGCTGCGAGCAAAGAGCTTTGAAATTGTGCTTTTGAAAGACTTCTCAAATAAATCTACAGCATCCACTAAACAGAAGAATGCTGCGCTTTCCTAACGAAAGTATAACTCATTAAATGAAAGAAAAGAAAAAAAAAAAGATTCTTGCAAGGATGATACCTGTATTACGGTAAAGCATTCTGAATCTTCGACTTCAAGATCAGCCATTTCTTTCTGAGAAAGTGAAAGGACATAGGTGGTTTTGCCAGAAAAGTGATTGACAAGTTACTTACTTCTCTCTTTCAGGCAGCTATCCTTCCAGGATCTTTAGAATATTCCTAGGTGCCACCCTGGTTGCAGAATTCAACGCAATTGCTCTGGCATAATGCCTGGTAGTGCCATCTGACTCCAAGACCACTTCGCGCCACCTCGGAAGTGAAAAAGCAGAGCCGCATATAGGCGCCAGTATCTGTTTATATTTGGTTCTCTTCCACGCCCTCAGAGGTGGTTCAGCTTTGACAGAATGAAGTAGGACTGTGCAAAAAAAACACTAATTGAGGACCATGTTAGAATGTGCTTAGTCCAGTCCACAGAACAGGGAGGTGGGAGGGCAGTGAGGAATCTTCTGTTAGAGTATCAACCAGGAAGAGCGTTACTGAAGGTATGTAACTTGTTCTTCTGATGGATACTTCTACTGACAGATTTCTCACCTTTACAACAGATACCCAAGCATTACCTCCCAAAAGGTGGAAGGTTTATGGAGTAGTCCGAAACCAAAAAGTCTTATAGGACAGTGTGTGTAAAATGGCTCACCTTGATCTGTCTGCCAAGGCAGTAGTGCTTGGTGAATGTGCGCACTGGCGCCCACACTGCAGCTTGACAGAGGTTCAAGAGAGGAATTCTATTTGCTAAAGGAGTTGTAGCTAAAGGAGTTGTAGCTAAAGGAGTTGTAGCTCCCGTATGCCCCAAAGGCATACGGGAGGATCCTTCTTGGCTACACCATAGCACATCTATATCTATAGGATGATCCTCCTCTGTTCTGCCTTTCCTGTTTTTTGGAAACAGGAAAACCCAAGAAGAGCAGGAAACCCCATGAACAGCTGATCATAAACACAAACCTCTTTTGTATGTTCAATGTAGAACTTGGGATCAAGCTGATGAGAGTCTCTCCTCCTTTTTCAAGGGATATGGTGGAGAGAAAAATGCAGGCAGTGTGATGAATTGGTCCACGTGAATGGGCGATACCACTGTAGATAGAAATGCAGCCTGCATCCTCAGCACCAATTTGTCATGAAAATGTGGTGTATGGAGGACAGAGCCTGCAGTTTACGCAGTGCCTGCAGTTCACACAGAAGCAATAGCAGTAAGAACAAGCATTATTTATGCATCGGTTTCGTCTATGTGAGTAGAACGGTGTGAAAAAGGATCATTTCTATTAATCACAAAAAAGAGACCCCAATGAATCAGTCATCTCATGATAAAGTGTTAATTGAAGTATCACAAAAATGATACCGAAAGGTCACCCTTTATAAACTCCAAACAAAATAACGACACAAGCAAATTAAAACGTAGCATACCTGGTCCATTCGGGGTGCCGACGCACTCCCACCAAACTGCGCATTGTCACTACAGAATTACCACTGCACAGCAAAGCCTCCAACACTGGTCAGTGCTTTGCACTGCAATGATCAGTTCTCCGATACTGGAGTTCTGAGCACACCCTGAAGGAGCAACAATCACTGGTAAACCCCACCCCTCCCGAATCATGACCCTCAACCTGGACAGCCGTGTGCACACTACCCCAATCTCGCCACAAGTCCGTTCCATTATAGCATCACAAAGCTAAAATATGTAAAGAAAAAAATAAATAAAAATCACTTAAATGGTGAGGGCTTGTCCCTTTCTCTCATAGAAATCACCAAGGACTCTTGTACCCTTACTGATTCTCTCTTATATACCTGTTTTTCCCTTTTCCTTTCAGGGCCTCCTCTTCGAATGAGCGTGTCCCTGTCCCTTAAAGTGACAACATTCCAACAACATATACAGACTCGATGTAAATCGAGCCCAGCATCAATTATCTGTTATTGATCTTTTTACGGCATGGCTCCGCAAGTTCAGTACTTCCAGGTCGCATGGAAGTCAATCCCATGGCTGCCCATATTACGAGGGTCGTCCTGAATCTGGAGGAACTGGCAATGTGTAAGTAGAATGGGAATTGGAGCATTGTCAGTACCTCAGGAAATTCTAATGCGCTTCACATAATGATTTACCCACTGGCTGTGGAGTCCTCGTCTGCCTCGTTGGTATGTAAAAACAGTCCGAGCCAGTGTGTGTGCCCGAATTTTACACCATTTAGAGCGGGCTTAACGAACTTGGAAGTGGCAAGCCCTGCTGTTACCACCCAGTTCTTGCTGGGATAAGGGAGATGAGAAGAGGAGGGCGGTGCCAGGTGATAAAAAAAAGGCTGTAGTGTACGGTTCAGAGCAGGTCTTGGGTAATGACGCATTGGATTCGCCTATGTGATGAATAATAAGTTGTTTTTAATCAATCACCATCCAGGACGAAGGGAGGAAAGAAAGAGCTCTCTGACAAGTATCACGGGAGTAGAGAGGATGTTGCGCAGCGGCCAGAGCTGCTGACTTGAGAGCTGGGGATCCCGGTACGAGTCTTGACGGCGCAACGCACAAGTTACTAACTTGTGTAACGATATATCTGTAAGAGACAGTAGTTAGTGACAGATTCCTTACCTTAGAATATCCCCAGGCGTCAGGCTGGATCCGGAAAGTTTTTGCGTAGCAGTACCCTTGCGCGTCGGTAGGCGGCGTCGTGCGGCTCCGCGTCCGTCGTCGGCGTCGTGATCGCCGGGATGACGTCGCAGGCAGTACTTAGACGCCGCCCCTGCGCGCTGACGTCAGTTCTGTACACGACTTTCCGCGCCAGGAACGCAGAGCCATGCAAGAAGCTGACATAGGTGTCTGAAAAATACTAGGGCCCTGAAAGGGATGTCCTTAACCCTAGAAATCAGTTCGCAGAACGGGGAGGATGGGTGGGGCGGTAGGAATCTGTCACTAACTACTGTCTCTTACAGATATATCGTTACACAAGTTAGTAACTTGTGCATCTGAAAGAGACACGTTAGTGACAGATTCCTTACCTTAGAATAGATACCCCAGCAATACCAACCCCGGTGGTGGGTCTGCGAACAAAGATCAGACAAGGAAGTCCTGGAGGACAGAACGGCCAAAGAAGCCGTCCCTCCGGACCTGACTGTCAAGGCAGTAATGCTTTGTAAACGTGTGCAGCGAGGCCCACGTAGCTGCCTGACAAATAACCGGCAGCGGAACACCGCAGCCCAAGGCCGTGGTAGCAGCCGTTGCCCTTGTGGAATGGGCACGCAGCCCAACAGGAGGCTCCTTCTTCGCCAAAGAATAGCAGGTCTTGATGCACAAGGTAACCCAGCGGGAGATGGTCCTCTTGTGCACCGCCCGACCTTTTTGGCGCCCACGTAGCCAACAAAGAGCTGGTCATCCACCCGGAAGTGTTTTGTGCAGTCAATATAGAAGGAGAGCGCACGTTTTGGGTCCAGACGGTGGAGCCTCTCTTCCTCTCTGGAAGGATGCGGAGGCGGAAAGAAGGTGGGCAAAGTGATGGTCTGCCCAATATGGAAAGCAGTAACCACCTTTGGCAAGAAGGACGGACGCGTCCGAAGAACAACCTTGTCTGGATGAACAGACAGAAAGGGAGGTTTGCAAGATAGAGCCTGGAGCTCACTCACCCGCCGAGCGGAGGTGATGGCCACCAGAAAGGCTGTCTTCAGAGTCAGAAGACGAAGAGGACAGTTATGTAGAGGCTCAAAGGGAGCGCACATTAAAAGGTAAGAACCAAGTTCAAGTCCCACTGAGGCATCACAAACGGAACAGGAGGAAAGAGGTGAGTAATGCCTTTTAAGAACCTGTTAACAACAGGGGACTTGAAAAGGAGGGCTGATCAGGGAGCCTGAGGAAGGCCGAGATAGCACAAAGATAACCCTTGATGGTACCCAGGGCAGAACCCTGTTGGGCCAGAGAGAGAAGGAACAGAAGGACCTCAGAAAGAGGGGCAGAAAGGGGATTCACAGCCTTTGCTGTGCACCATGCCACAAATTTGTTCCACCTGCAGGCGTATACCACCTTAGTGGAGGGACGCCTGGCTGCCAGAATCACATCACAAACTTCGGGAGGCAAGTCGAAAGGAATCAACTGCCGCCGCTCAATCTCCACGCAAGCAGGTGTAGACTGGACAGGTTCGGGTGAAGGACCGTCCCCTGCTGCTGCGACAGAAGATCCTCCCGAAGAGGCAGACGGATCGGGGGATCTACGCTCATATTGAGTAGCTCGGGATACCAAACTCTTCGAGCCCAGTCCGGAGCCACAAGAATGACTTGGGCCCGGTCGTGCCGAATCTTCTTCAACACTCTGGGTAGAAGTGGTATAGGCGGAAAGGCGTACAACAGACCGCAACTCCACTCGTGACGAAAAGCGTCTCCGAGCGAGTGCCGCCTTGGAAATTCCAACGCGCAGAACTGATGACATTGCGCGTTCTCTTCGGTGGCGAATAGATCTAACCAAGGCTCTCCCCATTGTAGAAAGAGTCCTTGCGCCACTTCCGAGTGAAGACGCCATTCGTGATCCATCATGCACCTGCGGCTGAGTTCGTCCGCCCTGGCGTTCAGGGAACCTGCCAGGTGTTGAACCATCAGGAACATGCCCTGATGTTCCAGCCATGTCCAGAGGCGCAGAGCCTCCTGACAAAGGGTCCAAGACCCCACCCCGCCCTGTTTGTTGCAGTACCACATGGCGGTGGTGTTGTCTGTGAACACCTGCACTACCTTCCCTTTGACAGAGGGAAGGAATGCCTTGAGTGCAAGTCGGATCGCCCGGAGCTCCAGAAGGTTGATATGGAGCCGGGACTCCGCCGGAGACCAGAGGCCTCTGATCTCCGCCTCTCCCATGTGACCGCCCCATCCCAGAAGGGACGCGTCCGTCACAACTGTGTGCTCTGGCTGGGGAAGGGAGAGGGATCTGCCCATGACCCATTGCCGGTTCGAGAGCCACCACTGCAACTGTCTTGCAGTCCCCTCCGAGATCTGGACGTGATCGGACAGGTTGCCCTGGTGCTGCGCCCACTGGAACTTCAGGTCCCACTGCAGAGCCCACATATGCCATCTGGCATGATTGACCAGCAGGATGCAGGAGGCCATGAGGCCCAGCAGCCTCAGGGTCATCCGTACCGAAACCCAGGATAAAGGCTGAAAGATCGGAATCATAGCCTGAATATCCCGGACTCGCCGTTCGGGAGGATAGGCCAGAAACTGCGTCGTGTCCAGAACCGCTCCGATGAAAAGGAGCTGTGGAGAAGGAATCAGATGCGACTTCGGCACATTGATGGAGAACCCCAGCGAGTGCAGGAGTTCGGCCGTAGTCTGGAGGTGGGAGACGACTGCCTGGGACGAGCCCGCCTTCAGCAGCCAGTCGTCGAGGTAGGGGAAGACTGAAACCCCTGCCCGGCGCAGATGAGCTGCGACCACCGCCATCACTTTCGTGAACACCCGAGGGGCACTGGTAAGGCCAAAGGGGAGCACGGTGAACTGAAAATGCTCGGGGCCTACCGTGAACCGAAGGTAACGCCGGTGGGCCGGCAGGACGGGGATGTGGAAATATGCGTCCTGCAAGTCCAACGCTACCAACCAGTCTCCAGGGTCGAGGGCAGTCAAGACCTGAGCCAGGGTGAGCATCTTGAACTTCTCCTTCCGGAGGAAGCGATTGACGTTCCGGAGGTCCAAGATAGGACGCATGTCCTCCTTGTCCTTTTTGGGCACCAGAAAGTAGTGGGAGTAGCAACCACGCCCTACTTCTGGGGTCGGAACACGCTCGATGGCCCTCTTGGTCAAGAGGGCCGCGACTTCCTTCTGTAGAAGCACCAAGTGATCCCCTGACATGCGGTGGTATTGAGGTGGCATGGCTGGGGGGGGTGGTCTCGAAGGGGAGGGAGTAGCCCCTTCGGACAATGTCCAAGACCCACCTGTCCGAGGTGATGGTACGCCAGTGGGGAAGGTGATGGCGGACCCTGCCCCCTACTGGCGTGCTGTGCACCTGAAAGGAGGGACTAGGAGGGTTTGGAGGTCGCGGACGGGTTGGAGGTGGTGGCCTGACCCGCACGCTGGTTGCCCGATCCGCCACGGCGGAATCCACATCCTCGGCCACGCGAAGACGCCTGCTGCGCGGGCCGGTGGCTGGGCTGCTGACGTGAAGGGCGCCCCTACCGTGGCCACGATAGGGGCGAAAAGCAGAAGTCAGCGGAGGGCGTGTAGCAGAAAGGCCCAGGGACTTGGCAGTAGCCCGTGAGTCCTTAAAGCGCTCCAACGCATGGTCTGCTTTGGACCCAAAAAGACCGACTCCATCAAAGGGCATGTCCATGAGAGTATTCTGGACATCCCCTGAAAAACCAGTGGTTCTCAGCCAGGCGTGGCGTCGGAGTGCCACCGTCGTTGCAATCGACCTGCCCAGCGAGTCGGCGGTGTCAAGGCCACAACGTATGGTGTATTTAGCCGCATCCCTTCCTTCCGCAATGGCGCGGGAAAGCAGTGTCTGGACCTCCTCAGGACACTGGGGCAAAACATCCGCCACCGAATCCCACAGGGAGTGGGTATATCGGCCCAAAAGACAAGCGGTGTTAACCGACCGCAAGCCAGCACTGGAGGAAGAAAAACCCTTCTTCCGAAACTGATCCAGGCGTTTGGATTCCCTATCCGGAGGAGCGGTAGGGAAGGCGGTTTGGGAAGCGGAGGCTTGGACAACCAAGCTCTCAGGAGTGGGGTGGACAGAGAGAAACAGGGGGTCGCCCGGAGCTGGGCGATGGCGTCGTGACACGTTCCGATCCACAGGAGCCCCTGTGTTGGGCTTGGACCAGGCGCCCAAAAGAACGTCAGTGAGGGCGTCGTTAAACGGCAGCACAGTCTCCGCAGAGGAGGCTGCCGGCTGAAGCACCTCTGTCAAGATGTTAGGCTTGACCGTCAAAGTAGGAAGTTGGAGACGTAAGGCCCCAGCTGCCCTACGCAACACCGTACCAAAATTGGCTCCCTCCTCCGTAGCAACGGGAGGAGACAGCATGCCAGTGTCAGGGGAAGTATCCAGACCACTGGCCTCCCCTAGACTCTCTGTCCAGTCCTGATCGTACTGACAGTGTCGTGTCAGAGGGTCATCAGACCCCTCCCAGTCCAACTGGTCCTCCTCTGGTTCAAAATAAGGAGGAGGAGGGACAGTTGGGACCCAAGGTCCCATCGGCGCCGGAGCCGGCGTCGAACGACGTCGGTCCGGATCCATGTCCGGAGCCGGAAGGAACAGGGGACGACGCCGCCCGGAGCCCAGGGCGGCGCCGAGAACGGCACCGGAGACATCGGCGCCGGCGGAGGTGTCGTTAGGTCGACCGGCGTCGATGGGGGTTGTGGAGCCGGGATCGAGGCCGGGGCCGAAGCCGGAGCCGGGATCGAGGCTGGAGGCACGGGCGACGCCGGGGCCGGAGCCGTCGGCGACGCCGGAGCAACCCCATCAGGGCCCGAAGGCGCACCGGAGGGGCCTGAAGGCCCGAAGAGGCGGGCCATGGCCGACAGGAATTCCTGTACTTTGGCCGGATCCGCCCCCGAACCCGGGAAGGACGGGTAGTGCGGGGGCGACTCCACAGGCATGTCCGGGGCCGCGGGGACGGTGCCGGGAGGGGCCTCAGCCGAGTCGCGAGACCGGCGAGGCGAAGTCCTAGAGCGATGATGCTTTTTGGACTTTTTGTGCTTCGACTTACCGGACGAAGAAGACTTCGACGCCGACGACCGGTGTGGACTCCGCGATCGACCCCTGGACCTCTCACGCGACCGGGGCTTCCGCGGAGCCGAATGCCGGGCCTCGAGGAGCTTTCGAGACCGCTCTCGCAAAGCTTTCGGGTGGAGGGCCTGGCAGTCGGTACAAGACTCCGTGTCGTGGCCTCGGCCGAGGCAGAAGAGACACTCCCAATGCGGGTCGGTGACGGACATCATCCGCGCACAGGCGCCGCATCGCTTGAAGCCGGGCATCCCTACGACACCTTGAAAGATGGAAAAACAGTGAAAAAATTCACCAAAAAGTATGGTCAAAAAATGACCAGGGCACTGCTCTTCCCGGATCTGCGCTTGCTGGCGCGGAAAAAGAAGAACTGACGTCAGCGCGCAGGGGCGGCGTCTAAGTACTGCCCGCGACGTCATCCCGGCGATCACGACGCCGACGACGGACGCGGAGCCGCACAACGCCGCCTACCGACGCGCAAGGGTACTGCTACGCAAAAACTTTCCGGATCCAGCCTGACGCCTGGGGATATTCTAAGGTAAGGAATCTGTCACTAACGTGTCTCTTTCAGATATCCTGTGACTCTGGGCAAATCTCCTAATCTCTCCGGGTGATAAATTGAACTATATAAATCTGCTGCAAGACGCAGAAAGAGGCAAAACTTTAAGGAAAAATAGTTCCACCAAAGCTGAAGTGAACAGTATTTCAGCTACAGGAAACTGATAAGAGAATCAGACGAGGAACAAGCATTGGTAAATGCAGGAAAATATGCTACAGCCAATAGAAATGGAGGAAAAGTAAGTGGCAAGCATAGGAACCAATGAAAAGCGAGGGGGCGGGATGCAAGCCCCTTTTAAGATTTAGATTAAAAACAATAGACTTCACAAGCACAGCGCAAGAACTGTGCAGGCGAAACCTAAAAACGGCCTTTATGGTCAGGAGGAAGGAACAGCAGTGCATGGGTTCATAGACCAAGCAAATGAGAAAACTGGAGCGCCATATTACAGTCCCATTGGTGCACACCAACAGATCGCAATATTTTCCAATAACGCACCACAACAGGCTATTTGAAGGAAGGCTGGCCTTGCAAACACAAAAAGCAGTAAGGGTAGGCTTGTAACTTTTAAGAGTTGGGCTAGCAACAAAACAAATAAATCTCATAACTTGGCCTGTAAGGGATCAATGCGAAAGTCTTTTTTACAAGGCCACAAACTTTACCCAGTGCGCTAAATAAATGGATTTAGTTGAGAGGAGCGTGGCTGCAAGGATCACATCGACCTCTTCAGACAGCAAAAACAAACTGCTAATTCGTCACCGGTCAATCTCCACGCTTGAAGGAGAAGACTATAGAGAATCGGGTGCAGGACCCCTTCCTGTTTTGGAGACAGAGGTCCTCCTGAACCAGTAGCCGAATCGGGGGACAAATGCTCAGCCTCCAGAGATCTGGGCACAACACTCTTGTGGCCCAATCTAGGGCTATCAAAATGCCTCAGTGTGGTCTGTCCTGATTTTCTTCAGAACTCGAGGCAGAAGAGGTAACAGTGGGAAATCGTGCAGGTCTATGGTCCCTTACAGAGGGAATTAATCTCCTAATCACCTTTCAGCATGCAAATGTCTTGACACTGGGTGTTCTCTGCATTTGCGAAAAGATCTAGTCAGGGCATGACCAGCCCCACTAGTTGAAGATGTCATTAGCCGCCCCGAGTGAAGGAGGTGACACGATTAGGGTCACCCGGGTCACTCACGACCACCTCTCTGCCTTCCCAATAAATGAAGAGTCGGTCAGACAGTAGAGAATACAAACCAATTAGTTTATTACTGATACGCTGCAGCGGAGCCCAGTCTGATCAGTCTCCTGAGATGACTGCCGAGGGACTGGCCCCCGTTCACACAGTAATACAAAATATACATTTCCAACACCTCTAAAATCCCTCCCAAACTGGAATTTTCCAGCTCCGGCCATGGTGGACAAAGGAGGCAAACAAGGATGAGCCATGGCACAGGGCTGGGTACACGCTATCTCGACCCCAAGGCCGCTCGGCCGGTGCCTACCATTCTAAGATGTGGGAACAAGTCTATCTAACAGCAAAGGTATGCAACAACGCATAGTACATTCATTAGTGTAACGAAGCTTCAACCTTGAGAAGTACAAGCTGGAAGCGCAGAGGCAGCCTTTCTGCTGAGGTAGGCGTTATGAGACAGAAGCTCGATCTCGGTTACAAAACAAGATGGCGCCAAGAAAGATGGCGCCATGAATGCGAACTTAATACGAAATAGAGTATAAGCATTGCAAAGGGAGCATTTCAAGTGTGTGCATCACGAGAATAATATTTCAAATCTAACAGACCCTCCTTTTAGCATTCATGCTAAGCTTTATTGGTGCCATCAGGTAAGGGTCTTTACAATTCTAAAACAGGGAAAAGAGAAACAGTCGCACATACACTACCATTGCTAACATATGGACTAGCCACTGAAACTAATACTCTAAATGCTAGACACACATAATCAATATTCAAAAATACCCTCATCGATGTTTAACAAATCCTGAATACCCTGCATCATCATAGCCTTTGTATTAGAATCACGCCTCGGGGTCCTGGGACGTGCCTTAAACATTGATACACAGCAGGCAAAACAGGCAGGGAGGCAGTGTATACACAGACAGCATGTAAAAATAATACCTGCTATGGCGACCAGGAATATAAGGATCTTCCAACCCCAAGTGGCGAACAGGCTCCAGAACCATCCCGTGAATGACCATGTACCATTCTCCTGGTGTATATCTGAGGCTATTTTATGCATTTTCTGTATAGCAGCGTACACAGTGGGGGCGTGGTCAGGGATGTACACAGAACAGCTACTGCCGATGACGCGACAGGCCCCACCACGATCAGCTAAGATAACATCTAAAACCATACGATTTTGAAGGGCAGCAAGTCTCGTAGCCTGAACCTCTACTGTGATATTTGTCAAAATTCCTGCTGTTATATTAATGACTCCTTCCACCACCCTAGTGAGCCGCCTAATATTAAGACTATTGGCCATAGGACCCCAGAATGGTATGATGCCTTTCAATGCGTCCGTGAACTGCTGCAAGGTGGTGTCTGTCTGATCTATGTCATCAGTGCTAATCATTCTCTTAGTCCGGGGCACATGGGCGCCTCTACGCTGCAGGCGGTGGTCCCTATGGTAATTAGGAGGGGCCATATACACAGGTGGCAAGAGGTAAGAAAGGTAACACCTTCCCGACCACCCTTCAGGAAGCCAAACATAACCATGAGCCCCACAGACAAAATAGACATTAGGTGGCGGGATCAGGGGTGGACTATTTGTCCCTCTCAAGCTATAAGTAGTGTTGCATCTGCTCTCTCCCACCTCTATTGCTCCAGCCCCCTGGACACAGAAAGGAGCCATGACATCCACCACTGACAAGGGTATCGGTTTATCTTCAGTAACGTTGCGGGTCTGAAAGGACTGGTAGTATTCTGATGCGTTAAACTGTAGAAAGTTGTCCCTTTCCGCCTGAGACCAATTTCCTTTCCTTACTCCCTTGTACGCATGCATGCAAGAACTCAAGAACAACCTGCCAAACGGCTCTCGACCTGTGGGAGCACCAGGGGGTACTCTATGCTGGAAACGTACATTCTGTGTCAGGTTACGAGAACTAGTACTTTTTCGTTCCAATGTGTCAGCCTGTTGAAATGAACGGACCATGCTAAGTAATGCAAACCATCCCTCACAACTACTCACATATGACAATGGCATTGATAGCAAGTTCTCACTTCTATGAGTTACTGAGGGCAGCAGCCCACATACCCAACATTTTGTAGTATTATAAGCAGCGTGCGTTTGATGCAAGGTCTGAATGAACACATTATCTTTATAGAACTTCCTGTGCTCCTCCTTGTGAGGCGCCAGGGTAACAAAGATATGCTCGGGGGAACAGGCGTAGTACTAATCAAAGTGTGCACAGGATATTTCTCCTCAAGAAAGTACGTTACCCCAAGTATCAATAATAAGGAAATCTAAATAATTGCTACAAACACAACTTTACTTTTTACAGACCAGGAGGACCAAACTGGCCCATCCCGATCAGAACGCAGAGCTGCGAAAGGCTGCTCCTCCTCCTGAATGGGGCGACCAAAGGGATACATTCTTGTAAAGCAGCGGAAAAGACTTACACTTGGAGCCAAGCTGGAATAAAAGCAAAAAATTAAGGCAACATATTGTTCACTAAACGTAGGCGATGTTGAGCACCGGCGGTGGAGCTGTTCATCTAGCTTGGATCCAGATCCCACGTTGCAGGGCAAAACACCTTCTCCTCGGAAACACAGTTCATTTGCCCTGTTCGGTGACTGTCCGAATAACGCACCAATCTCCCTAAGCTCTCGTTGGTACCATGGGCAGGGTACGTTCGCCCTATTCTTCAGCAATGCAGTCCAACCCTACTAACCTGACTTTCCCTTTGGCGCACTGTTCCTCTTACGGGGGCGCAAATTGTACCTCAACACTCCAGGGACAGCGGGGTCAGAGAACAAAGGGTCAGGCTCAAGGGGACAAAAGGGCAAAGGGTCGGACTCAGACAGGTCGGTGGATTGGGGCTCAACTGGACGTGACTCAATCACAGGTGGGCCAACAAGGTGGCTCCTGAATGTCCTTTATTTCAGGTGGCACCGCCTCATTCAGCACTGCATGACTCTCCTCCTCCGGTGCCCATGTGAGCCGGGCATCCGAAAAAGGAATGAATCGTGGCACCTGCTCCATCTCACAATCTCCAATCCCGTCCGCGACCCACTGGTCATAGGGCAGCTGGAGTGGCACCCTCTTGCAATGAGTGCTGTGGATCCAATTCCTCCGACCGTCACCGCTGTCCTGGTGGCCAGAAGGACCTGCAGGGGTTCTTTCCAGCGTGGCTCCAAACCGCTCTTCCGCTGAAAATTTTGGACTAGAATCCAATCACCTGGCCGTATCTCGTGGCCCGGACCCTCCGGACGTTGCTGCAGTGTTTCAGCTATCTGTTGGTGGATAGAACGGAAATTTTTAGTCAACTCATAAAGGTAGTCTATAAGCAAGGGGTATTCTATGTCGGAAAACCTACGCGGTCGAGGGACGCCCCAAACATTTGTCGGGTGCCCAAACACGACCTCGTACGGGGACAATACTGTTCTAGAGTGGGCTGTAACTCTCGTGGACATTAGTGCTAGGGGTAAAGCATCTGGCCACTGCAATGCTGTGCTCTCTTTGATCTTGGCCATTTTCAGCTTGAGAGTACCGTTGTTCTTCTCAACCAGGCCTGCTAATTGTGGGTGGTTCGCTGCATGAAACTTTTGCCCAATGTGCAATCTGTCGCACACCAATTGGATGACCTTCGCATTGAAGTGGCTGCCATTGTCACTCCAAATCAAACTGGGCAAACCAAAACGCGGGAAGAACTCTTTCAAGAGTACCTTCGCCATGGCGATGTTCTCTTTAGTGGGATAGGCCTCAATCCATTTACTGAATGCACAGACAACCACCAACACATATTTCAAATTATTGACTCCTTCCATTTCGATGTAATCCACCTGGAGAACCTCGAAAGGGAAGGAAGGCGGTGCAAAACTGCCAACAGGAGTGGGGGTACCCTTCCCAGGATTGTGCATCAGGCAAACCATGCAGTACTTCACCAGGCGGGCAGCAACTTTGGCAATATTGTCATTCCGCCATACGGGTCTAGCAGCTTACAAATCCCCTTCGCACTAATGTGGGCTGGCCAGTGCGCCATGGTAACCACAGGGCGGACATATGCATCCGGTAGCATCCATCTCTGCTTTCCGGATTTATCAATCCAGCACCCATCCTCATCCAAATTAGCCTTGCTCTCCTGCCATATTGCTAACTCCTCATTTGTCGCCTTACTCTGAATCGCCTTAACATTTTACAGTGTGTCCTCAAACATCCCATTTTCAGACACCCATCTAGCTGGACCTGCCACAAACATCCTCTTCATTTTAGTTTGTGCTGTCTCCTTCGCTGTCTGATCTGCAAATGAGTTCCCCCTCCCAACATCATCAGTTATTGCCTTGTGAGCACTGCACTTCACTACTGCTAATTTCTTAGGGAGTGCCAGGGCTGACAAAAGTCTATTAATGGGCCGTTCTGAATTCTCATTCCATGGGACGTTAGAAACCCCCTCTCCGCCCAGAGCCACCCAAAATTATGAGCCACGCCGAACGCATACTGGCTGTCAGTATAAATATTGACAGCGAGACCCTCACTGAACTCGCAGGCACGAAGAAGGGCCACCAACTCTGCAGCTTGCGCCGACTGATACGGACCCGTGATGTCTCAACTACAGTGCGTAGGGTGGCGATAGCATAGGCCGCTGTTGTCGTGCCATCTGGTAATTTAAAACAAGAGCCATCGACATATAGCTCCCCTTAAGGTTCAGATAGGGGAACATCAGTCAGGTCTACCCGTCCCTTCGTCTCTTCCTCCGTCCAGAAGATGCAATCATGCACGTCCGTCTCCTCACTTTCAGAAGGGAGGGGTAGTAACATGGCTGGGTTCAGGGTGGCACATCTTTTGATGGTGACATGTGGTGCAAACAGGGTCAGCTCATAGCCAGTCAGATGTGCACTGGTAAGGTGCTGCGTCTTTGTTCTGTTCAAAAGTGTGTCCACAGCATGCGGGACCATGACTGTGAGATCAGTATCAAGGACGAGCACTGCCGATTGTCGGATCGAGATGGCCACAGCCGCGACCGCTCTCAAACAGCTCTGGAGGGCTCTAGTGACGTTCTCAAGCAGCGCAGAGAAATAGGCACACGGCCTCTGCTTACCTCCAAAGGCCTGTGTTAGGACAGAGAGCGCGCAGCCAGCCGTTTCGTGTACATACAACACGAACGGCTTCTGATAGTCTGGAGTGCCAAGCACAGGTGCAAAGCAGAGCGCTATTTTTAGTTGCTCAAAAGCATGATGACAGTCATGTGTCCAAGGCAGGGGTTCATGCACATCTTTAGTAGTTAGGCGCAGCAAGGGCTTCGTTAGTAAAGCAAAGTTAGGGATCCAGTGGTGACAATACGAAGTAATACCTATAAAGGTTTGCACATCTCGTTGCGTCTTGGGGATGGGCATCTTAGTTATAGCAGCAATGCGCTCAGGTGTTAAGTTTCCTTCCCTCCTTTGACAGTAGGTGACCTAAGTAGGTGACCTCCTGTCGACAATATTGACATTTAGAAAGGGACACTTTATGTCCATGATGGGCCAAATGTAACAATTTAACCATTGCATCCTTGCGACCCTTTTCAGTATCCGAAGCGATCAGGAGGTCGTCCACGTACTGCAATAAGACACTACCTGAGGAAAGGCCGAGGGAGTTCAATTGGCCTTTTAAAGCTTGGCTATAGATACTGGGGCTTTCAGTATAGCCCTGAGGGGCCCGACAGAATATAAAACATCTGCCGGTCAAGGAGAATCCAAACAGATACCTGCTCTCTGGGTGTATGGGGATGCTAAAGAACGCATTCTTCAAATCAATGACAGAAAAGTATGTGGCAGAGGGAGGAATCAAGGTCAGGAGAGCAGTGATATCAGGGAACTGAGGGACCACAATCTTATTCACCTCACGCAGATCAATCACAAAGCGGTAGACATCAGGATGATCATCTGGGGAACCCGATGGTGCCCTTTTTAAGATGGGAAGAATAGGGCTATTGCACACATTCGCAGTAGTCTCAACAACCCCAGACGCAATAAAATCTTGTATAATCTGCAATAGCGCCCATTCTCCTGCCTTTGGTATCTTGTACTGGGGGAAGACGAGGCAGGACAGCATTGTCCTTAACCCTGATGGAGACTGGAGGTATCTGCAATAACCCTACATCCGTATCACCTGTAGCCCACAATGTCGTCGGCACCTCTTGAAACTCAGCAGGAAGGGGCTGATCCTTTGACAAATATTGCTTGGAATTCACTACATTGGGTCCTATAGTCATATAGATGCCATCCGGGGAGCACGAAATAGTCGCATGCAACAAGTCCAAACCCATTAAATTCTCTCCGGTTAGATGTCAATAAGAATGGCAAATCTACAGTAAAAGAGCCAATAGTCAGGGCCAGTGGCTCAGAGATGGGGCTCACAACCGTTATACCCGAGAAGCCTACCAAACGGTTTTTTGGCCAGACAGGGCTGCCCCAGGGACCAGTGAACGAGAAACGGAGCTATTCATTGCGCCTGTGTCCACCAAGAATTTCTTCGCTGAGCCCTGCAGATCAGCAGTAACATAGGGTCCCCGCTGATCCACAGGGATCTGAACTGATCCCCCACCCTGCCCTTGGCTGTCCTAGCCATGGGTAAGTCCCGTCACTGCGTCCAAATCATAATCGTCATGGTAATACCGTCGCCCTCTTGGATCATCAAAATAGTTCTGATCAGACAGACCTGGCTGCTCCTCACCTCCCCTGCCTGCGTCGTAGCCACCTGCTCCCCGGCCCCTTCCCCTGGACCCCCCCGTCCGCTCGGGGCTTCAACCCTTTGCAACAGCGTCGAACTCTCACTACGCCAGTGCCCCTCCTCCTTACAATAGGCGCACTGGTCCGGCCCCACAGGCGTAGTATTCCTGCCAGTGCGGGGCAGCTGCCGGGCCGGACCAATGCCCCGTCCTCTACCGTTCCCCCGGGACGCCTGTTGCATCAACACCTTTGTTTTCAGCTCCTTATTCTTCTTCTCCACCTTCTCCTTCTCTCTGTTCTCTCTGCTCATAATACTGTGCCATACTTAATATCACCGATGGAGAGGAGGTAGTCCAAGTGCTCTCCGAAGCCTGCAACCGAGTCGCGATCTCAGGAAGCAGGTTCGTAACAAACCTGTTAACAAACAGCTGGACACCTCCCTCCATTGACAAATCCTGTCCACTGAAATCCCAAAACACCCCTTCAAACCTAGTGAAAAAGTCGGACACACTTTCATCTTTCTTCTGGCGACATGTTGTTAACTTATTCCAATCTACTCTTTTAGGTGGGATCAATGAGTGCATATACGTAATTATTCGGCCCGGCAGAGCTAGTACCTCAGCCTTAGGCTTCTCGCCAGGCTTCCTCTCTTTGTCCCATGCCCTGATCTCACCCCAAGTGCCACCCAACTCCACTATGTGGTCCTGCATATGCACCTGCCGCCAAATATCAACCGGCACCAGCAAACCGAAAAACATCTTTGTCTGCCAGCGTCATCACCGTCGATGACGCAGCCTCTGTCAACTCTTTGTAATAAGCAGCCGGATTTTTCCTAATGTCGGGCAACTGAGTCTTAAGAGACAAAACCTCACTCCTTTTCCAAGGAGTATAAACCCACTGTTCCTGGAAACGGGCCTCTACACGCTGCCTGATGACTTGGTCCTGCCCATTTCGAAGCTCTGGTATTTCGGGGTGGTAGATGGGATGCACTTCCCTCATTGGGAACTGAGACACTGCAGTCGGGCTCTTTTGGATCAACCTGCTTCGGTATCCAATCAACGTGGCAACATTACTAAAAACGTCATTAGGGGCCATGCCAGCTGCATACACACTGTCCCGGATATCAAATAATTTGGGGGACAACACAATTAAAACACTGCTCCCACAGCCCAATCAGAGTAGCCAACATATGCTTGAGGGCATGCTGTTGCACAAATGGCTCGTAATCTTTCAGTACACTCCACACATCCTCCACACTGTAAATCAGATTCCGGGCCCACTGAGAGGCCTGGTCAGCCACCATCTTCTTCTCTGCATCACCCACATCGGACTGAATCAACACTTGCCCCATTCTTTCCTTAGCAGCCGCCCACTCCCCATCATCCAGTCCCCGCACCGGTGTCCCAGGGCACAACAAGGGCGAGGAAAGGGAGTGAAGGGAGGACACACTCGCGGATGTCACGGGAACTAGAGACACCAATGTCTGTGTGGTGGGTGTAAGCGAGAGGGGTAGAGAAGAACTGGAGGTAATGGGTACAGTAGATCGGCCTGTAGTCGCTGCAGCCTCTGCCGATGGAGCCGAAGAGGAAACAAGGGGTGCTCCATCTGAAGCGGCCGAGTCAGGGGCAGGGGAACCAGAGGCGGGAGCATGGGAGGCGAGGTGTTGGGTCGGCGGGGCTGCTGTATATATCCTCTGTGGGGCATAAGGAGGTGGTGGCCGTACATCTAACAGATCCTCCACAAAGGGATCGCCTTCTTCACGTGTAACATAAGACTGGTCACATTGCAATGGAAACTTCCCGTCAGCACACTCTATACCCTTCTCTATCTTCTCTCTCTCGTACGCTATAGCCTTTTGAGTTAGTCTGTCTTCCCCCTCCAGGCCTCCTTCTCCGCTCTTATACGTCTTTGCTTAGCCTCCTTTTGCCATACCTGAAGATTGTCAAACATGGACTGCCTACTTCTTTTTGCAAACAAATTATTCTGCAAGAAGTTCAATTTCTGTTCATCAAAGGTACCTGTGAAAGGCCACTGTAACTTGGCGTTGTCCCTCGTATATTTGTGCCATAGTGTACTAAACATAATAGGGCCAAGGCCGTGCTTCACATACATGTCGAAGTTCGGGGTGCCTTCCGGAGGCGCAGGCTGCCTCTCTTCCAGTCGAGCAACAGCATAACAGCGGCACCCCAAACAGCAAACCTTGCTAAAACAGGGCATCTTCAAGAACAAAGAGGAAAAGAAAATTTGCTACTTGTGCCCGACTAATGACTTACCAATTCTTCCCCACAGGTCCGTCCTCGGACCGTATCGAACGCTCAAAAACCAGTCCTCAGACTGCATCAACTTTTAAATCAGGCTCCACATCACAAGTCCCAAACACTAGTCAAACACCAAGCGTTTTCAAGAAAAAGCCGAATTACCAAGTCGCCTGGCAGAGGGTCCTCAGACACCCTGTATCTCCAAAGCGGTCCGCAGACCTATCAAGCTCACAAACAAACCAAGAAATGGTCTCCAGACCATATCCAAAATTATTCAAGACGGCGCCATATTAACCAAGAATCAAGACAAACTCACCTGGTGCACACAGGTCGAACAAAGTTATTCTCCACTGCCGACTCTTCGTACCAAACGGCCAACTCCAAGGGTTTCGCCTTTTAGGACCCCAGCCGGGATGACCACTAGACGAGGCGCCGCCCGATCAGACAGGCGGGGCAGCTGCGAGAACTAAGCTCGGTCGTGTGGGGATCCCCGATCCGCCCGTCCGACCTGACGCGGCCCCCTCCCCCACACCCGGTTGCAGGAGAGGATGGGACACCCGATGGAGTCCCTGTTCGGGCGTCAAATGAAGGAAGTGACCCGATTAGGGTCACCCGGGTCACTCACAACCACCTCTCTGCCTTTACCAATAATTGAAAAGTCGGTCAGACATTAGAGAATACAAACCAATTAGTTTATTACTGATACGGTGCAGCGGAGCCCAGTCTGATCAGTCTCCGGAGATGACTGCAGAGGGACTGGCCCCCGTTCACACGGTAACACAAAATATACATTTCCAACACCTCTAAAATCCCTCCCAAACTGGAATTTTCCAGCTCAGGCCATGGTGGACAAAGGAGGCAAACAAGGATGAGCCATGACATAGGGCTGGGTACATGCTATCTCGACCCCAAGGCTGCTCGGCCGGTGCCTACCATTCTAAGATGTGGGAACGAGTCTATCTAACAGCAAAGGTATGCAACAATGGATAGTACATTCATTAGTGTAACGAAGATTCAACCTTGAGAAGTACAAGCTGGAGGCGCAGAGGCAGCCTTTCTGCTGAGGCAGGCGTTATGAGACAGGAGCTCGATCTCGGTTACACAACAAGATGGCGCCAAGAACGATGGCGCCATGAATGCTATAATATTTCAAATCTAACACGAGTGAATACACTGCATGTGATCTACCCACAAAAACCTGCTCAGTTCATCTGCCTTTCAGAGACCACAGATATATATATGTATGTATGTATGTATGTATGTATGTATGTATTTCTATAGTGCAAACTTTATTTTACACTTCTGGGTCTGCAGTCTGATGGAGGGTCCTAGCTGCAGATGTCTAAGATCCACCAGGTGCTGGTTGTGAAGGCTTTGTAAATAAGGCAGCTGGTTTTAAAGATGTGCAGGCTAGTGAGGGGAGCCAATAGAGTTCCATCAGGAACGGGGTGATGTGATATTTTTTACAGGCCTCGGCAGAAAAGTGCTACAGTGTGTAAGATTGCGCTCAAGGGGTGCTTGATGGGAGTCTGAAAGGCCATAAGGCAGGGGCGTTACCACCATCCAAATGTGAGAATACCAGGGCTTGAATGCAAGCTCTGTAGTCACTTTGTTGAAGAAACTGTTTGCTATATTTTATTAGTCAGTACTGGTACCAGGAAGTCTGTTTTTGGCAACACGTTCCTTGAGGGTGAAGTCTGTGTTCATGGTGAATCCAACCTAGCATTCGGTGAAAGTTGGGGTACAAAGCCATCAAAGTGCATGTAATTCAGCCATGCTTGCACTGTATCTTGTTTGTTATTCTTGGCAAACACCACAAATTTTGTCGGGGGGGGGGGTTGAGCTTCAGGGAGGTGCTGAACATCTAGGTCTGGGTGGTGTGCAGGTAGTATTTGTGGAGCTGGATGTCTGAAGCGGAGGAGACCTTCAAGTGAAGCTGATTATCATTCCAGCGGCAGTCGCCCAACTAGATGCCAAAAAGGCACTTGATTCTCTTGATCGGTCCTTCCTTCAAACAACTTTAGCAAAATTGGGCATTCCCCAATGGCTTCCATAATCCGATTTGTTTATTAGACCTGGATCCCTTGGCCCATCTGCGGCTTAATGGTACGCTCTCGGAGCCCTTTCCCTTAACGTGAGGCACTCGATAGGGCTGCCTGTTCTCTCCCCTTTTATTTATAATTCCCATGGAACTTTGGGTCTGTGACTTGCAGGAACAGCATATTCAGAGGGGTCTCAGATTCCCACGTCGGGCGCTATTAGCCTCCCTTTACACAGACGACATATTGCTGTTCGTGCATGACCGCCATATTAATTTGCCTCCACTGGTCCAAGAGGTACAGTGGTTTAGTGTATTCTTCGGATTACACATTAACTGGGGTAAATCTGAATTATTCCCACTTATAGACACCACTATGCCTTGTGACTTCGAATTTCCCCCTACAGTGGTGCACAGACTCTGCCAAGTACTTAGGTATTCATAGAGATATTTCGGAGCCGATTTGTCGCAATTATGATCCTTGAACAGACAAGCTCAAGACGCAGATGGCGCTATGGATCGAACTCCAATCGGGCATGGCTGGGTGCATAGCCAAACAACATCTTGTTGGGGCGACATTTTGCCCCAAAGCCAATGGCACAGCCAATTGTGCCTCAGCTTTTTTTCTTTTTCACATTATTTCCCGTTGTACTCATTTTACTCCATTAATCCTCCATTCATTCACTTGAAGCTGCTCAGATCCGCATGCAAGGTAATGCTATTTCCCGGGTTTCTCATGTTCAAGACGGGCCATCCGAACCTCTCTTCAAGAACACGTACAAGCGCGAAGTTCATCAAAGCAGTTTATTAAACCCCAATGCATTTCGGGCCACTAAGGCCCTTCGTCAGGGGTAACTGAAAATAACAATAAAGCATACATTATTGTTCCATTCATCCATGTATATACGAATTCTATTGCAAATATACTTATAATATTAGTTGCACCTCACTTCTCAGTAGGTAACACTCATAAAATTCGATAATGTTGTTTTGCAACGTTCCAATAAATGAACCCTTTAATACCTCTGGCAAAACTCGGTCCCTTCACTTTACATTTTTATATGTGACTCAGTTTCTCTCGGTCGCTGGCTCCCATGTAGTGACCACTTTAACTTCAACCCTCCCATCATCAAAATAGTTGTGTTGCTGCATTTTCCTTCATTTATTTTTAAATATTCTTATCGCCCTCGCTAGTAGTTGTTTTGCTTCTCTGTGTGGGCAGCTCATCCGACTTGTATGGGCTGGCCTTCGACCTTGTCTTCGTTGGGAGGTCCTCACACTTCCTTATGAGCGCAGCAGCTTTGGTGTCCCAGACCTCCAACTTTATTATTACATAGCCCAGGTACATTATACTTACTATTGGTATAACTCAGATGCCCGTTTGCCGTTCCTTAAACCTGAAGGGGCGCAACTACCACATCTTCTATTGTCCACCATACTACCACAGGGTCCTCCGCGTGACCCCAATACCATACAAACACTTGCCACTACTAGCTGGGTATGGTTTAAACTCCTGCGTCACCCAGGAGGAGACACTCAATTTCTCACATATTTCTCACATATTGCGCTACTAAACAACCCATGGTTCCCGCTTACTCTTGAACGCCTGGTGCAGCGTTCTTCGCTCAAGCGACTTACGGGCCTTGGGTGACCTGTTTAAAAATGGTGTGCTCAAACCCAGCTGCACTATGGCTAAGGGAGGACATTCGACAATTATGGAAGGATTCATGTTCCATCGTTTACATAGCACATTGAGTGAGGCACTACCCACCTATCCAACTGAACCTCATGACTACCCAGCCCTCACACTGGTGATCGCTTCCCCAGACAGCAGTCATATCGTTTACAACTTTTATCATACTTCCTTCCAACTGAAGATTGCTAGTGTGGAGAAGGCCAGGGCTGCATGGGAACGCGACCTGGGTATCCCTATCCCAGATAAGACTAGGTACTATTGCTGCACGCAGACTAAACTAGTTTCTGGTAACCACTGACAAACTGTTACATTAAAAGTATCTCCACAGGGCTTATACTACCCCAAGGCTCTTGCAAAATGTTATCCCTCTAGACCCCACTGTTACCCCAAATGCCAGGCGAACCAGGCAGATTTCCTACATTGATCATGGAAAGCGGGGTGACAGCAACTGATTGGGGGGACATCTATTCTACTTCGTCTCTCATGCTTGAGCAGTCCCTTGCTCCCGACCCACTGATTGCTTTACTGGGGTACGTTCGACCATTACCACTAGGATTACGTTGTTTACTGCCATTACCTTACTTCTAGCCAAACTATAGATCTCACTTCACTGAGGTGCTCACACCCTCCAACGGTGTCAGCCTGGCTGAAAGACCTGGCCTACTGTGATACTAACTCTGAATTGAAAGCTTTTCTTCAGCCAGTTACTTCTAGGCACAAAGATATCTGGCAGCCGCTGCGGGACTGACTACTTGTAGTCCGTGGATCATTCTGCAGACGATGAAACAGCAGATTAAATACTTGTTAACTATTCAATGCTGTATGAGGTACTCCCTGGATTTGCTCTGTGATGCCCTGCTGTTCGGTGTCTAGTTTTGAAATGTACTGTGCCTCTATAATTTATTTGGCCCTTTACTGTTTTTATCCCACCCCTTTTTTTTTCTTAGTCATCTTGCTGTGCCACACATGGATTATTGTTTACATTTTGCTCTGGCATCAATGTATGTACTTGTTGTATAAACGATAAATAAAGTTACAAAAAAAAAAAAGTGTATCATTAGCATATTAGTTAATCTTGATGCGGTTATCTGCGAGCAGAGCACAAACGCAGCTCCATGTAGAGTTTGAAGATGACAGGGGACAGTATGGAGCCTAGCGGACTCTAACAATGATTGGGGGTCTTCTGTGGAGACACAAAAGGGGAATGGAGCAATGCTTGCAATAAGTATAACCACTAGCAATCTAAACTGAGAAGACATGGTGAGCAAAAGAACGATGGGTTGAGATGCTATCCCGAGCAACTGCTAGTGGTTAGACATATTGCAAGCATTCTTCCCACCACCTTTTGTGTGTTTGATGTAGTGCCCCAAGTTGCAAGGCTATGCCTAAACGTGGATCTCGTGCTCACAGTGCCACTGGAACCAAGCTATACCTGTCTGATGAGGTACCCCAAGAGATTGTCAGTGGTTAGACAAATTACAAGTATTCATCCAAACACCTTTTGTGCGTTTGATGACTTTAGCACACTGATGGAAAAGCCCAAGAATGACAGAAGTGCAACTGCCATTTCGAGGTGTTCCGCGACGGACTGTGACGAGCCCACCATAAGAAGCCAGTTGACATCGTACAGAAATACATGCACCCCTAACCTGCGAAGATGGCCTACAACCACCCTCATCACCTTTGTGAACACTTGAGGGGCCAAGGTAAGGTCAAAGTGTGTGATGGCAAACTGAAAGTGTTCTGTTGGGACTACAGGACGAGTAATGGAAAATAGGCGTCCAACAAGTCCTATGTCCCCATTCAGTCTCCTGGGTCCAGAGCACAAAGAACCAAAGACTGAGTGAGCATTTTAAACCTGTCATTCCATGAGAAGGCACTGAGAGACTTTGGAGGGGGGGCAGGGGGATCATAGCGTGCGCCTCCGGTACTTGCTTAACGGCACCCATGGTCTAGGCTAGATTTATCTCCTGCGGGAGAAAAGTAGCATGTCTGCCAAAACTTTGTCTGGTCCAGGGTCAATGTGTGGGGATGAGGAAATGAAAGGTAAAACCCATCAATCTGAGGTGACCGATTTCCATTCCAGGGAAGAAAAATCTGTCCCCCCCCCCCCCTTCTGGCTGGGTGTGGTCCTGAAAAGCCCAGTAAAAAAAAAAAAAACGTTACGCGCAGATGGCGCGGAAAAAAGGGAACTGACGTCAGCACGCCGACTAGGTCTGCTTTTGGCTCCGGTGGCGTCATACAGTGTTGTGAGCGGAGCCGTGCTATTAGGACGTCGACGTGGGAGAGCTAGAAAAAGAATTTGTGGAATGCTGGCGCAGGGGTAATTCAAAAGGTGCGGAATCCACAGGCAGATGTACCCATCAGAAAGAGCATGTCCATCAAGGATGCTTGGATAGCCCAAGAAAATCCAATTGCATGTATCCAAGCGTGCGGCCTGAGCACTACACTGGTGCCCGCGTCGCGACCCACATAGCATTTAAGAAGTGCTCGGCCACATCCTGCCCATCTTGGATGGTCCAGGTAAAGGATGCCCGGAGGTAATATGGAATGGCCGTCAAGGTCTCACTAGTATCGGCCCAAAGGACTAAAGCAAAACACTCTACAAAAGAATTTCTATAAAGCTCCTGAACAGGCTCCAAAACATCCAAAATGCCACTGCAAGACTCATCCTCAACCTACCTCGTCACACCCATATCACCCCACATCTCAGAACTCAGACCCTGCCTCGGGCGACCGGCAGCTCAGTTGCATTAGGTCGCAGGGAACTGCCCACCATGTCCTTGGAGGGAATTAGATGTAGAAGGTGAGAAAACTGCTCCTAGAGCAGATACAGTGGTCTGGGAGTGGGGGAGGTGTTTTCTTCCCCTGGCAGAAGACCGATTGGGGTGGTCCCAGGAACTAAATTCACTTGAAAGGGCTTGCCCTGTCACCAGCAAATGTTAGGTGACATTTGGAGAGGCACCAGCTTTTGTTTCCTTAGTCAGATTGGTACCAAGTTGAGTGGAAGGAAGGCTACCCCCCCCAGAACCACTTCTCAGTGACCACAGAGGAGGGGGACTGCTCACTACCCTGACCACATCTCTGCACAAGGGGAGAAGATTTTCCCCTTTTGAATTTTATGAGTGAGGGGAACTGTGGTATTGTTTGCAGTAGGACAAACAGGTACTGCTGAAAAAGTTGGTAGGTTGGCCCCAGGAACTTTTACCCAATGGTTAGCGGTGGCCAGGAGTCACCCCCAGCCACAGGCTGATGAACCCTACAAGGCTGGAGCCTCACTCAGCCTTTCT
This sequence comes from Calotriton arnoldi, assembly GCA_963921515.1. Taxonomy (NCBI): domain Eukaryota; kingdom Metazoa; phylum Chordata; class Amphibia; order Caudata; family Salamandridae; genus Calotriton; species Calotriton arnoldi. The sequence goes on along the minus strand of CAWUFW010002404.1, from coordinate 1,360,838 downwards.
CAGAACATTTTCTGGACCTGCGGAAGAACAGGATAGGACCTGCTGTCTGCGACCTGGGAGGAGCTCTGAAGGACTGAAACCCCTTCCCCTTATACTTAGGACAAAGAAGTTGACTCCAAGGGTCAGTTTGGTAAACACCTGTGTGGCTAGAGCAACACAAAAAACTGCAAAACGCATTTGCCCAACAATTCCCAACTGAACAGTGGCAACTTGAACTTAGAATGTACTTTGCCAGTGGCCTCAGGCCGACACACCGAGAGTCTCAAGGCCCTATGTCTAGGTCTATTTGAGGGTATTTGTAAAGCGCGACTGCTACTCCAAGGAGTGTCCTGGCGCTGGATGCCGAAAGGTAACAGTGGGACAAAAGAGGGGCATTAAGGGCTAGAAAAAAGCCACGTTTTCAGCTTCTTCTGGAACAGGGGCGTAGACTTGATGCTTCTGAGGGCCAGGGGCAGTTTATTCCAGAGGGATGGGCCGAGGAAGGAAAGGGCCTTACCTCCTGACCTGGCCTTTTTAATACGAGGAGTGTTGGCCAGGAAGAGATTGGAAGAGCGGAGATTTCTCTGTGGGATGTAGAACGAGATTCTACGTTTGAGGTAGACAGAGCCTATCCCATATAAGGCTTTGAGTCACCAGTAGAGTCCTAAATATTATTCTTTTCCTTACTGGAAGCCAGTGGAGATTCGTCGGAAGGTTAGATACGTGAGCCTTACGTGGGAGCTCTAAGATACCTCGAGCCGCTGCATTCTGGACCAGCTGAAGCCTGTCCAACAGATACCTGGGCATGCCCAAATAGAGGCTGCTCCCGTAATCAAGGCGAGATACGATCATGGCTTGGATCACCTGTTGTCTGACAGCCAGAGACAGAAAGAACAGCAATTTCCGCAAGAGACGCTGGAAGGTGAAACAGGTGCCCACTACTGAATTTACCTGGGAATGAAATAGCAGTTGGTTGTCAAATTTAAAGCCTATGTTTTTCACCGCCTGGTCTTTTAGAACGGGGGTGGGAGCGTCTGGTGGCCAGAAGGACTGAAAGGTCATGTGGAAAGGTCCTGTGGCACTTAGAAGTGTACTTCTGTGGTTGCTTTGGCACCACGAAAAAGTTTGGTAACTTTTGAAAGCTTTTGCTACAGCGCTCCAGAGACAAGGGGACTTACTGCAAAAACTACCCAACTGGTAGTTCAACGGATTCAGATTGAATTTCAGATTTGTCCCCTTGAAAGGTTCCTTTCCGTTTTGGGACTTAAAAACTTTCAAGAAAAAACCTCAAAATCTCCAGAGCCTTAGCTGGACAAACCTGTGGCAGGTATCCGACTAGCAGTTCCACAGCAGCAGCTAAAATATAAGATTAATCCCAAAGGGAGACAAATTTTTCTTTAAAAAAAAAATGACATCCTTTTTTGGATTAGGAGTTTGAAACTTTTAAAAACTTTTTGGCTTCCAAACTTTCACCAGGATCACCTCACTTGGTGCATCCAACCAACGCTCTATCACCGTCAGCCTCAAATTGCGCCCACGCCCTGGTCTACTGTATCTATAAACTAAGATTGGCGCTTTGTGCTTTTTGGTACTATTTTCACTTAAATCTTTCAAAATTAAAATCTCCGGTTCTCTTTATTGATTTTCTATTGTTTTGGTATCATTTTACTCATAAAAGTTTACTCTTTCTTTTAAAATCGGTATGGAATTTTATTAAGCGGTGTGATTCTTTCTACTGTGTATGCACTGCTCAACTACTTGACACGAACCAGTTAAGCTTAAATCAAAAGCAATGTGTAAAATTACTAGGGCTTGAGCACCGGTTTATTTTACTTAATCTGAGTGACCTCTAGCAGTTGCTAGGCTTACCCTTTGAGGTAAAGACTTGTCCACCCGAAATAGTCCACTTTCCTACATGTGCGAAATAAAATAAACAAGAGAAGAGAATCTTTTATGTGGTCTCTGCTCTTTATGCATTTGGTACCTCCATTTTAATTGCATGGCAATAGGTTTGTTACTGATACCACTGATGCACTGTTTTGTATATATGACGTACTGTTTTGTATATACTCTTTAAATATGGCGAATGTGCATTTATAATGCATCGGCATTTCATTCATTTGGTACCTACATCTCAACTGCACAGCAATATATATATATTTTTCTTTTTTTTTCTCTTGTAAGTCAAATGTTCCTGCAACAGTTTTTTTCACAAGCGTATCTTTTTTTAAGTTGATATCCCCCCCATGCTTAGCTCTAGCTTAAGGAGCATAAATGATTTATTTTTTTGTATTATTTATACTCTGCTGAAATTGTTTATGTCCAATTCTGGAATGAATTTTGGGGCTCCATTCCCTGCATCAGCAGTCCTCTTTGCACTATTTGATAGCAACCACCTGCATTAAAGATGCAGCTGATAGTTCTCCCACATGCAGATAACCGTCGCATTTTTTTCAGGACTGACATGTGATTATGCACCATCCCTTTCTAACTTAATCTGTACTGTCTTTTTAGACAACTTTGTTATTTGGTGATTTATTTACACACTGATCTACTCACCTAATCCTTGCCTCTCAGAGAACTCAAATCCTCATTCATAAGTGGGCATAGTTTCCTTCTTCGTGGATGTAACAGCACTGCCACAGTTTTTTCCTAAGTTCTTATTAACCCTCCACACTATCAAATTTAATTACCACACCTACATGTGTGCTCTTACACCATTCACTAGTAGGGTTTCACTCATGTAGTCCATCTTTAATTTACAATTTCACCTGGTGTATGCTTATATGCCACAGAACCATCAACGTAATTCAGAGAAAGGTTTAGTGGAACCAATTTGATCCCTTTCCCCACTCTCCCCTCTTTGTGGCTCATGATTCACTCCGCAACAGAACACTTTTTTTTCCACGCTTTTACATTGGAAAATCGGCGCTTTTTACCAAATAGTTGATTTAGATGCGAGAATACTTCTAGGGTTTCTTAAAAATTATTTTAAAAATTAATGTGGGTGCCGTTTTAAAAACTTTGTACTGTATTTGCTGTTTGCACGATCGGGAGCTGTGTTATAGCTCCGGGGGGTTGGAAACTTCATTTTTAACCTAGGCGTAGGTCAGCGTCCCAGGCATTGACGCTGACGCCCGATTCGAAAAGGGGCAGATGACGCGACCCCGCAGGGGCACGCCGCTGGCGTGCCAAGGGCACGCCTAAGGCAAGCCCGTCTGCGCCCGTCCGCGCACGACCGGGACCAGGGGCCGGAACCCCTGTAGGTGCCACTAGGGAAACATATTCTTACTCCACGGAGCAGCCTAATCAATATAGAAGGACAATCCAGAGTATGTGCATTCATTTAATTGGGCCTGACAGCAATGTCAGTTACTGCCCTTACTGCCCCTTTAAATTTTGTCCTGTTATCAAAACACCTACAGCTACACTCTTTCGCACTGTTCTCAAAATGTTTTTATTTAATTGCCGCTCGCTTCCCAAGCATTCTATAGAAATCCGGCTATTGCTGGAAGAAGAGAGCCCTGATGTGTTGTTTTTAACGGAAACTTGGTTAAATAGTGAGGCTGTCCCCGCTATTGTCCAAGCTCTTCCTTTTGGCTATGCTATTCAGAGACTCGACCGGGAGTTAGGCAGGGGAGGCGGCATAGCAATTATTCACAAAACTGATTTTAACTGCCGCATTTCTGCAAGTCCCCTACCTGATTGCAAAAGTTTTTCCTTCGCAATTGGTCTAGCACATGTTTGCACTCTCTCAGGGATGTTAATTTATCGCCCCCCAGGCCTCCTCGGCCAATTTTGTAAAGAGCTCCCTGAGATAGCAGCCAATTTTGCTAGTCTTCTCCCCAATTTCACGCTATTAGGGGATTTTAATTTACATTTTGAGGATACCTCACATTCAGCGGCATGTGAGTTGATTGATGGTCTGGGAGAATTTCAATCCAATCAAAAGGTCGGCAGCTCCACACACTCTAAAGGCCACTTGCTTGACCCCATTTCTTCTAATCTTGAGAATCTCCTGGTCGGGGACCCCATCCAGGTGCCTTGGTCTGACCACTCTCTAATTCCATTTACCTGGGCCTCTCAGGTTGCCATTACCTTGGCTGCGGGAACCAAAAGACTGGCTCGCACATGGTCTAAACTCTCAGCAGAGTCCTGGGTGACAACTTTTTTTTTTTTTTTTTTAAACACACTTTATTGGGTTTTTCAGGTTTTATACATCGTATAAGCAGTACATCTCACGCCACCATTAGTCCATGATGCAGTTTGGAACAGTGGTAATCAGTACTATTACATTAACACTTCTATCCAGAATGTATTTCGCGAGACATAGCATTCTTGTGATTTATTATACATTTAACAGATGTTCCTGTTACGATTGCAGCATATTGTCTAGATTCATATGCAAGTGTTTCAACATTATTCCGAAACTTAAGTAACTTCCCCACCCCCCCCTTCCCCTCCCATCCCTCCCACCTCTACTGGTCTCACCCCTGTACATGTCATTTTCACTGAATTCTGCCATATCACACCCAGTCATACTTGTAAGGGCTGTCCGTGCTTATGTAGTGTTTATACGCAGCATTACCATATTTAAAGTTGTCTTATTCATATGTGCAGAGACTGAGATGTAGTACACACCTATTCTTCTTGGGCTATGTGGACGGGTGCAGGTGCAAGGGACTTAAATGCTTCCATTATAAGGTCCCATTCCATCGAAATAGGTCTTTTGCGGAGACCCCGGGCTTCTTCTCGTCTTATGGCCGCGCTTTCGGCACTTCCCCACCTTACCACCTCTCCATGCCAAGTATACTCAGTGGGGGACCTGGCTGATTTCCACCGCATTGTTATGCAGCGTTTCGCTATTAGTAGCGCCAGGTCAACAAAGCGTAATTGTACTTTGTGTTTTCGGGCGTCTAGTCATACCCACAAGGCAGATGCCAGCCGTTTCCCGGATGGGCAGGCCTGTCGCCGTTTCCAAAGCTTGTGGTTATCTTATTCCAAAATTCAGTGATTACCGGGCACGACCATAGCATATGGAGGAAATCTGCTTCCGCCAGTTTGCATCTCGGGCAGGATTGTTGCGAATTGGGGAACATACGCTGCAGGCGCTGCGGGGTGAGATAGGCTCTATGTAATACCATGTATTGGATGAATTTAAATTTAGCGTTGCGGGACACCTTTTTGGGGTATTCTAACATCCCCGCCCATTCTTTATCGGTAAGATCCCTCTCAAGATCCTCAGCCCATTTATTGCGCACCACAGAGAGTGGGGTCCCTGCATGTGCCCTAATACCTCTATACAGCCATTTCGTAAAAGGACGCCCCTCCCCCATTAAATAAATTGCATGTACCTGAGCATGAGTTGGAGGTTCTACCCTCATTGGAGCCCAGTGCTTCTTGACATAGTGTTGTATTGCAGCATGAGTTAAATATAGGTTACCTGGTACCCCTTGTTCTCTGACAAAGTTCTCATGATCTATTAGGGGTCCATCGCTAAATAACGCCCCCACTGTGGCAACCCCCCCCCTCCAACCACTCGAGGATTCTGCGTTTGGTAATTAGGCCCGTTGGTGTGGGAATACCGAGGAGTGGTGTGTTATCAGCATACGGGGGACAGTCATGCGTATATTGCAATGTCTTCCTCCAGTATGCGAGTGCCGTGCGTAGTAGTGTCGGGGCTCCCGGTGGTATTGTGGCCCGGGCTAGCAACAGTGTGTGCAGAGTGCCTCGTTCAATGTCTCGGACTGTGTAGCCTAGTTCATACAGATTACGTCCCGCAAGCCAATATGACAGCCACTGTAGTTGGCTCGCATAGCAGTACGCTCGGAGATTGGGTGCACCCAGTCTTCCCTTGTCCGTGTCCAGTTGCAGTTTAGCTAGGCTTATCCTTCGGTGCCCATTTCCCCAGATCAGTTCAGATACTAAAGTGTCTAGCAATCTAAAAATAGAGGTAGGGATTGTTACCGGCAGGTTTGTGAAGTAATATAAAAGCCGGGGGAGGACCACCATTTTTGAACTGGCCACTCGCCCCATCACCGATAATGGCAGCGATGTCCAGAAGGTTATTTGTGATCTAAGAGCCCGTATTGCTTTGGTGATGTTACCCTCTATTAGGTCTGGTGCGCTCCTATATATCTCGATTCCTAAGTACCTGAATGTGTGCGGCGCCACAGACAGGGACATTTGCCCAAATCGTATAACTTCTGGGCGGTCTCCAGGGCGGAAGAAAAAGGCCTTGGACTTTGCCTCATTTATAGCGAGGCCCGAGATCTGCGCAAATTGTGAAAAAATCTCTGGTACCGGTTCTAGGGTAGTGACCAGATCCTTCGCATAGATAATTATGTCGTCAGCGTAAGCAGACAGCACATGTGTGGTGTTACCCAACCTGATACCCATCTGTCCTGCAGCTGTCCTCAACTTAATGGCCAGGGGTTCTAATGCTAATACGAATAGAATGGGGGATAGGGGGCATCCCTGCCTTGTACCTCTGCCAACCGGATAGGCGCGCGATATGTGACTTCCGGTGCAAGCCCTTGCCGTAGGGGCCGAGTATAATAGCTGCACCCATTTCATGTATGTTGGTGGTATGCCGAATTTTTCCAGGGCCCTGATCATGTAGTCCCACCTGAGGGTGTCAAATGCTTGTCGCAGGTCTAGTGTGATGCAACCGGCATCCTGTTGATCTATGGAAATTGTTTCCATTACTTGATAAAGTCTTCTGATATTTAGGGAAGTACTGCGTGCTGGTACGAAGCCGCACTGATCTATATGGATTAATTTATGCAGATATGGGAGTAGGCGTTTTGCTAGAATTTCTCTCAGTATTTTATACTCGGTAGTAAGGAGCGAGATGGGTCTGTAGTCCGATATGTCAGTAGCCGAACGACCCGGCTTGGGCAGAGAGACTACTAAGGCTTGCATTGTAGTTGAGGGTAACACCCCAGTGTCCATAGCAGATTTGTACAGTTGTTCTAGTTGTGGGATCAGGGCATTGGAGAAGGTATCAAAGAATTCTATTGGCAGACCATCGAGGCCTGGGGACTTATTTCGTGGTAGATCTCGGATTGCTTCCTTTATTTCAGATTTTGTGATAGGGCCAGATAGAGCATCTTGTGCTGCTCGGTTCAGTTGGGGGAATGTTAGATCGCTTAGGAATGTGGTGAAGGAGTCATCCGCTATGTGCGGGGGGGATTTATATAATGATTCATAATATGCGCAGAACGCCTCATTGATGTCCAGTTGTGTATGCACCGTATCCCCATCAAGAGTGGTTATTTCATGTATCATTATGGGAGGAGGCGCATCTCGTATTATACGCGCCAGGAGTGTTCCTGCCTTATCTGCCTCAGTATGCTTTGTTTGGGTAATTGATTTATAGTCTATTTTTCTGAGGGTTTCCAGCAGTTCGGCGTGCCTAACTCGAGCCTCCTGCAGTGGTGTTGTCTTCGTGGGGTCACCTACCGCTTCCTGTTCTAATTTATTCATGTCATTTTCTACGGTTTTGAGATTGTGTATTTCTTGTCTGGCTCCGGCTGTGGTACTTATGGCTATGCCCCTTATCACTGTTTTAAACGCGTCCCACTCTATGTGACGCGTTGAGGCTGTGCCAACATTTTCTGTAAAATAATTTGAGATACCCGTTGCCAGTGTACTACGAAAAACAGAGTCCTCCAGCATTGGTGGCCATAGTTTCCAGGTAGGGATTGGGGTGGTGATTCTGCCCCAAGTTAGGGTGATCTCTAATGGATTGTGATCCGAGAAGGTCCCACTAAGGTATGTGGTGTGTGTAACCTGTGCAGTGAGAAGGGCCGAGCAGAGCACTCTGTCTATCCGAGTATGGAGCTGGTATGTTGCGGAGAAGAAAGAATACTCTCTATTGGTCGGGTTTTTTAAGCGCCATGCATCCCCCAGTGTCCAGTTGTTCGCCCAGTTGCGTAGCGCTTCTGCTTGTTTTATAGACCCTGCTCCTTGAAGTGGGGGATGGGAGCGATCCAGGCTTATGTCCATGACAGCGTTGTAATCTCCGCCTAGGATCCACAGGTGATCAGACCACCCCGCTAAATCTGAGTTGAGACCCATAAGGAACCTATCTTGATCGAAATTTGGGGCATAAAGGCTACCCAGTACCACCTGTGTACCATCTAATGTGCCCCGCACTAAGATGTACCTCCCAAGTTGGTCCACCCGTTGTTCTATTGGTTTACATGGAACTCCATTCCTGACCCAGATTGTTGCCCCTCTAGCAAATGCTGAATATGATGTGGAGAATACCTGGCCTCTCCATTTTTTCTGCAATTTGGTCACTTCCGTGTCGATGAGGTGCGATTCCTGCATGAACACTACATGCGCCTTACGCCGATTTAGCTGTGCATATATTCTATGGCGTTGATGTATGGACCCCAGTCCCCGCACATTCCAGGTAATCATATTATAGGTGCCCTGCATGTGTCCAAGATACGATGTCTATTGCGCCTATGCGCTGGGTGTGTCAGTGTATAAGAACTACAGTATAGCATGTTGGGTGAGCCAGAGTCAATGGGATCCCTAACTATAACATTGAATACACGGTCCAGCACTAGAAATGTGCTGGTCCAAACCAGATACACATCATTGTAAACATTTAACAAGTACTTAGTTGCTTTCGCCATAAGTGGGGGGTGATCCCTGGTGTCCCGGCTATTGAGGTGAGTGACGAATGAGCTCTCCTCGTCCCGGACCAGGGGTGTTTACTAGAGAGAAAGGAAAAAAGGGAAACCAGTACAAATATGGGAGAGGATGTACACGCTGCTATCAGCAGGATGTCTCTGGGTACCTTATAAAGTGTTCTGACTGTATTGTTTGGCGGTCCCACCTGGTACCACCTCATCCCAGGAAACAATCTGCAGTTTGGGGCGTCACAGTTCGAAATAGCGCTAAGCTACCTTCTGAGTCAGACTGGACTGTGTTCTCATCCGAGGAGTCCGTAGTTGTGTGATGGTTACTCTCTCGAAATGTGTTTGCCGCTGCTATTGCCTCCGTGCGTCCTTCCTGCGCTTGCTCCGGTGTAGGGTTCCCGGCCCTGGACTTGTTGTTTAAGATGTTACGGCGGGATCGTCGATTTCGGGTAGTTTTCAGTGTCCGGGGGATGCTTTGCGAAGAGGGCCCGGATTCCGTCGGAGGGAACATGATTTCCAGCCATTCTTCTGGAGTGTCAAAGAACTGCGTTTTTTGGTCATGGATGACCTTCAGTCGAGCCGGGAACAGCAGGGCGTATTTAATGTCCAGGGCCCTCATTTTCTTTTTGACCTCTAAGTATGAGGACCGCCTACGTTGCACTATCATAGTGTAGTCCGGATATAGGGACACTCGGTGGTTCTCGTACTGGATTTGCGATCTTTCTCTAGCTTTCTGCAACAGAGTGTCCCGGTCCCTAAAGTTTAGTATTCTAGCAATCATAGGGCGCGGGGGCGCTCCAGCTGTCGGTCTCCCCGTGGGAATTCTATGCACTCTCTCCATGCAGAAAAAGGACAATAGGCCCTCCGGGGCCACATGGTCTCTGAACCATTGTTCCATGAATTTGGTTGCATTTGGCCCTTCACAGCGTTCTGGCAAACCTATAACTCGAACATTGTTTCATCGTGTTCTTCCTTCGGCGTCATCGACCCTATCCTGGAGCCCGGACACCTGGCGCTGTAGCTGTGCGATTTGTACTGTGTGCTCCTTTTGCTGCGGTGTGATTTCTGCCAGGGTAATAGTGTTACTCTTTACTGTGTCTGCTAGCTTGACATGATCAGCCTTCAGGAGGGTGAAGCCGGTGGTTAGGGAACCAATTTGCTGTTCGATTGATCGTCTCAAGTCACTCACCTCTTGTAGAATTAAGTCTAATTTATCCTGGGGCACTTCCAGGTTAGTGGGTGGGATACAATGTGTCAGTTGGGTGGGGGTGTCTATTTCCTCCGTTTGTTGAGTGCCTGTGGTGCTTGCGTCCGGCATTTTCCCTTTGGGGCGCTCCATTTTGCGATGGTGTCCGGTGTCGCTCTACAGGGTGTTCTGCTACACCGGCCAGATGGAGACAACTCCTCACAAAGTTTATTGTGCACTCCCTATGGTGCAGCCTGTTTTTGTGCGTCTGGAGGTCAGGGGCTTGTGTTCAGATTACGAGCACCCCCTAGAATGGGTGCTGTGCAGGTATTGCGTCTGGTGCTGCAGTGCACCCCCAGTGGATCTAAGCGCCCCTGCCACTATCAATGTCCCCCTTGTCATACACCTTCAGGATCCAGAGCCTGCAATCCCATCAGGCAGGCCCAGCCATTTACACCGCTGTAATCAGGCCAAGCACATACAGTAGTCGGAGTGGCACCTCTGGCCAACACATCACAGATGCAGTCACCACACCCAGGGAAAGTTTGTGCATTGCTTCCTTATGCCATATTTATTCTCATCCTTCTTCGTTATCAGTATAGGGGCCTGGGACAGGCCCAGGTGTCCTAGTCAGCAATATTGCGTTGCAAGCAGTATCTGCCGGCTCCCAGGCTCCTCTGATCACATTAACGGTGCCCCACACCTCCTGCACCGCTCCGCAGCCTCGCTCCCCATCAGCTGCTGTTTGATCCGCATATGGAAACGGCCCCCATTCACACGCCAGGCCCTCTTGGACTGCCGTATCCCTTGTGACTCAGATGAGGGGAGGGGATCGCACGCAGACCGCAATGGCGGTTGTACACCGCCGCTCTTCTCCGTGCTCAGCTGGATTCACCACGGCAGCGTCAGGTCTTCCAGAGAAGCGGAGCGCTCCCGGCCCCAGACACACCGCAGGCAATGCGGGCAGGTCTTTCAAAGAAGCGGAGCGCTCCCGACCCCAGACGCACTGATGGCAATATGGGTAGGTCTCCCCGCACACCGCTGTCTTCCGCGGTCTCCCGCTCCCCAGCCCCACCGCAACAGGCTCACTGGAAAGTCACCCCCCAGGCGCTCCCCACTCACCGCTGCACCTCTGGGAGAGCGCCCGATCGGCAACTCAGGAGGCTCATAGCCAGTCTGCTCACGGGCGGGTGGGAGAAGGGGAAGGGGGGTCAGGGACCAGCGCGGCCCTCCAGGCCTCGGCAGGCGACAATGTTCCAGAGCAGGGTCAAGGAATCAGCCTCCACGCTCCGGGTCCCAGACACGCCCCAGTCCACAGTCGAGGTATCGAGGGGGCGGAGATCCAGGCAAACACTTCGTCAGCATATGTTGCTGCAGCGCGTTGTCTCCGTCGCCAGCCCTCGTCTCCCGCCTCACAGGCTAGGCCTCACACGCAGTCCCCTCCCGGCATTTAAGCACTGCTCCCCGTTCGGCAGCCGACGGGGCTCCAGTCAGTTCAGTTGCGGTATCCTCACAGCTGGGCACTTATCCGGTCCGTCTCTGCAATTATTGCTGCGGATGAGGATCCTTTGTTCAGGATTTTAAGTAGGATTTCTCTGGTCCGGGCACGGAGCTCCCTTACTGTGCGTCCGCCATGGTTGCCTGGTGGCCACGTCGCCCCAGCTTTATGGTCGCCCTGGGTGACAACTCTTGAAAATACTAGACCGGCACCCGATCTAAACCCCACTATTGCAAAGGATAAATTTAATGAGTGGCTTGAGGTATCACTGGACAGTGTTCTCCCAAGAAAATTGATTTGCAATAAGGTAGAAGCTAAGCGTAATCCTTGGTACTCCCCCAAACTTCGTGAGCTTAAGCAATCTTGTAAAAGATTTGAAAGAAGATGGCGGAAGGATTTTTCAGCAATTAATAAAGATATCTATAGAGAGGCTATAAAAACTTATAAAGCTGAAATAAAATCCGCTCAGGCCCTCTATTATGAAGAGAGAATTATAGCGGCCTCCAACTCTCCACGCGAAATCTTTCGCATTGCGAAAGCACTTCTTACACCCCTTTCTCCCCCAATGGTATCTGATGATATTCCATCTCGCTGCAACCAAATGGCAGAGTATTTTTTCAACAAAATACAAGACATATACACCTCTTTCCCCCAGGCTACAGCTCAACAAAATGCATTATCAATGGATAATAGGCCACAAGACAGAGAATGCTTAATGGAGGAAATTCCTCCTCTGAATTTGACCTCTCTGCGAGGTATTCTCAGTCAATTAAAATCTGGCTCCCCCATAGACCCGGCCACCTCCACCATTTTAAATCTAGCCATGGAGACTCGGTCCCCAGTTATCCTCGACTTGATTAATGCCTCACTTTTGGCAGGACATGTCCCTTCTCTCTGGAAACGGGCTATGGTCAAAGCACTCCTAAAAAAACCTAATCTGGACCCTGAAGTGTGGGGGAACTACAGTCCCATTTCACTACTGCCAGGAATTAGCAAGTTTACAGAGAAACATGTGAACTCCGCGCTCTCTGCTTTTTTGGAAAATAACTGCCTCCACCCCTCACAGATGGGTTTCAGACCTCAACAGGGTACGGAGACTGCTCTTTTGGCAGTGGTAGAGGAATCCAGAAAAATCTTAGACGGCGGAGGTTGCGTTGCTATTATTCTTTTAGATCTCAGCGCAGCCTTCGACACGGTTAACCATCAGCTGCTGACCCAGAGACTTGGGGAGATGGGAGTAGGTGGGACTGTCCTTAAGTGGCTACAGTCCTTTCTGGAGGACAGATCTTTTCAAGTCTTTGAAGATGGAATGGTCTCAGAACGGATGCCCCTTAGATGTGGGGTTCCGCAGGGATCCTCCCTGACCCCCACACATTTCAATGTTTATATGAGCTCCTTGGCAGAAGTGGTGCTACCTTTCGGAGTACAGATCCTTACCTATGCGGATGACACCCAACTGGTTGTGTCCCTTAATCAACAGGATAGTACAGGGCCTGGTCTGGCCTTGTGCCTGGAAAAAGTTTTGATATGGATGGAGTGCTCATATCTGAAACTTAATGGGGCGAAGACAGAGCTGATGCTCCACGGTAACCCCCCTACTTTTAACATAGGATCGTTCTGGCCCAGCTGTCTTGGCCCACCTCCCCCCCCCCCCCCCTAGAGAGCAGATTAAGAGCCTGGGCGTCTGGCTTGATCATAATCTGGATTTTAAGGAGCAAGCACGGAAGGTCGCAGCCAGCCGTTATGGGATTTTGAGGACGATACGGAAAGTCCTTCCTCTGCTACCTTTTCCAGCGAGAAGACTGTTGGTTCAAGCATTGATCCTGTCTTGGCTCGATTATGCCAACGCCCTTTACCTAGGAGCCCAATGTTCCTCTATTAAAAAATTACAGATTGTGCAGCACGTTTGCTCCTAAACATTCCCAAGCGCCATTCGGCTAAGTCTGCCCTCACCACTTTACATTGGCTTCCTATCCAGGAGAGGATCCAGTTTAAAGCACTGTGCATAGCACATAAAGCACTTTCAGGCAAGGGATCGCCCATTATTCGTTCCATCATCCGGCCCTACCGTTCTAATAGGGCCCTGAGGTCAGATAACAAATACCTAGTAGCAGTACCGAAAATCAGAAGATCACGTAGTGGAGGGCGTCTCTTCTCATATAATGTTGACAAACTTTGGAATCACCTTCCCCTCCTGATTCGTACTAAGCCGAATCATTTGAACTTTCGAAGACAAATTAAAACTTTTCTGTTCCCCTAAATACTGCTCTGAGTCTGATCACGCTGCTAGCAGCGCTGGGATGCCCTCGGGTAACCATGCGCTTTAGAAATGTTAATCTAATCTAATATGCAAGTAGCTTTTCACAGCACATATATAGGAATTGCAACATGTTAATTTGGTAGCAGTTTTTCCGAACACTATATTTTGTTTTCTAGATGTGTCTGCTCGGTTGCTCCAAAACCTCACACAGTCCTAATGACTCACAAACAACATAAGAGGCAAAACATAATCGCTCATCTGAGGAGACAGGAGTCACAAACTATCCATTCAAAGGGCAATTAAATTATTGTACCAACTCCCTTGCATTATTTCCTTTTAATCTTCACAGTGTATCGTCCCTTCGAAACACCTTTTTCATGCGTCATCACTGATCATATCTGATAACTTTATACTTAAATAATTCAATCATTTGTCTAGTTCAGAAATACATGATTGCTACATATTTAAACATACATTGGTGATGCGCAATTTCTTTTGTGCTTTTCACGCCGAAAGGACCAATAGTTGTGTATGACGTATGTTAATTGATCTATAACAAATGTGTCTTACACACACACACACACACACACACACACACTCTTTCCCCCCCCCTGTACTGGAAGTTTGGGTTATCATGTTCTTTCTCATATTTGTTCTGGACAAAGACATGCTGTCCGACTTTCAACAAAAGCCTAAAGTGAAAGACACACATTTATAAATCCATTCAATCTTCCTTCAGTTTTCCAAAAGTATAAAAGACACATTTTTACCTTCCATGTGTTTCAATAACAAAAGATATGTATATTAATCTGAGGTGTACAATCGGAGGAAACTGTTAAAACACACACAAAATGAATAGCATTTTTATGAACAATTTTACAAAATGCAAATCAGCCAACAGAAAAAAAAAATCATAGAAATCACCTCCCACCTCATCTGTTCATACCCTTTATTACTTACTATTAAATATGCCGCTGCCTCCTGGACGGAAAGACTTCGGTTGACAGAGTCACCACAATCATGATCTCCTGGTAGAATTACATTCTTAGTTATAAAGTTCAGCATCAGTTGCATGCAAAGAAAATACTTTGATACTTCAAACAAATATTGGATGTGTACATATATTACTATAAAGTGGCAAGATGGCCAATACCTCAGTCAAATCTTATGCAAATGCACATTAAAACAAAACTGACATTGACAGACGTGATAAAAACTAAAATAAAAAAGTTTCTGCATCATAAGAATTTTCACAGAAGTCAAACATAACTGTTGCATCACGGTGCAGGACATTAAAACCTTTTTACTGGTAGTGGGTGAAATTTGAATAATTTCATATTTGCACAATTACGCCAGATTTCAGAAAAATTACACAAGATAACGCAAAATGAAAATGCTTTAGTGTGAAATATGCCTCACGCCCATGTTGGGTGAGAGGATGCATTTCACACTAAAAACAGCAACAACAAAAAAAAACACGTAGGTGCTGCAATCAGTTGCTCGCGTTTCGGTCATTTGTGCTGGTCCCAGGCACCCACAGTAGGATTTCTGCATAGTCTTTAATTAAGTGACCAGGCGAAATGGAATAATTTTAGGAATTTTGCGTAATAAGTGAAATGTGAAATGACGGAGATTAGGAGAGATTAAGCCGGCATAATGAAAAATTCACTCAGTTCTGCATTTTACCATTCACAGGAACCATAAACTTAAATGGGTAAACAAATGCATTTTAAATGCTGGCTAGAGCTACCAAATTTTGATTGTCTTTTTTAAAATAGAATGCCTAATTAACAGTACCTTACCAAAAACAGCCTTGTAACATTACCCTAACTTATCTACCCTAAACATGTAAATAATGAAGAAAAATGCAGCCAGATAGGCAGCAATCACAGAAAACTGAAAACAAGGACATAACTCTTTCAAAAGGAGCCAGCAGCTTTCTTATTTCATCTTGCCTTGTACTGCAACTTTCTTCAGAGACCAGGTTCTTTTGACAGTACACTAAATGACACCTTTGAAAGGTTCACTGCTGAGAACCAAGGAGATTTAAGCCAGGGTAGGTGTATGTTTATTTTGACTTCAATGAAGGTTACTACGAAGCACACCTAGGATTACAAGAAAGCAGTGTTCCCTTCTGCATCCTAGGATCTTCACTGATGACATTACAATGGAATACCAAGCTCATCCCAAAATCTCACTGCGGCTTGAAAGACCATGGACTGACAGTAATAATGAGATAAGATTTGCAGTATGTAATCTATCCAAACAAATTCCTCAAGAAAACCCGAAGATGTGCTTGTTTACTTTGGCATCTGATTCCAAGCATTAGGATTTAGTGGAAGTGAACAGACCTACAAGTTGTGGCCCTGCAATGTCATCATGCCACTGATGCTTTATCGCTGGTTGAAAGAGCTCCTACTTACAAGGTTCAGTTAGCCAGTTGGCTAGCATGATACATAGAACAATCCATCTAGAAATGGACTGTTTTGATGTGTAGTTTCCCATACTTAAAAGGAACACTTTTAAACAACTGAACATTTCATGCTGTCTTTTGTGTTGTCTAGACAGAACTTTAGAACTCTTCTAATCACTCAAGTGTGAAAAGATCTTTCTGCTGCTGGTGGTGAGGGATTCTTAAAATCCAATGGCAATGAGAAGAATTCATGTATATGAAACTCATACACCACTTTCAGGAGGAATAAAAGGGGAGTCCTTATTGCTACCATAACTGAATGTAACCCAATGCAAGATGAATGAAGGGAAAGTCTGATTCGCACTGATCTTTCAGACGGACTTAATCACAATTGAAAATGCTGTGTTCCAAAAGTGATGCTGCAAAAAAGCTGTGTGTATTGGCTCAAAAGTGGAAGACATAAATTAAGGTAATACCACACTGGTTTAACAAGAAGGTAAAGATTTCTGAATTGGAGGAAAGAAATAATTTACAGCTAGGATAGCGAAAAACAATTTTTGTGACAGACTTTTCATTTAAGCTGTAATAACTGCCAATTGTCTCTTAACAGAGGAGAAATTGATTCCAGCCTTGGCCAGCTGAAGCAGGAAGGCAACGGGATCAACGCTCTTCTATTGACACCATAGATAACAAGCATTGGCATAGCCAATAGGTCTCGCCTTTAGGACCTTATAAGTGTTTAGCCATGCAACAGTTGATGTTGTTGCACCAAGGATATTGTGCTGCATAACTAAATACTTATAAGGTCCCAAAGGCGAGACCTATTGGCTATGCCAATGCTTGTTTATGCCCTGTAGCCGAAGGAACATTGCTACGCATAGCTTGACTAAGGGGAAAACGGTCACACAGCATGGCGCATGATGCCAACATTTTAGAAGAGGAAAGAAGGAGATTTTAACAAAATAATCAGGAGGTTTTATTTCCCCCACTGACTTCTATTGAAACAAAGGGAATTTCAGACGGGAAACAGACAATTGTAAGCCATTTTTTGCTTCAAAAATCGGGAGTCTCCCGCCTGCGTCGGGTCTATTGGCATGCATGCACGCACTTTTGTTTATAGAAATGAGATAGAGCTGACGTTACGACGAAGAATAAAATGGGGTACACGTTTCCTTGACGGTGTCTTTGGGAGGTTGACGGTTATTTCCCCTTGTGCTTAAATTCCCTTCAAGACAATAGTGCTCGTGGTCCTGTTGATACTGGCACACTTAACGAAGTCCACGTGTATACTAATAATGCTGGGATCCTCCCGCTCCCCACCCGGCGTGTGGCACAATAATGAATCCCCTGGTATCTCAGGATAACAAAAATATCTTCACCCTCAGTTTTAGGCACTGGCGTCCTTTGCCCACAAAGCACAATGGCAATGCCTGCTGAGTCCTCCTCTGCAAACTACAGCTCCCAGAGCTCCGCTCGCTTCAGTAAAATCACACAACCCCTTTCAATGCCCCCCAAGACTCACCTGCTTTCGGTGCCCACTCGAATACTCAGCCCCAGTTTCCCCTTTCAAATGAGACCCGGCCTTGACAGCAAGGCACCTGCCGGGAAACCGAGTCCTGCTCGTTTGGGGTCATTTGATCGACGAAGAGGTAACGCGAGCCCAAATACTACAACTCCCGACAGACTCTATGCTGCTGGCGCGCCCCGCGCCCTGTGTCTAGCTTCCCGCACACGCTACGTTTAGTCACACCCTGACTCAGCCTGTCATGTAGGCTGATGGGATATGGTGTTTTATTTTATCATTTTATTCCAGGCAGTAATAAGGAGACAGAAAGCTTACAAACTACGACTTCATTATAGCTTCTAGAGGAGATACGTAAGGGGCACGCTCGGTACACGTTTAGGACTAGCGGTTGCTAAGAAACGGTAACGCCTTGGTTGAAACAAGGACAACAATGGAGGAGCGGGGGCGAGCGAGCGCGGCAGCCTGCTCAGCTGACCACACGCTCGTGCGTCATGGCCTTTTCCCGGCATGTGTTTCCAATTATCGCGCCCGCGTCTGGGCACGATAATGGGAAACAGATGTCGGCCGCGCGGGTAACCGCCCGAAAAAGGCCATGACGCACGAGCGTCTGGTCAGCTTTGAAAACCCCCTACATAATGCTTCGCCAGAAGCAGCGCTTGCGCGCTACTCTAGGCTCAACCTAAAAAGGGAAACCATTTAAAGGCATGCGCTTCTCTGGTGCAAGGATTCTTAGCCTTGTTAATGATGTATGGGCCATCTTTGGGTATGTTCAAAAGCCCATACTGGATTTATTTGAGAACCATGATGTCAATTTCAAGTATGTCAGACTAGAATGCAATAGCTGATCAGTGGGGGTTTCCTTTGAGATTTCCCCAACAAGTGCAGTAAATAGATGTTCCACCACTGCCACAGCTGTTCCCGGTGAATACGAGGTACTTCCTGGCCCTAGGACATGCAAACAGTAGCCTATTTTGACAATCATTAGCACTCACTAAACTGGAAAAAAAAGCCATTTTGGAATGTAACAAAACTGCTCCTGGAAAAATCTTTTTATTTTTTTAAATCAGAAGTGAACGTAGAAAGAAATGGCATTACCTGCAATTTTGGCCAACTTTTCGTGCAATATATGAAGCGTGCTCATTACATTTTTTTTCTTTGTCTGAAAATTAAGTGAATAAAAACGTAATTGCAAAACAAATCATGAAACGTTTTAAATTAAAAAAAAAAAATGCTTGATGACAATACACTTAAGGATTACTAAAAGGAATTTGTCAAGTAGAGTCACCTTGAAAATAGATTTTAACTGTTGCAACGTTTAAACGCTTGAAAGAGTATTGTTCTAATGAACAGGTCACAGGACTATAGCAGAAATAGCATAGCTAATTTTTGGCACGGTAGAGTTTAGAAGACAAAACGACATAGGAGCCTTTTCCACCTGATTGTGTTGTGTGCAGCAGAGAGGAAGCTTGCGTGTATGCCATCTGGAGATGTGAGAAGAGATACTAAATAACCGAGCAAACCCTTTAGCATATCAAAAACATGTATGGTTCCTTTTAGTCACTTTGACCATTTGCTCACATAAGACCAGCATAAATACACCTTTAAAATTTGCCTCATCTGGCTCTACTGCAAGCTTCACTTAGAACAAACTTTAATGACAGAATTGTCTGGTGCATTTTCAGAAGATTCTACAGCTAAATGCTAGTGCTTTCTTCCCCCAAACAGAATATCCAAAGAATTGCAAATTCCGAGACACATTTTGCCAGTTTTTTAAAATTAACCATGGTCTCAATTACATTAGTCTCAAGTAAAAGGGTTTGAATCGGAACACATTTCTATACATAGTGACTACTTCACCCCTAATCTATTAGCATCATTTGATACTGTGTGCGGGATATTCTTCCTGCTAAAAAGCACCTGTCACAGCAGTAAATACCAACAGCTACAGAGCAATTCCTCTCTGCCTTCTCCTCGGCTTCCTTTGCATTTGATTGCAGCCATTTGCAGATTTACATGGATGTCACACAAAGTTCCCCAGATCTCGTCAACCATTATTTACAAGATGACGAACAGTTCGCAATTAAAAAGTAGCAAAACACTCAAGACCTGTAAACTTTGTAACTCCTTTGAACTTGAGTGCTTGTTGAACATTAAGGCTTTTGCCAGATAAACAATTTAGGGAGTGCAGCTCTTAACGACTCACAGGCATCTGACAGCTAAAAACGAATTCAGACAAAATAAGAAATACAACATATTTCACATAAATGGTACATAACCATCCAAACGGAACATGCTCTGCCACTAAAAAAACCAGATCAACTAAAAGGCTGAGGCACAACCAATAAAGCAACGCAGTATCAGACACGATTCAAGACATCACAGGGAGTAGTGAAAGTCCAGGGAGGGAGGCCAATTTACATATGTGGCAATAACAGGTGGCCACAGAGCACCACATTCTAAGCATCACCCCGCTTCCTCTCTATCTTAAAGAGGGCAGGAGTCCTGCCTATGCTAGATTTTAAGAGCAATTTCATGCAACAAAGCAGCAAGCTCTGTAAGATTTGTGGCTACACAGATGCCATGGGCTAGCTCTAGGCTGTGACACTGCGTCTTGGCTCAGACTCAGCACACAGAGGCCGTGCATCTGGTGATGCCCTCACCACAACTACATCATAAGGGTCCCCCAGTTAAAATGAACAAGCACTGGCAGAAACGACGGGAGGATGTGCAGGCTGGAAGCAATACAACGTAGGACAGGAGAATAGGAGCAGAAAGCAACACAATGGGGCCCTAAAAATGAAGCATTTTACCCAAGGGTGCCTGGAGGGCTTTCAGCCTTTAAAATCTGGGACTTACAACAGGAATGTAAACAACACTAGGCCTGTGTCTTTCCTTTCACCCCGCGCGTTGGGGGCCCTCAATAATTACCATTTGTTGTGACAGAATTAAATGGAAGCTAAGAGATGGAGTGTTCCCGTCCTGGGAACAAGACCACTGTTGATAATATCGGTTTACCTGTGAAACACCAAATCGGGTAGAGGTACACAGACAAAAGTCAGCTCATAAGGTCTGCTTGAGCTTTGTGAATTATAGGAAGGTCAAAGAAAGGGAGAAGTGCATCCAATCTTCACAAACAAAATGCATTTCCTTGGGTTGGGGCTGGTTCTGGCCAAGTCTACACAAATTTATGTACTTCCATATTTTTCCACAACTGACATGGGGGCAACGTGTCATGATTGACACCCATTTACCATTGACAATTAAGAGGAAGGTGATCCCGAGCTACTGATGATTATCTGAGGTCTTTAACTTAAATAGGACATATGGGCTGACAGAGATGAAAAATGGTACTACACAAGCAAATAAGCAGATTATAATGCTCCAAAAAATTATGGGTGAAGATTTAATTTACAAATATGCGATTAATGCTATGTTAATATTTGTTGAGCAGCAGTATCAACTGGATGACAGGTAAGATGGTTCATGCTATTCTGTTGATAGAACCAGAAAAGGCAGGCTACCAAAAACCTTCTTACCCTTGCTTCAAAAATTGCTGCACATTAGTAAAGAAGAAATTTTGCACAGCGTTCACATGTTTAACAATCCTGTACCCAATAAACAACACACATAGTAAGTTCAATAAGAAGTGTGTTGGACTCACTTGTATTGCTCCAACTTCCTCAGAAATGGCATTTCTCACTGAAAATGGAAAAAAAACACTTTTGTTTTAGCACAGCAGTAAGACTTATTTGTATGCCCCAAAAGGCCTTTTCCACACAAAACTTTAAAATAACTAGCAGATAAAAGGTTAAGCGATGCCTGAGAAAACTCTTTCATGGACAGATCATAAAAGCACAAAAGTCAAACCTGGAAACTTTAAAAGAAAATCTCTGGCTCCTTGCTTAGAATTCAAATTTAAAAAAATAGAGCCCAGAAAAAATGAACTATCTAGCACATACTGACACTTCAACTGTGTTAACTTGAAAAGGACCACAGAACAGAAATTTCAGTAAGTAACATTTTGAAAGAATTCTTGTGTTCCTTCTTCCCCTCACCTGCCTTTATTTAATTCCCCGTTGTTTCAATCACCCCCATCCACACCTCCATTGATCGCCCACCCCTCACGGTCTTTTCAATGTATATTTTTTAAATTTCGTGTAGGGACTGAATGGTTCCAATTGCTGCTGGGCTCCTCCACTTGCTAAAAATGCACTTCACTACAAG
Source organism: Calotriton arnoldi (assembly GCA_963921515.1). Classification (NCBI taxonomy): domain Eukaryota; kingdom Metazoa; phylum Chordata; class Amphibia; order Caudata; family Salamandridae; genus Calotriton; species Calotriton arnoldi. Next base: position 1,339,096 of record CAWUFW010002404.1, on the reverse strand, counting down.
TAGAATTTTTTTTTTTTTTTAATTATTGAAAACACTCACTGCTCCTGCAGTGTGAAAACAAGCCCACCAACCGGTACTTGGGTCAACATCTTATTTGCACAGACCTGCTCATCAGTCTTAATCATATGTGAATGAAAAGCAATCAGGTGTTCGCCTTTTAAACTTGCAGCGCATAAACACTTTAAAGAGACTTCAGTCAAAATAAAGTCCGCATAATAATTGTTTAATTTGCACGGTTCCAACATAAATGTCTTTGTGCTCCATACAAGTTTTTAAATTCAAATACTTTGATTACATTGAATCAAGAAGTATTGAAACCGTTCAATTAATCAAATCTTGCAGTGTGACTTATATTATAGAATCTCGTACCTACAAAGCACTGTTCAAATACATGACTCGTCTTGCCTCATAAAATTCAATTTCACGTAGGGCTGAGAAATGCAAATGTCCTATTCAATGTAAAGGGCGAAGACTCTCCCATTTGCACTCGATGTTACTCCTGCTTCATATAGTTCTTAAGTACTTGTCTCGGCAAACAAAGCAATGAATATCTATTCCGGTACGTAATGGGGAAATTAACTAACCCCCGCAAACCCTGGCCGCTTTCAATGTTATTAAGTCCAACAATAACCAGGAAGGTCTCCCGTTATCCAACGGTGGCTCCTCTTCCAGCAGTTAAACTTGCCTCTACTTAGTTGCAGCTGGCGGGCATCCTCTTACATATATAATTCCAAATGAAGAAACATACATACATACACCACAAAATTCAGGTTTGCTCAAGAGTGGTGACAAGAGCGTGTATAAGTCATAATGCATGGCAGATCTGCAGAATGGCACAGGGGGCATCAGCATTATGATGTGTATGCACTATGCATGCATCGTATCATGATGATTTTTTTTTGCAGATAATGCACATTACCAGCAAAAAGCATTGACATAGCCAATAGGTCCCAATGGTGAGATCTACTGACTATGCCAATGCTTGTTTATTGATGTGGAATACACAGGGCACCGTTTCCTCAATGAAATCAAACTGATGTCCAATTAAGTATATATTCATGTAGCTAGGAAACAATCGATTTTGTAGTGTATGCTAGATTATTACTACGTAGAACACACATTTCCTAAACACCTTGGATAAGCTGTAAAACTTTTCTGAAGGGTGTGGTGGGCTGATGCTATGTGAGGACAAACCAATTATCGCCAAAATACACAACATGAATTCTTTCAAGGAGGTTTCAAACATCACTTTACCATTTTTACGGCTTCACTTCTGACTGAGTAGAATCCAAAGCTAAAAGATTTAGGGTGTGGTATTCCTAGATCCAACAACAAGGACATTTTGTTTGGAATCAAGGACAACATGTTGTCTTGTTCATTCTGTCCACTATACAAGTAAGATCCCTGCTGCACAAAGCCTTTGGTTAACAATTTAAAAAAAGCACACTATGGATTTGTGAAAGAGTATTATTTGCAACTAAAGCAAGATTCGTATCTGTATGTATTAGATATTTAAACTTGTATACACGGGTTACTAATACAATGCCTTTATAATTAGCGAGAAGTGAGGCTCTAAGGAAATGAAATTCACTTGTAATATTGACAGTGGTTTGAGTATAAATTATGAGTATAAAATTGTTGAGTATAAATTTGAGGCTACTTATAAGGATCCCAGGATGCTGCCCAATGATTTGTAAATAAACACAGAAGCCCGAAAGAGGGATTTGGGGTGGTTGGATTTCCTTATAAAAAGTGAAGAAGAAAACTGCAATTTGAAAACAAATGTTTTGCTAAACTATTTTGCAACTTTAGATACCTCCGATGCATTGTTTAGTAAAACATGTTTCATGCGTGCCAATATTTATAAAAAAATTAAAAAAAAAAATTTAACAAAAGGGTGACATAATGAGCAAAATGAAAATAAATTAGGGGTCCACTTCTATAAAGATCACAGAAGCCCATCCACAGGTATGCGTCCTTGCAACGGTGCATATTTACGACTTTTAGAAATAAGAGTTTAAAGAAGTAGGCCAAGAAAACATACTCCCACAAACTTTTGTGAAATCCACTTTTGCTTGAGCAAATGTATACAGGATTTGTCAGTTCATGCGAAAATCTGTACAGCAATTGCAAATTCACTTCCTCAACACCTTTTTTACCGCAGCGAAAAACATTTTACTCTGCTGTTGTCAGGAGTAACCCGTTCGGACACCTGCACACCGTATGCCAACAAAGACCAGTGTCAAAATAGTTATTCACTTTATATTTTAACTGGTTGTCAACCTCTATTTTGCTTTGGACACTGCGGTGTCTGCTCACTACTACCATGCGTATGTCTTCACCTTTAAGTACCTGCCCTTCAAAGGCATGGATTCTGTCTCTTCAGGGCAGAGGGTGGTTCATTTGCTTCTAGGCAGTGGAAAACTACTGTGATCGTAATTACTCTTTAAGAAATGGTACCGGACCCCCTTCTTACATTACTGCTGATATAGTGTCCCAATGAACTAAATTATTCCCAGTATAGGGTTTGGTTAATTTAGAAAACTTAAATCAGGAGGTTATGTTGAATTTTTTAATAAGGTCCAAACAAAATGAGCTGATAGCACATGGAGGCGAAAAAACAAGCATTAGCTAGGTCAATAAGTCTGGGCTATTTTAGTGGAATGTGTTGTATGGCTGTATGAGTGAAAAACAAGTTATTTACCTGTATACTGTGGCAGCTCTCCAATTTTTGGTCTATTTCATAGATTCACATGCTTGAATCATCCCAGTCATTCAGGCTGGAGTCTCACAGTATCGTTTTATGGAAGCAGTACAAAGATGAGCTGAGCCTTAATAGCGTAGTGACCACTTTATTAGCCAATCCAAATCAATCAAAAAGGAACCAAACAACCACGAGCCATCATACCTCGATTTCTCAGTATTACTGAGAGTCATGTCCTGACTGAGGCGCAGTGCATCAGGGAGGAGTGTGGTTCCCTTGTGAATCTATGAAAGATACCAATACTGGAGACCCACAGTACACAGGTATGTAACTTGCATTTTCTCCAGTATTGAATCTTTCATAGATTCAAATGCTTGAATCAGAATAGTGACCAATAAATAGGACTTGCATAAACATGTAATACTGAAATATGTTAATCTTTGCATAAAAACAATTTTGCCTGAGAAACGAGAGTAGCGGGAAAAATACATGCATTCCATAGCCTCACCTTAAAATCAAGAGATGGCCAAGAACTGGGTCTCCTACTGCAGCACCATCGTAAATCGTTGAATCAAGACAGTAGTGTCGAGTTAAAGTATGGGTGTTATTCTATATAGCAGATCTGTGACAGAGGTACACCTGCAAATAAAGCCGTAGAAGTCACCATGGTACTTCTAGAATGAGCCCTTATACTTCCTTGCAAGGAGCGGCCTTCCTTTAGGTGAAAGAAGAATATAGTTGCTTAAAGCCATCACGTCACATTTTGTTTGAATATAGCTCACCTCTTTCTCGGAGGTCCGTATGCAATTAGAAGTAGATTAGATTTTCTGAAATTCTGTGCTCTCTCAATGTAGAATCTTAGACAACAACATGTCAAGTGTATGCAGTTCTTTCTGCTGCATCTTTAGGATTTTTTAAAAAGGACTTTGGCACCGCTGGCTCATTAAGATGAAGTTCTGAAGCCACTTTAGGAATAAAAGTGTGAGCACACCCATCAAAGTGCGTTTCTCCTCTTCCCCCTTTTGACAATACCAGCTACAGGATTTAATAAAACTTCGTTCCCACGTAGCCAGGTGTCTGACCCTCCCACTGTCATCACTATTCACTTTATAGTCCACACCCTACAAAGTGCACCCACGTCTGTCGGTCCTAGCACGCCCCGTCCCACAGCGGGGCAGGAAGAACCCAATGATGAAGCATGCCACCAAGGGACATTTTGGTGGGTGAGGGTTATTTTAAGAAAACTTATTGTTTTCTTTGAATACTATAAAAGGTCACTGGCAAGATAGCTACTTAGAGCACGGTTGGACTCCTTTTGGTTGTTCATGTAAAGAAGGAGGCAGAGTCCACTGTAAACTTGACCTCCCTCTTCCCCTTTGGTTTGATTCATCAATCTTTTGTAGCCATAAAAACAGCCTACCTTCTTGGTCCTTTAGTGTTTTGGCAGAAAAAGTGCCGCAAATCATTTTCTTTTCTTTAGGCTTAAGTCTGGGATGCAGACAATAAAGGCACTCCTTGTGGGGGCCTCTGAATGTAGCCATAGCTTCCCACAGGAGCCTCAAGGTCTGAAAATACCTTTGTAAGAGCTTCTGCCATGATTCCTGCCAGGAAAGGTCACCTAGAGGCAAGACATATTATTGTTGCAGATAAAAAAGGTCAGATTTGGTATCTAAATGATAATAGGTTTTTCAAAAGAGAAGAACTGAGCAACTCATGGAGACACCCTTCACACGATGTGCAGTGAGGTAGGGGGGACCTCTGAGGGCAGTGGTGTTGGTTCTGCGGTGTCCTGATCGGCTGAAAGTTTTTTTATTTATTTTTAATAAAGTGGATAGACTAAAATACAATGGTAACTTTAAGCTACTAGAGCTTACTCAGCTTTGCATTGCTTACATAACATGATACCATGAGATTCCCGCCTCGGCTATGGGGACGATTCAGGCATGTGAATATATAAAAAAGATCCATAACTGGAGAATGTTTCAGCTGCTGCAGGAACACACTGCAGGAGCTCTGATGAAAGTAGAACTAAGCATAACCCTTTGCAAAAGTCTTACTGAATCACAAGCTGTAGAATTTGCAAATAAGCTAACTATAAAGGAAATAAATAAGGTAGTGATTCTTGAAGCAAGATAAATCAAGTTGTACATAGTGAAGACTGCAGCAAAGAAAATTATTTTGACATGTGACCACCGCCAACCAGTGTTAGTTACCGCAGATCATACTGATCAACTGCTATGGACACATTTCCTAAGACATTCAAAGGTTCACCAATAGTTAAGACGGCCCTTTTTTCTTCCATGTACACCACAGCCGCCTAATCCTTCCAAGCTATTATACAACTCGCATAGGAAAACATGATGCAGGCCTGTTCAACAGCATATAGTGCTACCTGCTTTGTGTCCAATATTGTACTCAACACCTAATGCATATGAAGTAGACAAACTCCGCATAAAACTTTTTTTTTTTACTGCAACCTCCATAAAGCCATGCCAAGGGTCACTCGTTTATATTCTAAAGGAATACAAACATATGTAAATGTATCATTCTGGATAAATGTTTATTGATTTAAAGAGTTGCACAGATAACCCATTATGAGCTTATCAGATTCGTCATGGGCATTGCATGAGGGACTGGTTCAGAGAGGGAACAAAATGTCAGGTGCAGTGCTGGCTTAGATTTTTACTGTACAGTGCATTGTACATAAACCTTTAAAGCTTCAAAATGGTCTAAGGCATTTGGATATAAAACTGAAACGGTCAGCAAAGTTTCAACTTTAAGAATATCGTCATGAGGTTGTCATAAAGCATTCTGCTAGGTGCATTTCAGAGGAAGAATCATTTATTTCTGAGCCTAATTATCTTTTTAATGTCACTTTTGGACAGAAACAAACCTGTTTGGAGTGTGCATCTCTAAACACCATGTGCACATTGGATGGTGATGTGCTAAGAACTTGCAGATGAAAATACCCGACCTTGCTGGGACTTTTCTTGCCCAGGTCCAATTACATCTTTCAATACATAAGTCTAGAGAAAGGGTGAAATGTCTCTAGCCAAAACATAAAAAGAAATCTAAGCCACAAATGATGAATGAAAATGGCAATACGATGCACTGTTTGCACTCAGTTACTAAGGAAGAAAACAAAAGAGTGCAGTGGCACACTGTAGATAGGAGTAGAAGAGCCATTCTCTTCTCTTACACCCATTACTTTGGTCCTCTGAAAGGAAAGTTTATCAATGGTGTATGAGGGACATTTTCAATGCCACTGCTGACTCGTGAAAGATTCAAGGCTATTAAGCTTTCGTACAGAAAACTACTAACCTAGCACCAAAATGGACTTGTTGCCAAAGGAGGCATTGGTGTTGAAGCAAAAACTGGAGTAGTGAAGCAACATTTACAAGAAGCTTCAATTTCAGAGAAGTGAAAAGTTCTAAAATTCAAAGAACTAGGCAGATTACGCAAAACAGCAGTACATTTAGAGCAATACTGATGGATTATTTATGCATTTTATAGGAAACAACCTGAATTGGGGCTATCCCTGAGCAAAAATTAGTCTTGACTCACTTCTGTTGCATTAATTTGTTGTCTTTTCAGCTGAATTTCAAGTAACCGCTGCCCCTTACTAGATGCTCGAGCCTACTCAGATCGCTAAAAAAAAAAAAAAAAAAAATCTCAGAGTTTACCTCTTTCAGCCACCAAGCAGCAGCCGATTCGCTCTGCCACACTTTCAAGCAAAACTCATAACTAGATTCCAGATTGAACATCAATTACACTCTTGTACATCTGTCTCCTAATCTGGTGTGTTTATCCACACACTTTTCCCTCATTTTTACTCTACATGGTGCCCAAATATCTTTTATGTTGAAGAAAGCACCCAAAAAAGTATCCCATCTCAATGAACATAGGGTATCAAGTAACAGAAAATTAACGTCCCATTATCACTTTGTACTATTAAGCATTTTATAACAAATATTAAATGAAAATGAAGGGTAGGCCAAAGAATGTGTAAAAATACTGTAAGTCAACTGGGGCCAAAAAAAAAAAAAAAGCACCTCCAAGCCTGTGGTAGTAAGCATCAAAGAAAATAAATTACAGGGCATAACACTTTTATAGACGAATCACAGGCAATGCCATTTTTCATATTTTCAACTCCACCATGCTCCTAACACCACACTGCAATTAAACATCTGGGCGAAAAGAGGGGATACTGTAAAAACCAAGTCCCTGATTGCAGACACAACAGGAAAATACAAAACAGAAATGTGTTTCCCAATCAACAAAAAGGCAGTAAGTACAAGAGAAACTACGCTCATCACACTGGGACTGGAATTCAAGAAAGCCCAACCTTTCACATATAACACTTAACATTACTTTAAAGTAGCACTACACCACCACAAACACTAGGTTTCAAGTTCACCTGCATCCTACTTGTGGAGTGAGTGACCAAGGCTTCTGCTACTCAGAACTTGTCATTGACCAAATAATGGGTCAGAAGTGGTCTACAGCCAGTTCACAGTGCTTCCTCAGTCTGGAAATGGAGCTGTTCCACCAGCAGGATGGACTATACTTTACAAAATAATAGATGCAAACAATCATAGTACGCCTAATAGAATCTCAATGCTTCCAGTTGTATAAAGGTGTTGGGTGTCACCAACTTTTACAGCACCCTAAAGAGATTGCAGAATGCTGTAAAGACTACACAATGAGAATTAAAACAATGCACTGGGTTTGGGGTCTCTGACGCAGGGGATTGTATTGTGTAGGAACAATATGTTTTACAAATTGCATACTGCCACAGTTTTATAGTTACGTCACATTATAAATGGGTGCTCAAGATCCAAATGATGCCTGACCTTTGTAGGAGTTAAGCCTGGGTCTAAACATTGGAAATTGCACAAGCAGAGTAAGCAGGCAGGTAAATCCCACAACTGCACTTGTGTCTTCCATGTCTGAGCCACCTTTTTTCTGAACCCAACAGCACAGACTGGGTCTTTGTATGGTACACAGGTAAAGCCACTTCCACACCCATGATTTATCCGAGATGCTTATACAGGACTCAGCTGTAAATGTCCCAAGTGGCCTATTCTGTAGGACTTCAGCTACTAACACTGAGATGTCTTGGAAGTTACTCAGTCCAGCATACATTGTACTCAAATCTAGCTGGCATGGACAGCATGACCAAGCAAACATGGTGTAGTAGACGTGCTTGTGTAGCTCCTGCATCCGTGACATCATCTAAGGAGGACTGCTGCGAGATTGAGCCTTTGACTTTCCATTTGGAGGTGGTAGACCACAGTAAAGCCAAAACCTGTGATGCTAGTTTGTTTGGCTCCAGCTGGCATGAAAACTGCAGCAGCGTCCAAGGTGAGGCATGGGCGACTAAAAGCATGCCAGGTAGAGGAGCTGCAGGGAAGGCGAACTGGTGTAGGCCTTGACCAGAGGACCCACTGTACCCAAGAGGGTGACTGCCTATGCTGGCAGAGGCTTAAGACTTGGGTCCAGGGACAAACCGCCAAGCAGCAGGATTTCAGTAGGTCGCGCCTCACTCTAATAACCGAGGCCAGCCCAAGGACCCAGATTGAAGCTGAAGAAGGCAGCGGGGGCGCGCGGAGCAGTGGGCTGGGGAAGGATGAAGCCTTGATCTACCTGATCTACTGTGCTAGGGGTGGCTTTTGACAGACATTGCAGTTTGCATGTGGACACACACAAAGGACTTGAGGAGGTGGCAGTGAGCTGTACAGGGCATTTGTGGTGGTAGTGGTGGTTAAGACTTATATCATGGTGGGCCTGGTGAAATACAGAAGGGGTTCCCCCCATTAACTTGCACTTCTCAATTGATAGTGGCATTAAACTGCAGGATAATGGATAGCCACCGGATGCTAGGACCCCCAGGAGGAAACAGTTAAAAAGTGATTGGGTCCATCGTTGATGCAATCACAATATCTGAACTGAGCAAAGAGGAACAGGGAACCTGAAAGTCTCACACATGATTTCTGGGCATCTCTTGAATGTGTACTTAGTTTCCTCACAGAGCTTTGACATACACCAATACTTTCTGCTTAACAGATCCAACTATATCAACAAGTGTAGTCCCCTAAAACAATTTGTTCCAAATAAACCCACTAAAAGCTACTAAAGGAAGGCAAGAGCTGCTGGGGAGGAGGACTGTTCCATTAATAACATATCCCAATTACTGACTGACCCAGTACACTAAGGGACAGTGGTACTCAAAGTACGGCCCAGCAGACCTATCCTTGCGGCCCACAGACATTCCTCTGGGAAACAGCAGCAGAGAAATTAAAGTAGCACGAGTTTCGCTTTTTTCTCCATTTTTCGGTTTCTGGTTCTTGGTGTCTTTCTATTGACCCGATTCAGACGGGAGACTCCATATTTTTCAAGTCCCAAATGGCTTTATATTAGGCATTTCCCACCTCCTCCCTTTTTTTTGCCTATATCTCCCATTTTCCAGTTTTGAAAAGGTGTCCAACTGTCCCGATAATCTCCCATCCCTTACTGTCTCCCTGGGGATGGCCCAGGATCGATGTGGCCCTCAAGCACATCCCAGACGTTACATTGTGGCACCTGAGAAAATATTTATAAGTAGCCATGCCATGGGACAATGGATCAGCCCACTTCAGCCACTGGTTAACTTTACTGTGAACAACAACATCCTGCTCTTTCACAAGGAACACATCCATACACAAAGTAGCTCCCTTCAGTGCCAGAGACTACTATCTCAACGTGTTTACACACAAAGGGAGGACTAAAAATAAAAAGGATAAAGAACTGAAGGAAAAATGCTTTGGGCAAGTAAAGTGCCGACCCACCAGCCATGACATTGAAGCATACTTGTTTTTAGGCAGATGTGCATGTGTTCTAGGAAAATGCCATCACCCACAGTGCAAGAGAGGATAACGGCCCAAGTGGGCTCATCCACTGCCCCATGTATGCTGTAGCAAGCAAAACATAAGTGACAACTGAACAGACCAATGAATAACTAGGTGGAGCCAAATCCCTTTTATGTAAAACAGGAATATGTACAGTATCTTGACCACATCTAACAAGCATTGGCATAGCCACTAGGTCTCGCTTAGGAACCTTATAAGTGTTTAGCCAGAGCTATTGGCTTAGACAGGGTCTCTAAGCTATGTTGTTTTTCAACATGCTGCTATGCAGCATGTTGAAAAGTTCTAATAAAGTATTATAAGCATTTTTATCTTATAAATAACCAAGAAGACATTATGTACAACAGAACGACCCTATTAAACGAGCTACTGGCTTTGGCAATCGGTGCAGTGGTGAACGGAGAACCAGATGGAGAAGGGGAGGGCAGGTGGGGTGGAGATCAGGATTGGAAAAAAAAAAAAAAAAAGGGTTATGAAGCAACCAGCGCTGGCTGCATCATACTGCTTTTTTCCCATTTTGACAGTTGGGGGTAGATAAAACAGGGACAGGGGTACGAGGGAAGAGAAAAAAGAAGAGGACAGACCCAGCTACAAAAAAATGTACTTTGTAGAGTGGATCAATCTCTGCGCCAGCTCAACAGCCTGTGAACCTAGGCATATCATTTAATCTTCCCGTGCCTACATAAAATGAATGTGTAACTGTATGTAGCACTGACTACCCCTGACGAGGCGCTGAAGTGCGTTAAAACCAAATGAACGAAACAAAGCCTTTAGCCGACGCTAAAATGTAAAAGCACTCTTTAGTTTAAATCCAAAAACAGTGTTGCTGTTTTATTATGTAAATAGCATACTTACTGCCCCATCCCAATCATATTGTGTCCCCGCTATTTGAAGAATTACAGATCTAATAGGCAGTCTTGCTTCAAGACCCCACCTCCTGTGCTACTAAGCTTTTCATAACACCCTATAATACAGAAGAAAACTGTTTAGAATGAGAGTTTCAAACCATTGTAAATCTGGCCAAAAGTCCCAATATTATGACACCAACGATACGATTTCTTATAAGATGTAAATTCTTTGAGTACGATAGCCCAGGTAATATACTTTCTTATTCACAATGAGCCGTTTTCTGTAACGTCAAGTAAGCGACTAGCAGAGAATGATATAGGATAACAGATGCATCTCTCTGCTGGCCAACAATGCCTTCTACCACACACTCCTTGGCCACTCCCACACACACACACTTTAGGAGCACAGAAATTCGTTTCCCTGCTGACCATTCTAATCTATGTATTTTTGCAGACTTCTAGGGTGCCAAGCAGTGCTGTGAGGACAGTGAGGTCAGGACAATTTTTAAAGTGAGGATTGAGAAAGCAAGATTGATAACTGCAATCTGGAAACTGACAGCCACCTCTGTCAGCGCTCCGAGGACTTCTGCAAGGCACCGACGAAAGCTTCAGGGCTCAGTGAAATGGCCAACACGCGGTTAGCATATTCTTTGTTACTCACATACTCCTGTAATCCTGCATCACATGTTTTGCAGATAGCGCCTACTTTCAACTACATCACCTTTAGACGCTACCAGAGGAAAATGAATCCCTAAGGGACAGGAGGAATAGTAGAACAAGGGAGCATTCAGTTTCCGTCTGAAAATTCAAAGGGCAGTCCTGCACCAAGAAATCACTGTAGGATAATTAGTCAAAATGTCCGTGAAGGTCCTTAGCTTCGCACATCGACTTAAGCTTTAGAAAGAGCAAAACCTTTGTAGAAGTTCTGAGCCCACTCTTCTATTCACCTCTACCAGGGGCCGGCAATCTTGAATAGCCACTGGAACTACTCAGAATAGGATGTCGAAGTTCAAGTTAATTGCCACTTGTACAGCGCACAATCCAACACTGGTATAATGTGCAGCGCCGTTGGGTAGTTTGGTTAATTTATTTGCAAGCGCCGATTCTAAATATCAGAATGTAAACCGGAAACCATAATCATGTAATTAGTACTACGAGCCTGCACCCAGGAAACCCTTCTTCCAACTACTGCCTGCTCCAGTCTCAGCCTCTCTACTGGAGCCTGGAATTTCATGGTGCACAAAGAAATGGAAAACTGTGCACCTTCTGGCAGCACAGGGTGCCCTAACTCAGGAAAACAATCTCAGGGGATCAGGGCCTGTATCCGTCCCCTATACACGCAGCATGGACCTGCTCCATTGTCAAAGCTAAGAAACGGGTTCCTACCTGCCAGGAGTTCTGTATGGACAGGGCCGGAGGGGGCTGTGAGAAACTTCAGAGCACAAAATGCACATATAATCAACAGAGCTTTGTAGGTGCTGGTACCAGCTCGTAGCACTAACATTCGTCATACTCCCATGGGAGGAGCCCAAGACTCCCACACTACTGCCACCAACGATAAAGCACGGCTCATTCTTCATAGTAAAATTAATGTGTAATATCGTAGATGCAACCTTGTTTTTTTGCTCACGAAATTATAAACACCCAAAGAGAATGTGTCACTGTAAAGGTAACTGGTGCTTGTGTAAAGCGATCCAATAGTCTGCGCTATATACAACTGCAACAAAAACAAGTGATGAGGGTGCAGCACGGGCATCCCTCCGCTTGTTGACTAATAACGCAAATTCTCTCTGCGATCTGCCCATAAATCACGTTTTACGAGCAGACACTTCCAAGATAACAAACAATAGAACATTAAGTATGTCCATAAAAACGTTTTGAATATATCTCTAACGCTCCGTTTCCCACCTCAGCCTCAATGTGACATGGTGTGGCGTAATGATCAGAGCTGCTGACTTTGGAACTGGGGAACCAGGTTCGAGTCTCAGCGTCGACTCGACATCCTGCGATTCTGGGCAAATCACTTAATCTCCCTGTGCCTAGGAAAAATGAATGTATCCTTGTGTAACGTTACTGGTGCTCATGTAAAGCGCTCCAATACCTTAGGTCAAGCTTGCGGTACATAAACTGCAATTTTTTTTTTTATATTTCCACAATTCATGTTAAAAAAAAAAAAATGACTTTCTCACAAGGGATAAAAAACAAACAAGCATTTGCAATGCAATAGGTTAACAAGCGTTTAAGCTATTGGCAATTTGTTTTGACAATTAACACATAAATAAAAGGCAGTGTCATTTTAAATGCCAATAGCTCAAACTCTTGTTAATGCGAGACCAATGATTGCATTGCAAAAAAAGCCGCCATTGTCCCGGCTTGGAAAGCGAAAGCGCACATGGCGCGCTCAATGTTGCAGGAAAGCATGTCATGCCTGCAGCAGGACAAAACTCATGAAAGAAAATAGTGCTTACAGACTAAATAAAGCATCCAGTGTAACAGAAGTAAAACGGCCAGTCCTCATGGGCGGTTACAAATTAAGACAAGGCAGTATTAAGGAGGGACTAACAAGCCTATTAAGGAATCAGAAGCCTGCATTTACAAAGGACAATGACAAAAGCCAATGAAAAATATGGGCGGAGAATGGGCGGGACTTCAACAGCATACTCTAATACAGCATGCCTGGCAGAGCAGTGCATGCGCTGCTCAGTCTTGACCTAAAAATAGAAATAAATATGGCCATTTGTTTATGTTTTTCTGTTTTCTAACAGCCGAGGGGAGCTTGCAGAGCGTCCTCCTCCAGTGAGCCGGCCCCAGAGCCCGAGGGAGGAAGTAAAGGTAACAATAGAAATGCATGTAGCCACTGAAACAAGCAGCACAAGGGTGGGGGAGGACGGGTCAAGGTGCCACAGTTTGCCTTCATGTGTCACCCTGATGAACCCCATCTGTACAAATCACAATTATAAGCCTGTTTTTGGAAGGTTTGTTATATATACACATATTTCCACCCATGCCTTTTATTGTTCCACATTGTAACTTGAATGGGGGTTTTAATAGTTGTTATATCTGCTCCATTCAAGCTGCTGAATAGTTGCTCTGATCAATTACTCGCTGTCCCAGCCACAGTTCACCTCCCTTTTACAGGTGTGACTAACATGCCTTGTTTAGCAAGGGAATGTGCAAAATGTAAACCTTTCTGAATCACTTCTTTCTGATATTTTAATTCCTCAGACGCATACAAAGGAAACAACTTGAACCAGCAGCCTTTAAAGACTAACTGGGAGCAGGCTGCCTGGCAGCCACAACAACATCTGCTACCTCTGGTAGCAAGAAAAGCTTTTAGGCCACAGCATTCTTCTACACACTTGAATTTGGAATTGGAGTGAAAGGACAGAACACACTGCTTCAAACGCATATCTATTCTACATGGAAAGGAAAAGTGGGAAGAGGGTTGCATATGGAGTGCCAAAAGAACAGAATAATAAATTCTCCTTGCCCAATCTTAACCGATAAAAATCAATTGTGCTTGATCTTCCTGCATCCTGTGAAGTTCTTTAGCAGAGGGTTCGGAGGAACACATACAGCAGACCTTGCAACCAGTTAAACTGAATGGCATTCCATAGGAAACCATTGGGAGAAAAATAGAGCGCACAGAACTAATTTTACTTTCTGCTCCCAGCTGTGTGAGGATATCCACATATGGCATCCAAAAATTGAGACGATCCGGTCAGACACATCGGAATGGCTCGCATTCATGATCTTTCAGAGAGAGGCCGCTCGTAGTTCTGCACTCACCTTCAGGGGTCCACTAGATGGCCATTATTAGGAAAATGCCCCATTAAAAGTGCGCCTAAACTGCTTATTCACCAAACAACGCGGATATCACATAACAATCAGGACATTTTCATTTGAGACATCCCTCACTCTAGAATTTGCTCTTAGGCTTCTATGAACTTATTCCAGAAAGCAACACAATCATGATTTAACAAGATTAGCCATGTCCTAGCCATCATCGCTAGAATCTAACTGCAACTCAACTATTTCTAGCACCTTCGTCCTATTCTCTTTCTATCGACTACCTATCAGACTAGCCTTCACACCCAACCAATCACATCCAATGTCCTACTAGCATCAACAAACACAGTAACCAACTTCACTGATCTCTCTACCACCACCATTTCAATTTCTTACAGCAGCAGCTTATGTATGCATGGTTTCAATCTTTCATGAGACCACAAAGCTAACACTATGACAGACTCTTTGGCATCATCAGTTCAGTCCATCTCACCTTAAAATTCACTACATCTACTCACCCCTAAAGGGTACAACCTGGACCTCACGGCAGCTTCTCTAATCCTTACCTATCCGATATGCTGAAAACCTATTCACAATTTCCATCTCCACCATAATTCACAAGCCACAAAACCTACAGAAATCACAAAATGCTCTTAAAAAAACCAAAAACAGTTATCACCTTCCCTCCAAAAGCCTATTCTGACCCAGGCACTTATCTGCTCAGGTAGCACTTCTCTCCAGGTACAGAAATACATGCTACCACCTCCTAACCCTCATATGCACAGATATAATAAACACTAACAGAAGACTGCACTGCCCTCCAAAACAGTCGCACTCAGGAGCGATGTGCAACCATCTTCGATGTTGTTGGGTATGGGGCTGGTCAGCCTTTCACTTGCCAAGTCACTCTAAGCAACAACAAACATTACTTTAGTGAAAAGACGGTGATGTTATAGTTTAATACACATGGCTAGCTAGACAAGAATTTCTGTACTGAAAGAGGCAAAAACCAAGCTAGAAAAATTAATTCAGAGAAAAGTGTTGTGCCAATACAGCACTACAGAAAACATGCAGTCTGTGATCAATGTACTTCAGACCCACTAAACAAAATAAGATTGCTGCCCAAAGCAGACAAAAGGAACACCTAATAAAACAGGGCAAAGCAAAACTATGCAGCCCATCTATTCATAGACCTGCCGACAGCATACATCACAGTTAACACAACACCAAGGTGTACACTGAACATGTATTTCTGGCCTGCATAATGCTGGACTTAATATTTCAGGCACAAATTGAGATGGGCATGTACAATTCATCTTAAGCAAGGGTCACTTGTGAAGCACTACAGCAATATTCCGTTCTACCATTATTTGAAACTGAACCACTTGCATAGATATCCACCACAATGATGTCCTTCTGCGGATATACGTGCCATCCTATTCTATTTCCCCCCTATTGGCCCTCTGGACACATTGCGCTCACTCCCTCACTTAGGTTTAGATATGCTCAAGTCTAGAGGCAATCCTGCCATTTTAGCATTGTCCACATCCACAAAGCAATTTAACTCATGATGGCAAGAGGCATTCTACACAGTAGAACCCCTAAAAACATCATGTCAAGGGCCACCCTGAACAAAGGATGCAGGCTGGTTCAACAAGAATGTAAAACATCCAAAATAACTGAAATGATCATGCTTAATTGTAGAGGCAATACTGCCTTTTCCAACTGTTCACTTGTACATGCGTCTTACTCACTCGCGTGCTGGCAAAGAGCCAAGCACATGCCAAAGTAAAGAACCAATCTCAGTCTACCCAATACCCTTACTGAATTTTTGGTCTACATAACTGCCCTATTCTAACTAAGGAGAGCAACTGCAACATTTTAAAGGGATGATGCCTAGGAAAGACGAGTGCAAAAAGTCAACAGTCCATGTGCTCCTGCAGGCCCCACTTCTACCCTAGTCACTTCTTATTAGCTATTCACACACCCACAAAAGGCATGTTTGGGCTATGAACCCTTTCTCTCAGCTATACATCCTAAGCCTTCTTCAGACCAAAAGCACAGGGATTCACAGAGCATCCATCTTTGGAAGACAAGGTATGATATTTTTCTAGTAGACTTGTAAAGTCATGCGAGTGCCCAGAGGAGCATGCTTCTTCCTACACGGCTGCCACAGCTCACCCAGAAGTAGTTGGGAGGGAGCATCAAAAGTGGGAGGTGGGAGGAGGATGGATGGTGTGGGGTAAGCAGCACAAGAGCAGAAAGACATCAGGACAGACAATTCAGAAACATCCAAAAGTGAAAAAGTATCTGCAGGAACCTGTGGCCGGTGGAAGAACAATGGTCACAAGAAACTGTACTTGGTCAATGCTCCACGGCAGAGACCACACTGAAGCCCTGAAAGGAAGCAGGAGGAGCTGACCAATCAGAAGCAAGGAAACAAGTGTGACATAGGGGCCAACCAATGGTAAGAAATGGGTGGGCACAAAACAGATTCAAGATGTTTTTTGTTTACAAGAGATTTCTCAAGCACAGTCCAAAAGCTGTGCAGGTAAAAGCTAATTAATTAAACCCCAACACAACTGCTCCAAAGAGAATGTCATACTTCACAAAACCCACAAGAAAAGAGAGGTCAAGAGGCAGAGTATTTTTGGCCCTTCCAGCTGTTTTTCGGTCTTGTTTTCCAATCAAATTTTGGCTCCTGTCATAAATACATGTTCCCCGATTTCAAGGTCCGTAACAAAGAATAGCTATACGTGGACCTTTTTTCCATGCCCCTTCTATGTAACACCCACCAGTTTCGAAGGAAGATCTACAATTTGACAAACAGTCACAAATCTTACCCACCTCCGGCAAAGATAGTGTCCAGTATCAATTTTGAAGAGTATTCCAAGAGGAATCCAAAGCTAGTTCCCCCTCCCCTGAATGTGCCTCCATATTGAGAGGTGATAGAGAACTCTGTTCCCATATAAATTGCATACCCAATGGTTTAAGTTCTCAGACAGACAACCCTGCAGTATAGACCCAACTTAAAGTTACCAGTGACCTGTCTCCAGCTGCGTAACCTCCAAACAAGTGGCACTTTTAAAACTTTAAAACCTGCCCACAATGTTATCAGGTAGATAGAATGTCACAGGCACAGAAGATTCTGAATTAGGAACATTTTGGATGATAATATTTCAGATCTGGGAATTGCAGTAGTGGATGGCAAAGAAATACAGAACACAAAATGAAAACTGGCATAATTAAAAGGCATGCATTATACAAACTGTCCTATTTATCAAAAGAGGGGGCCTATAGGACCTATTCTAAAAGGTCCGGTGACCCGTGCTCCCGAAATTAAACTTATACCAAAGGGAGTCACCGTTCCTGAGTGGAGATGGAGAGAAGGGAAGTAGGGGGTACTCTTGTCGTGTGCTACTCTGCTTGTGGGAGGCAGGATGTCCTCATCTTGATGCCCTCACACACCCCGAAGGATGTCATGATTCATCATTGGGCTTTTGCTCCTCGTCGGGCCGGCGCTGCAATGCCCTACGGGGTCCCCCGAAGGGTCTCTTTTTCGGAGATCTTTTGATGAAGCCGTATGGGTGCGTGGATGTAAGTGGCAGTGAAGTCCTAGAAAGTGTATTAAAAAATGGCTGGACGGAGAGTGATTAATTTTTAATAAAGTGATCCCTCGGTCATTATTAAAACAAAGTGTATGGAGCTGCTTTAAGGGGTACTATGTCCCTTGGTAGCTGGGTGAATATATGTCCCTAGTGGGCATATGTTATGTCAACATGTTTCGCGCTTCTGTGGTCTCAGGGGGAGATCCAGGGCGCTTCGTCAGGACCGAATAAGAAAGTTATATCTACAGTGGCCCGAAAATTTCGGTGCCCCCGGATAAATGAAAGGAGTAGAGATTCTGAAACGACAAAAGTCAAAAAACAAAGATACAATTTGCCATTAGGGTATTAATACCAATGGAAGTTATGCTCAGGTCTGGGTTCTCCATTGGAGGGCCAGGTGCTTGCAGTCGTAGCGTGATCATTGCTGTTAATGGTCGCGGTATGTATACGTGAGCTAAAAGGTGTTGTGATCTTTCTAAAAATTGTTAACAAGGAGGTTATAACTAGGTGAGACAGACAGACATATAAGATCAATGATTAGTGCTCAGAGAATGGTGTCAGGGTTGTTCTCTGTATCAGTATTTTTTATTTGTGAACATACCCTGGTTTTATCGAGTAGGCGTGAATCATATAAATAGAGTCAAAAATTCAAAAGTGAAAAGGTTCTATTATCCAGTAAGCTTGTGAACCTTTTAAATCTAGGTAAGTAATACCGTTAGGCCCTACCATTGATGGCAAACCTCGAGACGCTGTGTTTTTATGCGTAAGTACTTAGATAATATATCTCACCCCTTAGTAGGTAGGGTAAGATCCCATGAGATCAGTGAGGGTCACTTGAGAGCTATAATGGGAAGGAAGAAAAAACAGAAAACCACATGTCATTTTTACAGGGCTTTCTAAGGCTCCAAGTTATAACTCACAGTTGGTTTTTAGAAATTGAAGGGAGAGGATGCCGCCATGTGTAGGATCTGTCCTGGACTGATCTTGCCTCTTAGTTACTCACGGCTCTCTCGGTGCATCTGGGCTGTGTCACCTGTGTGCCTCTCGCTGTCTCCGCCGGTGTGGAAGTGAAAATTCTGTCTCCTTTTATAGGAGTGGCCTGCTTCCGGGTGGGGCGTTAATTGTTTAATCACTGCATTGATTGGCAAGTTTTGGGTGTTACTATGGGTGCCATTTTGGATTGGTGTTTTCTATGATAAGTTCATATGGGAAGGCTTTGGTTGTTACTATGGGTGCCATCTTGGAGTGATATCTTCTATGAAATGCTCATATGAGAGATATTCACGGGCTGTTGAATCTCTGTGTGCTGATAATTGTTGTGTCGCTGGTACAGTGATCTTACTTAAAGGGGGGCGATGCATGTCTTGTGTATGAAGTTATATATCTAATGTATTGGTGCGGCGCGCAATAGGCAGAATCTCGGTCGCCATCTTTTAGTGGGTTCTTGTGATAGATGTGATAAATGAAGTATCCCTAGTGGGCTGATGAATCACAATAAGGGGTCACCGTATTTGTTGGTGTTATTTGCGGGGCACTAGTGTCCTCTTTGTCAGTTTTTATAGTTGGTGTATCATTTTGCGGTGGGTGGTGCATCTCGGAGGTCTGCTGACAGTCTTCACTATAGTGTTTATGAATGTCACACTGGTGAGATCGATGTCAAGGGTTGAATTCCTATAGTACCTCAATCCAAGGTATTTCATCGTTAAGACCCTGGGTGTTCGTTTGGAGGCGGTGCACCCATCTTTGCTCTTTAGAATAGCTCCTATAGTCCCCCTCTTTTTATAAATAGGATTATTTAGCACGGCGGATCAGCCGAGGGACTTACTCTTTCCTATAACTATCTAATTCCACTATGGCAGAACAGACAGGTCTAAGCTTTGATGACATAGTATCAGAAATTTTGAGGACACCGAGCCTATTAGGAATGGAAGGCTCAGCCTCAACGAGTACCGCGCAAGGTGACTGGAACAACTTAGCCGCCCTCAAAAAACAACAGGTCAAAATAGCGATGCATGGAGCGATTATGACGGAATATCTGCGGGCCAATATAGCTCCAAATGGCCTTATTGTGACAGTAGCACCACGGATATTCCTAGAAGACATAATATTCAGGAAGGATTGGAGCCAAATAGCCTGGCGATGCACTCGCGAATGGCTTGTACTTATAATTAGTACAGCAAAACGCCTATCAGATGCTCTAATAATAGAAATAACCATCGCAGAGAATGCAATAAAAACAACCATTACATTCTCTAACTGGAAGACACGCTTGGCTGAAATAAATACAGAGATGAATGACCATAAAGACTACCTCCTGCAGAGGAAAATCACCAAATTGCAAAAAGATATTAAAAATTTTGAGAGGGAAAAAGTATACCCTTACACTAAGGAAGATTATGTGACAAATAACCAAGACACCTCATCCGACGATGAATCAACATCCTCAACAAGATCAAAAAGATCTAGCAGTAATTCCAGTAACGGAATTCGGAGGAATTTCCAAGGAGGTCCGGGACTACTACCAACTCCCCAAATGTTCAACTACCCAATGCCAGGCTATCCAGGAGCACCACCACCATGGTATCCGGGGTACCATGGACCACCACCGCCTCACCCATTCTATCAACAACACCCTCCTTTTTGGAACAGGGGCAGAGGAAGAGGCAGGCGAAAAAACGACAAAAGACGGGTGCAGTGGACAGAGGACGAGGACCAACGCAGGACACGGAGTCAAACGAAGAAAAACTAGTGGTGAACCTATCTACAAGGACCCCGACGACAACAGAAGAATCCGTCCTACAGAGAGGATTGGGTTTTGTCCCAACACCAAAAGAAGACTCGTTCAGACTCACTGGTGAACTACACGCGTTCTTTCGAAAGCTACGCTTGAAATCATTTTTTCAAAAACACAGGATACCAGTAGGAGGGACACGGTTACTACAGACACAGGCCTACGCAATCCCTCCAGATTCACGCCCACCGCAGCGATGACTGCCAGTGAGATACTGACCTATGAAAAAGCAGTCCTACAAGACATTAACAAACTACAACCCAAGAAAACCTATGATAACTTACCTGCAAAAGAAAGGAAAGCCCTTCAAAACCTCAACGACTACGGCAATCACCATAAAACCTGCAGACAAAGGAGTAGCTATTGTCATCCTTAACACAGACAACTATAATAATGAATGTCTTAGACAACTAGCTGACACGAAATACTACCACAAAATAGACAGACCCTACGGATTCCCTCACAAGAAGAATCAACATCTCTGTGACGGAAGCACTATCGAATGGTTGGATCACCAAGAACGAAGCGGAGTACCTAGTGAACACTAAACCAACGACGCCATATTTCTACGTCTTACCAAAGATCCACAAAAACATCATGCCCCCACCCGGCAGACCAATAGTGTCAGGGATCAACTCCATCCTCGAGCCACTGAGTCAATGCTGTGATCATTTTCTACGGCCACTAGTTCAGGCAACACCGTCATACCTCAAGGACACCAAGGAGACCATCAACCTCATCGAAAACATCAGAGGACCTGAGGAAATCACTTTACTAGTAACACTCGACGTGGAGGCACTATATACAAACATTCCACAAGAAGCCACACTAAGAGTAGTTGAAGAAAAACAGTGATCCTCCCACACAACAACCCATTAACTTCATCCTGGAATGCGCAGAACTCGCCATGAAGAACAACTTCTTCAAGTTCCACGACCAACACTATCAACAAATCCATGGAACTTGTATGGGCAGTACATTTGCGCCAAGCCTAGCATGTCTATACATGGCCCATTTTGAGGCCCAACTTATCCTACCAGAAACTAATCCTTTCAAATCGGAAATAAAAGAGTGGAAACGGTACATAGACGATGTACTTATGCTATGGAGGGGAACAGAGGATCGATGGATCAACCAACAGGACCCCTTCCTCAAATTCACACTATCAACCTCAAGTGAAGAAATACCATTCCTGGACTTACTAATTCTCTTCAAAGATGTAAAACTGTCGACCACGACATATAGGAAGCCCACAGATCGCAACAGCTTATTGCCCTACGACAGCCACCATACCAAAGCCTTGAGACAAAATCTCCCCTTTGGCCAATTCCTCAGGCTGAGGAGAAATTGCAGCACTACCCAGGATTATGAAATACAGGCAGCAGAACTTAGCAAAAATCTGGAAAAAAGAAACTACCCACAAAAAAATCATAAAGTCTGCCAAGAAACGCACACGGAACAACCATCGAGGAGCGCTTTTGGAAACACAAGAAAAGCGAAAAGATGAAACAATTACATGTGTCACAACTTACACACCTCAATCCAATCAAGTCAAAAAGGTCCTATTAAAACACTGGAACATCTTGAACACAAGTGAAATGCAACTACAACACCCAAGATTCGCATTCAGACGTACACAAAACATAAAAGACATCGTTGTCCACACGAGACCACAGAAAAAACAAGGGGACAGCCAGAGGACATTATGGGACCTGCCGACGGTCAAGGGACACTACCCATGCGGGATTTGCAATGTCTGCCCGCTCACAGCACATACCAAAACGATCCAATTAAAGAACCAAGAGTTGACACAAAAGAGACACACCAATTGCAATACAAAAAATTGCGTCTACATGGAGAAATGTCCTTGCAACCTACTATACATAGGGATGACCTCTAGAGTTGTAAAAACAAGGGTGAATGAGCACAGGAGCAACATCCGGTGCGGTAGGAACACCACCAAAATGAGCAGGCATTGCATTCGAAAAGGGACATACACCAGACCAAGTCAATTGGACCATCATTGAGTCCAATCCTCTCTGGACAACAAAAACCCTCTTCCAAAAAGAGCAAAGATGGGTACACCGCCTCCAAACGAACACCCAGGGTCTTAACGATGAACTACCTTGGACTGAGGTACTATAGGAATTCAACCCTTGACATCGATCTCACCAGTGTGACATTCATAAACACTATAGTGAAGACTATGTCAGCAGACCTCCAAGATGCACCACCCACCGCAAAATGATACACCAACTATAAAAACTGACAAAGAGGACACTAGTGCACCGCAAATAACACCAACAAATACGGTGACCCCTTATTGTGATTCATCAGCCCACTAGGGATACTTCATTTATCACATCTATCACAAGAACCCACTACAAGATGGCGACCGAGATTCTGTCTATGGCGCGCCGCACCAATACATTAGATATATAACTTCATACACAAGACATGCATCGCCCCCCTTTAAGTAAGATCACCGTACCAACGACACATAACAATTATCAGCACACAGAGATTCAACAGCCCATGAATATCTCTCGTATGAGCATTTCATAGAAGATATCACTCCAAGATGGCACCCATAGTAACAACCAAAACCTTCCCATATGAACTTGTCATAGAAAACACCACTATAAAATGGCACCCATAGTAACAACCAAAACTTGCCAATCAATGCAGTGATTAAACAATTAACGCCCCACCCGGAAGCAGGCCACTCCTATAAAAGGAGACAGAATTTTCACTTCCCCACCGGCGGAGACAGCGAGAGGCACACAGGTGACACAGCCCGGATGCACCAAGAGAGCCGTGAGTAACTAAGAGGCAAGATCAGTCCAGGACAGATCCTACACATGGCGGCATCCTCTCCCTTCAATTTCTAAAAACCAACTGCGAGTTATAACTTAGTGCCTTAGGAAGCCCTGTAAAAATGAAATGTGGTTTTCTGTTTTTTTCTTCCTTCCCATTATAGCTCTCAAGTGACCCTCACTGATCTCATGGGATCTTACCCTACCTACTAAGGGGTGAGATATATTATCTAAGTACTTACGCATAAAAACACAGCGTCCCGAGGTTTGCCATCAATGGTAGGGCCTAACGGTATTACTTACCTAGATTTAAAAGGTTGACAAGCTTAGTGGATAATAGAACCTTTTCACTTTTGAATTTTTAACTCTATTTATACGATTCACGCCTACTCGATAAAACCAGGGTATGTTCACAAATAAAAAATACTGATACAGAGAACCCCCCTGACACCATTCTCTGAGCACTAATCATTGATCTTATATGTCTGTCACCTAGTTATAACCTCCTTTTTAACAATTTTTAGAAAGATCACAGCACGTTTTAGCTCACGTATACTTACCGCGACCATTAACAGCAATGATCACGCTACGAACTACAAGCACCTGGCCCTCCAATGGAGAACCCAGACCTGAGCATAACTTCAATTGGTATTAATACCCTAATGGCAAATTGTATCTTTGTTTTTTGACTCTTGTCGTTTCAGAATCTCTACTCCTTTCATTTATCCGGGGGCACCGAAATTTTCGGGCCACTGTAGATATAACTTTCTTATTCGGTCCTGACGAAGCGCCCTGGATCACCCCCTGAGACCACTGAAGCGTGAAACATGTTGACCATAACATATGCCCACTAGGGACATATAATCACCCAGCTACCAAGGGACATAATACCTCTTAAAGCCGCTCCATACAATTTGGGCCTGATTCACAGAACTAACTTACGTCAAAAACGTAAAGTTAGTACTTTTTGGTATTCACAGAATACACTTAATCATTTTGGTATTCACAGAATGAACTTACTCATTTCAGTATTCACAGAAGTTAGTAGTCCTAACTTTAGGACTCCTAAATGCCTTCTGTGAATACCGAAAGTCTTAAAGTTAGGATTTTTCTCAGTTTAGGAGTAGTAAAGTCCTAAAAAGCACCCCCCAGCTCTACACCTACGTACCCGGGGAGTGCAGGCCAGATGCAGGTCTGCGGAGCGCAGTGCTCGCACTGGAACATATGATATACAAAGCCCCTGCAGTATCTGGGGACCCTGGCCTTGTAAGATCTTATGAGTGGTGCAGAGAGTTTTAAACTGAATTCTCTGTTCGATAGGCAATGAAGACGGCGCAGAAGATGGGAAGTGTGACAGTGCTTAGGGAGGGCAAAGAGAATGCGGGCAGCCGCGTTCTGTGCCCGTTGGAGTCTCTTGGTGACAGTTTTATTCACGCCAAGTAGAAGTCCATTACAATAGTCAAGACGCGACTGACCCACCGATTGAATAATCACTTGTCGAGTAGGAGCATCAAACAAGCATTGGCATAGCCAATAGGTCTCGCCTTTGAGTTCGTCTAAGTGTTTAGCTAGAACTATTGGTTTTGCCAATTGTTGTAATGCTTGTTTGTTATAATTTTTTTTGCTATGGTGTGGGGACATATTTAATGGGAGTTTGACTTTGGGAACTAGTTATTTAATTCTAATGTGAGCAGCGGACGGACAGTAGGCAACAATGAATAGATGCCATATTCTGAGGGCAGATTGAGGTGGTGCCTAGTGATGCTGTGGTGGTGCTGAGGTTATGTTGCGCTGTTGCAGAGGTGATACATGGGTTATGCTAAATGATACTTAGGTGGTAAGGAGTGATGTTGAGGTGGTGCTGAGTGATGCCAAGTGATGCTGAGGGGGTGCTGAGTGATGAGGAGGAGGTGTTGAGTTATGCTGAGGTGGTGCTGAGTTATGTTGAGGTGGGGGTGCTGCGTGGTTGCTTAGGTAGTGCCTGTGTATTTCCCACATCGCTGTCCATTTCCAAGTAATATAATTTGTGCTATTGTCCCACACAAACATGTTACTTGTGTTTGTATTATGCTTAAATCAATAGAGTTAACCTAAATATAACCTTGGATGTTAAAGCAGCTACTGTGCCCAAAACTGAACCCCAAGAAACAAAATTCAGTTTCACAAGCAACAAAGTAACATGCCCATATGTTTTCATTGTTTATTGCTTACCATTAAATATTTTTAAAATTCAACAAAACTGTATATCAGCAAGTTATCATGTGGAATAATTTAAAATCTATTTCTGGGCACACTTCCTTGCGACCTGTGAAGATTGATGCAGCCTTTTTTTTTTAACGTATAGTAGTTTTAATTAATTTCTCAGAGTCTTTCCCCTTCTTTATCAAAATCGGTGCCAGGATTGTGTTACATATGGCCTAGGAAAGTAAAAAATCTGTTGGCTTTCTTTTGAAATGTTCCATATAGAACAGATGAGCCAAAAGATTAGCATGGCTGTTATCTCCTTTACTAGCTGCATTTTTTGTCGTCACGAAACACAGGATGTGAAACCAGCAACCGAGACAAGAACCCTGGTTCCCAAAACGTGTACAGCACTAGCAAGAAAGGCACATCTGTTTGTTTCTGTGTAACTTAAACAGTATACATTTCCACTGCACTATCACACCAGGAAACAGCATCTTGTAATAACCGGATGTACTCAACTATGAATTGCATAGAAGGAAAAGTGCAAGATCGCCAGCTGCTGTCGTTTCAGTATCCACCCCTCAGAAGGGTCTCAAAGGTGCATTGTTTGAGCCTGTCCCGCATCTTTTACTTTTAACACATTTTACAACTATGCCTTGCTAAGCCAACAACCATCGGCCGATGCAGTTTAAAACGTAATAATCCAGGAGATGAAGCGCTATGTTAAAGCGTCTGCTGCAGTCATTGTGCTCCTAAAAACAAACACACTTTGAGGGAAGTACTCGTGCTCGGTGCATGTTCAATTGCATGAAAGTGTTACACATTCGGAAATACTCAACCACCAGCTCACAAGAACATGCCTAAATCAAAACCACAATGTCCGACCATCCACAGTAATGAAACACAGATGATGCATGGTGTCTGTGTTCATCAAGCCCCCAAATATACACACACGGTTAAGGGAAGTGCTTGTTCACAATGTCGCACTGCTGAAGTGTAAAATGAAGAGCAGCAACCATCAGGCGGGTGCCACATGAACCATGTGAAAGAGTAAAGTCGCATTTGAAATGTAAACAAGCACGGCAAACAAAGTGGCTGGTGCACGCAGGAGAGATTAAAAACAGTTGATGCACGGTGTCTGAAGCGGGTGCCATGCTCATCGTGCCCCCGAAAACACACACAGTTAAGGGAGTGCTCGGTACTAGTTCACAATGCCTTATAAACCACGAGATGATCCTTCACCAAAAAACACACATTTGAAGGAAGCGCTCGGTGGTCTTTCACAATGCCTCGCTAGGTGAAGCAACCCTCAGCTGGGGCAGTTTTAAGCGTAATAACCCAAGAGAACAAGCTTAAATCAAAGCAAGCAAGACGCGCGGCCGCGAGACGCGCTCTGTGGTGGGGGAGGGGAGGAGCGTTGAAGCACGCGCTTGGGAGAGCAAGTGAGAGGAAAGCCAGATGGCGCCTGATCGAGCGATGCGAGGAATGCGCGTTACTGTGCGCGTAACCGCACGCTCTAGGCCACACAAAAAGCTGTGGTCGGCTTTTTAAAAGCCCACTCACTAAATGTCTTGCCAGCGCATGCGCTGGCTCAGGTGAGACCTAAAAACCCCAGAATAGGTTTCAGACTGCGTAGGTGGCCGAAGCATGTACCTGCCACCTTTTTGGCGTGAAGCTCGAATGAAAGTGTTGGGTGGGAAGTACACGTATGGAGTAACGCAGTGCACGGAGAGCAATAGCATTCTATGGTATGGTTGCTGTGTGGGTGGTGACGATACTGTTGATGTGAAGGTGTGTTGAGTGGTAGGATGGGAAGAGGGATTGGAGCAGTGTGTTAAGTTTTGACAGCTTGTGGTATTAAGTGTATAGATTGGTATCAATGTGCTGATTGGTATAATATAGGGACATACAATGGAACATATAACATGGCAGTAGCTATAGGAAATTAGACCCACGAGACCTGAGCACTTCCTTGCAAACTCCACACACACACCCATACACAGATATCTGATTCTAAGCAGTTTTAAGTGTCATCATTAGCTTGTCTTTACTGAGGAGGTGCCGATTGTCAATTGCTATATTAAGACAACATTATCCAATTGTACTTCAGGGCCATCTTAGACATTGCCAAGGTCATCATGCTTAGATTCCAAAAAGGCAAAGGGAAACTTTGCTAATCATCACAGCATAAATGTCAATTCACTCCAAATTACAACAGCATGTCCTAACGCAAGTACATTAATAATGGGTAAATTTCAATCCAAACTCCTTCCAAGTAGAACCCAGCATTGTCTACAAAGTAATTCAACCGATGATAGTTGGTTACTGGGCAATTATTGGGCTAATGACCCACAGGCCGAGAATTCATGGAATTAATGAATTTCTTAAACCGAAGTCAATACATGAGAAATCCTACTCACTGTAAGAGTCACAATTGACTTG
The DNA here is from genome assembly GCA_963921515.1 of Calotriton arnoldi. NCBI lineage: Eukaryota > Metazoa > Chordata > Amphibia > Caudata > Salamandridae > Calotriton > Calotriton arnoldi. The sequence continues at coordinate 1,311,009 of CAWUFW010002404.1, read as the reverse complement.
TTACGGACCCTTGATTGTGACATTGCTAATATCACTTATCACGGTCTATGTGTTTGATCAGATCACTTTATCAAATCGGACAAGTTGCATACAACCAATTTTGCAAGAACTACTCTGAACTAAGAGCCACTCGAAAAAGGCATCAGGTTAAAGAGGAAAGTTTCCTACTGACCCTATATGAAACTAAGCCGTTTCTAAGCAAGACGCCAGACAAAGCAGAAAAAAGTTTAAGCTGTGGCTAAATGAAGCTGACAACTTACGTGCTCCAATAGTGAAGAGAGTGGCACCTGCCACACCTGTGAGTTAGTGGAGGACAAGTTATATTTAAGATGTGTAGAGTGACTAATGGCTCTGGAATTAATATAATGGGAAAAGCCAAAATTAAACAAGGCATAACAGAGTATACAAAAAGTGTAACGCAAATAAAAAGCTCTTATTATTCTACTAAGTTTTACAAAGCACACAATTCCACAAAGAGAAATGTGTAAAATCATGCATTAACGTTCAGCCATTGACAGGGTAAATCCGCCTCCGAAACCATCACAAGAACACTGTGATAAACTCAATGTGTTCTTTATTAATAAAAATTAATGCAATTAAAGAAACTATCGCAAAGAGCGCTGGCATAATAGTGGATCCTACCTAAAGGACAGATCACAAACACTTCAGGTGACCCACTTTCTTGCAGAAAGTATCACCTTGAAATGTGGAGTTCTACATGGCTCTGTGCTATCACCACATTTTTTCAACGTCTACTTTGATAAGAGAGCTGGCTATGAGAAGAACACACAAGATGATGGACGGAATGCTGCACATTGGCAAACATTCACCCCCAGTCACAGATCTGGGTTTAATCCATCATTATTTTGCTTCACCACGCCACCCCAGTTCAGACATAGCCATATGCAAATCAGTCTTGACCCTGTGCCTCATGGGAACAGTCCAGACCGAACTGCCAAGCCATGTCTTCCCTGGACCGGAATCAAGCATCCTAGGACCTAACTCATAAAGTTAGGTATTCCCTAGAGCCAATTCATCAAAAAAAGGAAGTGTTCATGCAAATGTCGGTGTATCATCTGGTCTATATATCCTGGGCATATCACTACAATTGGTGCTGCACCATTGTCCAATCTATAAAATGTATCGTAGATCTGAATTGTTATATAAAAGGAGATTACTTTATTTTATCACAGATATTCTTGCCATTTCTCCAAGTATAAATTGCAATGTTCACAGGAGCACGGAGTCAACAATAGTTCCTAGTTATGCCCATAAGCTATAGTTATTGGACGCATATTAAAAGGAAAAAATAAGTCATAAAAAAGATTCTTCTTGTTTTAGTGAAAATATTAATTTATCACATAGTCTCAAAAATACCTTGTATGACTTTTTCAAATATTTACTGATATACTTATAGAAATGGCAAGAATATCTGTGATTAAATTAAAGTAATCTCCTTTTATATTACAAATCAGATCTACGATACATTTTATATATTTTTTTCACACGAATTGGCTCTATGGAATACCTAACTTTATGAGGTAGGAATCTATTATGATTTTGCTTGTTATAAAATCACTATGGGGATATCCCTCGAAACTACCACTTATTCCTGTTCACAAGTTCATCTTATAGGTTAAAATTATACCCCTTCAAAAGAATCAAAATTATTTTCAAAGCCTGTAGTGAAGACAGGAGAATAACATTGAATGGTAAGGATGGCTTACATAGTCTCTCATTAGGCTTATGGTATCCTTTGAATATAGGTAAGAATGTAACAGTGTAGAACTATTTCATGAAACTAATATGCTCCATCCCACTTATGACATTTCAAATTATGTCAGTCATCAATTTTGAGGATTGGAATCTATCAATGCAACAATGTAATTTCATTTGTCATTGTGTGTTGAGTTCAGCAATGAATTAACTCTGCGGGCATTGTCCCCCGTTCTCGTCCCTCATTTTGATATTTAATTCCACATGCACTATTGAGATCTTGCAAATTAGATGGAAATTGATGTAGCAGATAGGGCGTTGTATGTTGGATATAAAATGTAGAAAAGACAATTGTTTTATATTTGTAAATATTCTAAATGTAATTTATATTTATGTATATGTATATTGTAGCCCTGAAGAAATCAGAGAGGACGTAACGCGTTGGCTACGTTTTTAACCAAATTGTGAAGAAGAGTCACGAATAAAGGATCATAAAACAGACATGCTGGATTGGTGTTATATTTAATGATAATAACTGTTTGATGCTATACCGCTTGAATTGTGCTTTTGCTGAATTCAACCTAATATGCAATAGTGATTCTGGTTACAATTTAAAGCCTGCTGTTTTCAAAGCCATACATAGGGCCCGATTCCGATCTCGCTAGGAGAGCCCTCCATACGACTCGGATCTGGAGGGCTTTCCGAGCGAGATGTGCTCCTGGTGTCCGAACAAGCAAGTACGATGCTGCCGTATGCTTACAGACTCAGTTCGCTCGGACTCCCATTGAACTCTATGGGAGCCCGTGTACAGGCGCGTACACAGACTCCCATAGCAACAAGCATTGAAAATGCAATAGGTCTCGCCTTTGATTAAGTTAAAGCCATTTCCTTTGCTAATGGTATTGTATAGCAAAGCAAATGGCTTTAAGTTAATCAAAGGCGAGACCTATTGCATTTTCAATGCTTGTTATTTCAGAGCGCTCTCTGTGCAGATGCTCTGCCTCTGGGCCGTTAACATGCCATCTTCCTTCTCTTGTTTCGGCAGTATTGCAGAAGAGCTCTGAGAGCCCTTCCTTGCCCCTCGGTGTGAGGATAGGCTTGCTGCTCTGACTACAACATCCAGAATGCATCTGGGATACTAATCTAGATAGCCAGCTGTTAAGGGGGTAAAAATAATAGCTTCAGAGATAGGAAGTAGTCTAAAGTGGAAGATGCTAGGACGGCCAAACATGGAGGGTGTGGAGAAAGAGGGGTGGGGGTATAGGGAAGAGATAGAATTAGAGAGGAGAGGTTGGAGGGGAGTGGGGGAGGGATGGAGAGGACAGGACAAGAGGGGATTGGGCGGGAAGGGCTGGGAAGAGAAGGGGGAGGCGGGGAGGGGATGGGAAGAGAAGAGGGGAGGGGAGGAGAGTGGAGGCTAGTTAAACTTTAAGAGGGAGAGAAAGAGAAGAGAAAGGTGTGAGAATGGGAAAGAAGGAAACAGGAGAGTGAAGAGAGATGTCAAAGAAGATTGGGAGTAGGGTTAAAAAAGGATGGGGAGAGTGGTCAAAAAAGAGTAGGGCAGAAAATAAAAGAGGGAGTCACAGAGTGGGCAGAGGGTGCGAGCAAGAGGCGAGAGGGCAGTCGAAGGCGGGAGGGGAAGAGGGGTCTGGAAGGAGGGGTTCCGAGTAACACAAGAAGGGGGTCCGGGGAAAGCCGCCGGCTGTTGGGGGAGAAGGGGCCGTCTGAGGGCAGGACTGGGGAGGGAGAGAGCAGCTGCTCCGGAAAAAGTGAAGGGGGGGACCCTGGGGCAGAGATGCATAAAGTGTCTGAACGGGGCAGAGAGACGGGGCTGGGAGGGAGGTGTCTGAGGCCAGGACTGCAGGGAGGGAGGAGCCGCTTGGGACAGGCGGAAGGGGCCCCGGGTCAAGAAGGAGGGGGGCACTGACCAGGGCAGGGAGACGGGCTAGAGAGGGGAGGAGAGGGAGAGAGGGCAGTCATAACAATAACAACTGGTAGGGGAGCAAAGGACAGCACGGACACCATAATGGATTAAATAAACATTTTAACAACTCTGGACCTCATTCCGCTTAGAGACTTTTGTTTTTTAACATAGTGTGCATATGTACAACAAGAGAGGCTGAAATGAGTAACGCTAAATTGTTAACGCAAGTACTTGACCACGAAGCCATAATGCATGCGCTAACAAAACAAAAACAAAAAAAAGAAAACAATGAGAGAAAGGGGGATATGGAGGCAGAAAGAAAGACGACGATGACAGAAAAGAGGAGAAATAGGAGGTAAAGGGCGAGAAAAACGAGAGAGCGAAAAAAAAGTCTGTTTCTGTTCACTCTTTAAAGTGAAAAGGCCCGGTTTAAATGACCCTGCAGGGGCGGGGCTGCACAAGTCCCCCGTCTTACCCAGAGTACTGGTGCATATAATGATGCACGGATGGAAGGGGTCTGGTGCACACATCTCAAGGAGAGCTTTACTGACGCCATTGTTTTCTCTCACATACCGTGCAGGCCGCAGAAAGGTGCATTCATTAACCGCCTCTGCAGGCACCACCCTGAGAGGTCACTCCGTGGTTACGCTAATAGCATTAATCTCCATCCAGACACGGCATCTCTCGCCCTGCTGTGAACTCTTGGGAAAACAGTCTGCTTGCAAGAAATGTCTTTGAGAACCTCAGTCGGGATCAATCCGGTGGCAAATGAAGGATCAAGCACGGAGCCCCGAAGTACGCTTGTGAATGCACTTCTGAGCGCTTGTGAATGCACTTGTGAATGCACTTGTGAATGTACTTGTGAATGTACTTGTGAATGTACTTGTGAATGTACTTGTGAGCGCTTGTGAATGCGCTTGTGAGCACAGAGGCGGCTATGTAGTATAAAAAACAAGCAGCTGATCGATCCTCACGCCGTGTCTCAGAGGCTGATCGAAGTGCGTCCGGAACACGCACGGAAAGCAGACACTTGCTTATATCGCGCTTTCTCCCAAAAACAAAAAGTGCCATTTGAATTAAGAAATCCATATAATTAAATTAAAGATGCGACTCCAAAGAAAAGTAGAAAAATAAATATATAGTGGTCGCGGTCCCGAAAATGAAAGCGGACCTCACATGCAAAATATAGTGGTCGCGGTCCCAAAAATGAAAGCAGACCGAGCATGTAACTTACAAAATAACAAATGTAAAATATAGTGCTTACCGAGTAATTGAAGGAGGCCTTGTCCCTCCGCAAGTAAACGATCCAATCCCGCTAGGCGTGGCTAAAAGGAGACAGGGTGGCAACAAGGAGGGATTGACATGCCTTCGGTGCAATCATTGCACTGCCTTTGGCATAATTCGTGACGCCAAACGACGCGCACGAATGAAAACTGAAGGCGGAGCTGGGACACGGCTTCTGGAATCGTATCGATTCCAAGAAGCCCTCGTATGACGAGAGCAGCGCATGCGCTGCGTACGTCAGGCCAAGACCTAAAAAAAGGGCGGGCGGGGAAAAGCGTACACCCTGTGGTGTGCACCCCTTGTTGCCCGCCACACTGTGCATGCTTGGATCGTGGGGAACCATGCGCACCCCCCATGACCGAATCGGAGGGCTCTGGGTAAAGAGGGGCTTGCAATGGCCCCCTGAAGTCCGAATCCGACAGCCGTTTTGTCTCGATGACACTGAGTCGATACAGCTGTCCGATTCGTGCATCGTACTTCCTTGGTCGGAAAACGGCTCCATTGCGCGGCACGATTCGGCTACGAACGTGTCGGACGGACAGGTTCGTAAACGATTCGCACGGCACGTACAGGATTCTCGCATCGTACTTGGTCGTTCGGAACAGGGGACGATTCGGGTGGAAAGATAAGCTCTGAATCGGATTTGCTCTTTAAAAATCCCGTTTGGAAGCCTTCCTTACGAGATCGGAATCAGGCCCATAGTCTGGCCCCTCAATTTGTATTCAAACGAATTACCAAATATTTTTCAACACGGGCACTTGGTTCACCTTCAGCAACCTTGTAAGTACTACCTAGATTTCACACACAGGTATAAGGGTCAGAGTTTCTTAGCCTTAGCCTCATCAGAATGAAATTCTGTCCCGGCCTATCTCCACTCACAACCCAATATCCCATACTTTACAAAAATGCTCAAAACATGGCTTGTCAAACAAGCTTTTCTCTGTTAATCTTCTGGGTCTGTGTTGCCTCAACACCTTGTCACACTCATACATGTGGTTTAACACCACATCTCTGTTGTACATGCGTCTATAAATACAAACAACATTAATATAGTGAGAGGCCTTCAACACTGTGGAACCCCTCAAAACATCACAAATTTGACACTGAAGGAAGGCGGCAAGCTGGTTTCACAAGAGCATAAAACGCTTACAAAAAAAACAAAAACACAGGTATATGGAAAGGTCGACTCCCTTGACTGTTTTGATGGCCTGATGACTAAATGACACGGATTAGCGGATATTAAAATTTTATGGGAAAGTGATTTCAACCGAGCTCTCGTCACAATGAGACATACAACAACTCACAGATCAATTACAGTGGGGAGTGAGACATTATGTAAAAATATGGACTTGTATAGGCTAGTACATACGTGGAAAGTGTTACATGCCACAATAACGGGTAGTTCCAGCATCGATTACTCGTTGACGCCATATTCCTTTGCAGGGGAAGGATGCGGGGATACTGCCTAGAACCCTATCGATCACTCTCCAGTGGAGCGGACACTAACAATCCTCAACTCCCTGAACAGGATCAAACTGTGGAGGCTGAGGAGGAATGAATTATGGGGTCCTGTGTTCAAAATGGAACTCAAAACGGTTATCATAGAATATCTCTAGCTCAATGAGCGATCACTGGCAGAGGGAGCAATGACGTGGGAAGCATATAAGGCCTAAATACATGGCGTTTGCATCTCGAAAGAATTGTGAATTTTTAAATCCTTAAGAACCTGGCATGACGCACTAGAACAAGATATTAAATGTATAGAAACAGAATATGAAATTGGTAAAAACTTATCTCTGTTGCCACGACTGCAAGAAATGTTTAAAGGATTCAGAGAGGACGGCGAGCAAGAAGTAGAAAACTTGGACAAACGTGTTAGGGTCGGGCATTTGGAGAGGGAGATTATCCAGGCAAAACTCCAGGCTAGGCGCTGGAAGCAGCCAGGGATGATTTGCAGAGTGTAGTTATACAAAACATGGACGGTAAGGTTATGACATCTACAGAGAACATTGTAAATGCCATCCGCACATATTATGAAGCCCAACACTCATTCTGGGCACAATACTCCAACTATGGATATAGCTGTATACTTAGATGAAGTTGCACCAGCATGTGTAGAAGAGCTCAAACTGATTATTAATTCCCCTCTCACTATTGCAGATATAAAAAGGGGTTAATACAGCTCTAATGAGAAAACCCTAGGAAATGATGGTATCCCATAGAATTTTATAAGGAATTTTCTAATGCGCTACCACCTCGGTTGCAAGATGTCTATAACTAAGCTACAGACAATGAAAAATGTCTTGAAGCAGTGATTTCAGTACTCCCAAAGGCAGGTCAGGATTCTACTCTATGTTCCTTCTATCAGCCAATGTCCTTATTAAATGTGAAGGACAAAATAGTTGCTAAAATCCTCACTCAGAGACTACAGCCACTGATGCAGAGACTGGTTCTTTCCGATCAAGGGGTTTAGCCTTCAGATATCAACAGCATTGGATCTCCACCTGCAAATGGCTGTTGTGCAGACCCAAAGCTTCCAGCAGCAGCAATATTTTTGAACGCTAAACAGGCATTTGACGCACTGTATTGGGCTTTTATGAGAGAAGTGCTGCATCAGTTGTGACTGGGAACTTATTTCCTTAAACTGGTTGGGAGTTAGGTACATCATATTCTCCTTTACTGTGAATAGAGGTTAACCCTCCCCTCTTTCTGCGACTTGAGAATAGTTGGTAAGCATTCAAGGACGGAAACCGGGGGTATCAGGGTGTAACAGTAGTGCTGGAGATACTGGTATACCATAGTCTGCTGCACGCAGCCATAACAGAGTTGTCGGATACATGTATGGCAAGTGGTGGATGGGACCGGGGACCCAATTTATAGCCTGGATTAAATTGCTCTATGCAAACCTGCAGAGGACAGTGCGCATAGGACAATATGTCTCGGCGGAGACAGCCTTACAGCAGTGCACCCGTTAGGGATGCCCACTATCCCCGCCAATTTTTGCTATTGCACAGGAGCCATTGGCTTGCAGACTTCGGCAGACTCTCAGATGCTGGGGAGTACAAATGGGGACCACTGGCCATGTAGTATCACTCTATGCAGATGATACCATAGTTTATTTACAGCGACCAGACTTATCTGTCCTGATACTGCTGAATTTACTGGGGGAGTTCAGGGAATTCTCGGGACTCCGGTTTAATAAGACCAAGTCTATCTTAATCTCGCTGGGTCAACCTGCGGGATTACCTATAGAACGGCTGCCGGGGCAGTCGACAAGGTCCGTTAATGGGGCATCCAAATTACGCAGGTTGGGCAACAGTTTTACGACCACAATACTGGCAGAGTACTCGATGGCTTGCGCCCCTCAATCCGGTTTTGGAATACCTTGCATCTATCTTTGATGGGAAAAATAGCGCTCATAAAAACTGTGGTACTGCCGAGGTGCTTGTATGTCATGCAGGACACCCTCTACGAGTTGCCAGAGTGTGTTTCACGTATGGATTCACTAATGGTAGAGCTCCTCCGGAATGGCAAGCGGTGTAAAATAAGACTACGCTAGGCTTTGGAGGGAATGGGAAAGGGGGGGGAAATGGAGGTCCGTGGTCTGGAACTATACTACCGGGCAGCTCAACTACAACATGCTGTACATTGGATAGAAGGGAAACCCAACTGGGAAAGTTCCCTGCCAGGGGGTAGACATGGTGGGCATCTGCTTGGACCTCTCTTGATGCGAGTCGGGAGACTATCCGGTGATTTCCCACGTTCCCTGCCTGATGGGTAGGATTTGGGAGTGGGTTGTGCAGAGGGTCCTAAAACGGGGACCCTTTGCCCCCAATCTAGATATCTGGATAATACGCCCTTTTGAGAAGATAACCCGACTACGGTCAACTGTAAAGTGGCAAGAAGGGGGCTACATAAATGCAATCTGATCTATATCCAGAGGGACGATTCATTACCCTCCAAAACGCTCTGGAGACGTTTGACATGGGTCCTGGTCTAGTCCTTCAATATGCTAAAATCACTGCCATGGCACGCCAACTGTGGCCAATGCTCCCTGAGGCCCCTGAAACCACACAAACACTTGCAACTATGCTATCAATGGCAGTGGGTTGCAGGCTTATAACCCATCTCTACTGTCCTCTACGTGTTGATATTCAGGTTATGCCACTCCGCTTAGAGGACACATGGCAGCACTTAAACGGCGAACCTATCTTCCCCAAAGATTGGACCAAGGTACATGTGGGTGTCCGAAGGGTGTTGGCGAGTGCTCTGTTCAAACAGATACAGTAAAATATTGTCCATATGATCTACCTTTCCTCAAACTACTTCACCCCATATATCCAGCGAGGGATCAGAGTTGCCCTAAGAGCAAAACTACGGAAGCGTATTTCCTACATATGGTGTGGCACTGCCCGGTTGTAGTTTCCTATTGGCTCGAGATTTTGGCCCAGCTTAAGCGCACTTCAGTATGGGATGTCCCACATACAGACTGGCACAAATCCTCAGTTGTGGAACATACTCTCAAACAGTGAACATTAGCCGTCTAGAAGTCAGAAAACCAGTAAACACATTGAATTTTTCAAATGATAAACCAGCTGACTACAGATGACAAGTCATAATGATTTGTATAAGCAACCCACAAGTCTATATCCACAAAACCCTTTCACTTACCAAATGCTGCACAACACTTCCTACACCTTCAACTAACCAGCTTACCACACTTACACCAACCATCCACCCACACTAATCTCACCTTCCTAGATTCCCACACCCCACCCACTCCCTATTTGTCAGCCACACCATCTTCAGATACTAGAATATCATGTTGCCTCCTAAACAATGCCTGCTCCATGATTAAGAACCAACTAAACATCATCGACCTGATCTCAGTCAAGTTAACACATCTCCTCTTCATTACAGAAACCTTGCTCCGTGACAATGCTTCACCAACATGTCATGAGGTACTCTCCCCACCGAATATGGTATAAGCTGCTGCAACCACACTAGAGAAACAGGAGGTGGTCTTTCAGTTGTTTTAAAAAAAAGCACTTAGGAAGAGACACACGAAGATGGCAGAGTTGCACTCTTGGTAGTTTTGAGACTCGAAGAGAGAGATAATGAGCAAAGTGTGCCGGTCAGACAGTGAATCTACAGCAGTCAAAGGGAAATGCCCTCAGGACACCCTCCCCCCCCGCCTAAACTCCCTGGGTGAAGAGGGGACAAGGCGATGTTCTAGGAGATGGCATAGCCATGCCTGTGGGTCGAGCACAACGTGGGCCCAGGCCAGGAGCTCCGCCCATGAACAGACAGTAAGGTGAAAGAAGTGCGGTGAATCCGTGAACATATGGAGATCCATTGTATACCGTGGGATGAGTAACTTCTTTGCCCCTTCCCCTCGCCATCTCCCAGAGTGGGTAAGAGCAAAGACCGCCCAGCGCAATATTCACAGTGATGTGGCTGAGCAAAACCAGTGTAGTGAAAATGAAGGTTTTGCCATGCTTACTCTATCTCTTCACTCCCACAGTTGATAGCAATCTCGGGGATTGAAGCCCTTCAGAAAATGGTGCTTAAGTTTGTGAAGGTGGGAGAAAGAGACAGTCACTTAGAAACTATTTATGGATCAGCAAGGCGAGTAGCTTCCACAGACCTTCTGAAATCTCCATATGCCACCCAACTCTGAATAACAGTAAAACGGTCATCCTGAGAAACAGAAAAGAGGTGGCTTTTCATGGAAAGAGTCTTGAAGGGTCACCTTCTGCGAGATATAACTTGGCTTTGCAAAGAGAGGAGACTGAAAATTGTATACGTCAGATATAACTAGGACACCACTGCGGATGTCGAACAGAATAAGACTCACGGGAATGTCTATACTCCAGCTCAACTTTGTATTCAGCCTGGCAAAGGAGGAAGACAGATTTGTGAACTGAATAAAGGGGGCGTACCTGATGAGCAACGATATATTTGACAAAGGGCAGACAAAATCATTCCAAGAATGTAAGAAAGACTTCAATTCAACTGCAAACGATAGATTGCAATATGCACAGATTAGATACTGGGTCATGCATTGAGCTATTTGTCTTTGTTCATTTTTTATAAAGATGTCGCACAGCAGCACATGCTAATGTGCAACATGGCTTAAAGTAAATAAAAACAAAGCACTATGGCGAGCCCAGCGTTGACCGCTTCATAGTGCTTTGTTTTTATTCACTTTAAAACATGTTGCACAGCAGCCCATGCTGCTGTGCAATATGCCTTAAATCAGTGCGAGAAGGTTCGGGTGGCAAGCAACCCCTTTCCCTGGGGAGAAGGTGTAGCAGAACGGCCAAAGCTGCTGACTGTGGAACCGGGTTAGAGCCTCAGCTCACCATCCTGTGATTCTGGGCAAATTACTTAAGCTCCCCGTGCCTAAAAACCTAACATGAACGTGCCCTTGTGTAATGTACCTAACTGATGTGCATGTTAAGCACTCCAATACCACGGTGTCGAGTTAGCGCTATATAAATCAGCATGGGAAAAAAAAAAAGCAACAAGAGGGTGGGTTAAAGAGAACTGCAGGAGAGGCAGGGAAAGGAGAGGGTGCTGAAAAGTGTAAAGTAAAAAAAAATAAGAATAAAGTGTACCCAAAGGAGCCTGCGGCCAGTGGAAGGACACTTGCGGCACGAAGCAATACTTGGTCCGTGCTCCACGGCAATGACAAGAAGATTGAACCAAGGAGGAAGCCAGAGGCGCTAACCAATAGGAAGCAAGGAAACAAGAGTGACGTGGGAGCCAACCAATGGTAAGTAAAGGTAAGTAATGGACGGGCTCTAAGCCCCTATTAAAGATTTTTTTTTCTTCACAGCATATTTTGCAAGTGCTGTGCAGGCAAAGCCTAAAAAAGAGGTCCCCATTTATAAAACACCTGTTGTCCTTGCCCAGATAAGGGCATAAACATCCCAGACTCTGCGCTCTTGAATTGCTCGATTCCACTGAAGATTAAGAGAGAGGGTGGCCCTAGAAAACTCAAACAGCAAAAAGGGGGGTTAGGATGCTTTATAAGGGTGTGGTTCACATATACAGTTTTGGTTCTCATTTTCTTTAAACAAAGACACTTTTGAAGGCTGGCTAGAATTATCAACTTAAGATGCTTTGCCAGTGATTAGTGGTTCATGAGCCAAAGTCAGACAATGTATAACATGGTCGCCAGTGTAAAAAACTAAATTAGCAAAGTGAGTCACTTTGATGACTGTATACCAATGTATTGTTGTTTAAATGCAATAAAAGTATGTTATACAAAAAAAAAAGGCAACTGATATTAAGTATGGAAGACTTTCCAATGACTAAATGTGAATCCTTGTTGTTAAGCTGTTCTCCACTCCTTCCCACTCATTCCTGCAGGCACTACAACGGAGACCACCCTCAAATCACAACTTTTGAAATCTAAGAGACATGACCATTTAACCACTGAGATCTATCACAAGTCTGAAGACATTCAACTTCTGTCAACTCGTCAAGGGACCAAAACATGAACCAGGTCTAAAGAAACTTCCCCATGATATGGAACAAACACTACACCATTTCTTTCAATATTATGAACAGATTTCTTGTATAGATCAGAATTCTGCCTCTTGAACTTTGTTATCTTATCCTGTATGTACATTTACTATGCCTAAGTATTTGTATGTTGTTGCCTCATTTACTTGTAAAGCTCTCGATACCCGCCAGGGTCACAGTCGCACTATATAAAACTTTTCAAATTAAAAACAACAATAGCAATAGGCAATGGAAGACTAAACTTTCCAATGTTGGACTCGCACCTCACCCAACCATCACCTTAGAGAGGTGACCCAATGTCTACAGCTAATTTGTTGATGCGTTGTTCATACAGATACCACAAAAGACTTCCACAGGATGTAAATATAATTAAAAAGATGCCTTGGATCAATGAAAATGCAAACAAATGGAAAACCATCATCAAATAACAGCCCGGTTCACCAAAAAATGCTGACGTAGAATGACCAAAATCCAAAGCACGCTACAACCTGGTCATAATCGTTACAACACGCTATGTCCAATGAGTGAAAAGCTTGGATAGAGACACCTGTATTTTCTCAAAACAGATATAGTCATTGGACAGCTGCAGAATCTGAATGTGATCTACTTCACTGGAAGTCAACACTATGATCCCTTCATGTTCGACTCTAACATGTGTAGGTCAGACAATGCAAAGAACAATGGAAACAATATTACTGGAAGGCACATATCCCACTTTGTTCAGTACAGGCTACTTGGCACATATACACCCATAAAGACTTGATAAAGCACTCATATCAGACATGGGCTTACCGAGGAACACACTAAAAGATAAGTAAATCTGATATTAATTCATCTTCACCAACCACTAAATACCAAAATAGGCAGGCGGTCAATGGCTGAAGAAAGATGCTATACATAGCTAGCACACTGGAGGACTCCGATATAGTTCATCCATAAGGACCTTCTCATTATTAAGCAATGCTAGACATCTCCTATTCACAGGAAGGGAGCATGTAACATCATTCAAGCAGATCTCTGCCTCTTTACCATCTCCTCCACAATACTTCTGAAAGCGGAAGACCCTCGTTAAACTATAAATCAGAAACACGAAACAGGGTCGGAGGAGTAAATAATAAACACCGATTAATCATTATAAATTGCACGTCTACCTTTCACAACCCCCCATGACCCCCCCCCCCACCTCCCCCCCAAAATACATTGCTAAGCGCTGCACCAAAAGAGAAGATGACAGCAACTTACTGGCTATTCATAGACAACACAAAGACGCTTCCAACATAGGTTCCCAACAACACCCTTTCAAAAATAATGAGACCCCGAAAAGGTAAGAGCATTGTCTAGCTAAGAGACCTCTTAAAACAACATCTGGGGTCAAGTAAAAAAAAAACTGGGAATCATGAGCTTGCCCATTGATATGGAGATGCATCACACATTAAAAAATAATCAGAACGATCAGAGTCTGCTAAGATCATCATCACTTAATAAGGATGGCCCGTCTGTCGAATTCGTTAATTCTTGGCGAGCCATCGATAGCAAAAATCCTTGAAAACGTAACGAGACCCTCAAGTAAAAACGCGAAGGGCCAACACCAAAGAAAACTGACTTAGATGATTTAACAACTGAACAGAAACAGGGAAACCAGGAATAGCAGCTCACACATTGGAATCATTCCTGAAAGTATACTTAACGTGCAGTATGGCTCGGCAGACCCTACTATCGCCCCCAAATACCACCCAAGCCCAGCCTCCTTAGACTTCGAACAACAGTCACCTCCTGGATACTCACCGGCCTGATCCGCTGCAGTCTCCTGTGGTCCTCCGCTACCTCGCATTCTCAGGTACGTGAGGCCCAGCAGCAGGAAGAAGAGGCAGGCGGCAGTGAGCAGGACCATGGAGAGCTGGTGCGCGCTAAAGCCCCCGCCGGGTGGTGCTCCGTCCCTTCCGAACTGACGTAGCAGCTCTTCTTCCTTGTCAGGTGGGCGCCCATAGGCCTTGCCGTTGCGGTACCGACTAGGTCCCATCACAGGAAGCGAGCAGGCGGCGGCGGCGCCGGCGTGACGTCCAACCGCGTACCCCGCCGCTACACGGCGCATGCGCGCGAAGCCGTCCGCTGGCCGCATGCGCGAACTACGAGCTCTTTCTCGTCCTGTGAAAGAGCCTTCTGGTTGGATTGCGCCTGAAACGTCTGCCTCGTCTAGTCCACGCCCTCACCGGAACAGCTAGGTCTCTTATTCGACAACCTTTTAGTAAAGCTGAGAAATGTGACTGGTTGTCGTTTGGCGCGAAGGGACTGCCGGGAAAGAATAGTAGGTAGAATGAGCAACGCATACCGAAAATAAACATGAATCTAGGGTTTAACCCCTTCGCTGCTAGGCCTTTCCCCCCCTGTGCTAAGCCTTTTTTTGGCTATTTGGGGTAGTGCGCGCTTAGGCCCCTGTAACTTTTTGACCACATAAGGTATCCACGCCAAATTTGCGTCCTTTTTTTCTAACATCATGGGGATTGTAAAGGTACCCAGGGTTTGTGGATTCCCCTGGAGGGGACCCAGAAATTAGCCAAAATACAGCAAAATTTTGTTTTTGGGGGGAAAAATGCGAAAAAAGGGCTACAGATGAAAGCGTCTTGTTCTTTCCCTGCAAATGGCATCAAAAAGGGGTTGTGGTGCTGAAATCACCATCTTCCCAGCTTTCAGGTACGAGCAGACTTTTGTCAGAAAACCAACTTTTTTACACAGTTTTGGCATTTTTCTGGGACATAGCCTATTTTTGCTATTTTTTGTGCTTTCAACCTCCTTCCAGTTAATGGTAGAAATGGGTATGAAACCAATAATGGATCCTGAAAAGCCATACATTTCTGAAAAGTAGACAAAATTCTGAATTCAGCAAGGGGTCATTTGTGTAGATCCTTAAAGTTTTCCTTATAGAAACTAACAGTTAAATGAAGGAAAAATTGAAAATTAGTTGAAAAAAACAGCCATTTGTGTCAACGTTTTCACCTGTAACTTCTTCTAATTATGACAGCTATTTGAAAGCAATATACCGTTATATCCGCTGGACCTTTCTGGTTGTGGGGATATATAGGACTTGTAGGTTCACCAAGAACCCGACG
The DNA here is from genome assembly GCA_963921515.1 of Calotriton arnoldi. Classification (NCBI taxonomy): domain Eukaryota; kingdom Metazoa; phylum Chordata; class Amphibia; order Caudata; family Salamandridae; genus Calotriton; species Calotriton arnoldi. Next base: position 1,295,445 of record CAWUFW010002404.1, on the reverse strand, counting down.
AACCCAGAGCCAATAACTGAGCAGCATCTTGCAATGGTTTTTTATTATGTACCGGGTATATAGCAATTATTTTGGGAAAATGTATACATGGAAAAATTGTTATGAAAGACACCTATGTATTTCTGAAATGGGAACAAAATGTAGATTTTAGAAACAGTAGATATTTGCACATTTCCGAAATTGGGAGTACCCATACTAGCATGAGAATTATAGGTTATTTTTCAAAATGACTTATTTTTTAGACATTGTCTTTCATTTGGAAGGCAGAAATGCATCGAAAGTCAATAGGTAATAACAGTTGCTCTACAATTCTGTGTTACCCTAAGTCTCCCGATAAAAATGGTACCTCACTTGTGTGGGTAGGCCTTGTGCCCACAACAGGAAATGGCTCAAAATGCAACGTGGACGTACCACATTTTCACAATGAAAAATTACCCTTTTTTTGCAAAGTGCCTAGCTGTATTTTTTTAACCCTAGCTCTACAAGCACTTAGGGAAACCTAGCAAACCTATACATTTTTGAAAACTAGACACCCAGGGGAATTCAGGATGGGGTGACTTGACTGCCTCCCACCAGGTTCTGTTACCCAGAATCCCCCGCAAACCTAAAAAATTGTCAAACAAACCACATTTTCCCCACATTTCTGTTGTGGAAAGTTCTGTAATCTGCGTGGATCCACAAATTTCCACCCACCCTGCGTTCCACAAAGTCTTACGAGAAAAATGGTACCTCACTTGTGTGGATCGGCCTAGTGCCTGCGACAGGAAACGGCGCAAAACGCAACGTGGTCACACCTCAATTTCGCAGTGAAAAATGACCCTGTTTTGGCAAAGTGCCTAGCTGTAGTTTTTTAACCCTAGCTCTGCCGGCACCTAGGGAAACCTAGCAAACCTATACATTTTTTAAAACTAGACACCCAGGGGAATCCAGGATGGGGTGACTTGACTGCCTCCCACCAGATTCTGTTACCCAGAATCCCTCGCAAACCTAAAAAATTGTCAAAAAACCACATTTTCCCCACATTTCTGTGGTGGAAAGTTCTGGAATCTGCGTGGATCCACAATTTTCCACTCAACCCGCGTTCCCCAAAGTCTTACGAGAAAAATGGTACCTCACTTGTGTGGGTCGGCCTAGTGCCTGCGACAGGAAACGGCGCAAAACGCAACGTGGTCACACCTCAATTTCGCTGTGAAAAATGACCCTTTGTTGGCAAAGTGCCTAGCTGTAGTTTTTGAACCCTAGCTCTGCGGGCACCTAGGGAAACCTAGCAAACCTATACATTTTTGAAAACTAGACTTCCAGGGGAATCCAGGATGGGGTGACTTGACTGCCTCCCACCAGGTTCTGTTACCCAGAATCCCTTGCAAACCTAAAACATTGCCAAAAAAACACATTTTCCCCATATTTCTGTGGTGGAAAGTTCTGGAATCTGCGTGGATCCACAAATTTCCACCCACCCCGTGTTCCCCAAAGTCTTATGAGAAAAATGGTACCTCACTTGTGTGGGTCGGCCTAGTGCCTGCGACAGGAAACGACGCAAAACGCTACGTGGTCACACTTCAATTTCGCAGTGAAAAATGACCCTTTTTTGGCAAAGTGCCTAGGTGTAGTTTTTGAACCCTAGCTCTGCCGGCACCTACGGAAACCTAGCAAACCTATACATTTTTGAAAACTAGACACCCAGGGGAATCCAGGATGGGGTGACTTGACTGCCTCCCACCAGGTTCTGTTACCCAGAATCCCTTGCAAACCTAAAAACTTGTCAAAAAAAACACATTTTCCCCACATTTCTGTGGTGGAAAGTTCTGGAATCTGCGGGGATCCACAAATTTCCGCTCACCCCGTGTTCCCCAAAGTCTTACGAGAAAAATGGTACCTCACTTGTGTGGGTCGGCCTAGTGCCTGCGACAGGAAACGGCGCAAAACGCAACGTGGTCACACCTCAATTTCGCAGTGAAAAATGACCCTTTTTTGGCAAAGTGCCTAGCTGTAGTTTTTGAACCCTAGCTCTGCCGGCACCTAGGGAAACCTAGCAAACCTATACATTTTTGAAAACTAGACACCCAGGGGAATCCAGGATGGGATGACTTGACTGCCTCCCACCAGGTTCTGTTACCCAGAATCCCTTGCAAACCTAAAAATTATCAAAAAAACTAAATTTTCCCCACATTTCTGTGGTGGAAAGTTCTGAAATCTGCGTGGATCCACAAATTTGCACCCAACCCGCGTTCCCCAAAGTCTTCCGAGAAAAATGGTACCTCACGTGTGTGGGTCGGCCTAGTGCCCGCGACAGGAAACGGCGCAAAACGCAACGTGGTCACACCTCAATTTCGCAGTGAAAAATGACCCTTTGTTGGCAAAGTGCCTAGCTGTAGTTTTTGAACCCTAGCTCTGCCGGCACCTAGGGAAACCTAGCAAACCTATACATTTTTGAAAACTAGACACCCAGGGGAATCCAGGATGGGGTGATTTGACTGCCTCCCACCAGGTTCTGTTACCCATAATCCCTTGCAAACCTAAAAAATTGTCCAAAAAACACATTTTCCCCACATTTCTGTGGTGGAAAGTTCTGGAATCTGCGTGGATCCACAAATTTCCACCCACCCCGCGTTCCCCAAAGTCTTACGAGAAAAATGGTACCTCACTTGTGTGGGTCGGCCTAGTGCCCGCAACAGGAAACGGCGCAAAACGCAACGTGGTCACACCTCAATTTCGCAGTGAAAAATGACCCTTTTTTGGCAAAGTGCCTAGCTGTAGTTTGTAAACCCTAGCTCTGCCGGCACCTAGGGAAACCTACCAAACACACACATTTCTGAAAAGTAGACACCCAGGGGCTTCCAGGAGGGATGACTTGCTGGATCCCACCAGCGTTCTGTTACCCAGAATCCCTTGCAAACTTCAATTTTAGCTGAAAAAATCACATTTTTCACACATTTCTGTGGTGGAAAGTGTGGCATCACCGGGCTCACACAATTTTCCACCACCCAGCGTTCCCCAAGGTCTCCCGAGAAAAATGGTGCCTCACTTGTGGGGAGGCCCAGTACCTGCGACAGGCAAGGGCGCAAAACGCAGTGAGGTCAACATCAAATTGCCTATCTCAAAACCACCCTGTTTTGGCAAAGTGCCACCTGTAGTTTTGACCCTAGCTCTGCGGCCATCTAGGGAAACCTAGCAAACCCACACATTTTTGAAAACTAGACAACCAGGGGCTTCCAGGATGGTATGGCTTGCTGGATCCCCCAGCGTTTCTTACCCAGAATCCCTTGCAAACCTCAACTTTAGCTGAACAAATCACATTTTTCACACATTTTTGTGTGGAAAGTGTGGAATCTGCGGGCTCCACAAATTTCTACCCACCCAGCGTTCCCCAAGGTCTTCCGAGAAAAATGGTGCCTCACTTGTGTAGGAGGCCCAAGTACCTGCGACAGGCAAGGGCCCAAAACATAGTGAGGTCGACATCTAAATTGCCTATCTCAAAACCGACCTGGTTTTGCAAGGGAGTCTACCTGGAGTTTTGAACCCGTAGCTCTGGCGGCCATCTAGGGAAACCTAGCAAACCTACACATTTCTGAAAACTAGACACCAGGGGCTTCCAGGATGGTATGGCTTGACGTGGATCCCCCAACGTTCTCTTACCCAGAATCCCTTGCAAACCTCAACTTTCAGCTGAAAAAATCACTTTTTCACACATTTCTGTGTGGAAAGTGTGGCATCACGTGGCTCACACAAATTTCCACCACCCAGCGTTCCCCAAGGTCTCCCGATAAAAATGGTACCTCACGTGTGTGGGACGGCCCAGTACCCGCGACATGCAAGGGTCCAAAACGTAGTGAGGCACATCAAAATTGCCTATCTGCAAAACCACCTGGTTTTGCAAAGTGTCACCTGTAGTTTGTGACCCCTAGCTCGGCGGCCATCTAGGGAAACCTACCAAACACACACATTTCTGAAAACTAGACACCCGGGGGCTTCCAAGGAGGTATGGCTTGCGTGGATCCCCCAACGTTTCCTTACCCAGAATCCCTTGCAAACCTCAATTTTAGCTGAGAAAATCACTTTTTTCACACATTTTTGTGTGGGAAAGTGTGGCATCACGGGCTCACACAAATTTCCTACCACCCAGCGTTCCCCAGGTCTCCCGATAAAAATGGTGCCTCACTCGTGTGGGAGGCCCAAGTACCGCGACAGGCAAGGGCCCAAAACGTAGTGAGGCGACATCAAAATTGCCTATCTCAAAACCACCTTGTTTTGACAAAGTCATCTGAAATTATGTCCCGTGCTCGGCGGCCATCGAAGTAAACCTACCAAAGCCACACAATTTCGAAGAGACTAGAATACCGATGGACAGAATTCACCTAAGGAGTAGTATGGACTTTGCGTGGAGCCACTCAACGTTTCTATTACTCAGAATCTTTGCATAACCTCAATTTGTAGCTGTATAATCACTTTTTTCACACAATTTTTGTGTGGTAATACATGTGTATCTTTGAGCTCACATTAATTTGCTTGCTACCGTAGCGATCCTGGGTCTCTCGATGAAAATGATGAACTCACTTAGTGTGGGAGGCCCAATATTAACTTGGCAATCAGTCAAGGGCCCAAAACATTTTTTGATACGAGCAATGTTGATGTTGCCTCAAAACGTTTTGTGTCCTTGCATGTCGCGGGTACTTGGGCCTCCCACACGAGTGAGGCACCATTTTTATCGGGAGACCTGGGGGAACGCTGGGTGGTAGGAAATTTGTGTGAGCCCGGTGATGCCACACTTTCCCACATAAAAATGTGTGAAAAAGTGATTTTTTCAGCTAAAATTGAGGTTTGCAAGGGATCCTGGGTAAGAAAACATTGGGGGATCCACGCAAGCCATACCTCCTTGGAATCCCCGGGTGTCTACTTTAGAGAAATGTGTGGGTTTGGTAGGTTTCCTATGATGGCCGCCGAGCACCGGGCCAAAACCCAGGTGACTCCTTGCAAAACCAGGTGGTTTTGAGATAGGCAATTTTGATGTCGCCTCACTACGTTTTGGGCCCTTGCCTGTCGCGGGTACTTGGGCCTCCCACACAAGTGAGGCACCATTTTTATCGGGAGACCTGGGGAAACGCTGGGTGGTAGGAAATTTGTGTGAGCCTGGTGATGCCACACTTTCCCACACAAAAATGTGTGAAAAAAGTGATTTTTTCAGCTAAAATTGAGCTTTGCAAGGGATTCTGGGTAAGGAAACGTTGGGGGATCCACGCAAGCCATACCTCCTTGGAAGCCCCCGGGTGTCTAGTTTTCAGAAATGTGTGGGTTTGGTAGGTTTCCCTAGATGGCCGCCGAGCACGGGGCCAAAAACCCAGGTGACCCCCCTTGCAAAACCAGGTGGTTTTGAGATAGGCAATTTTGATGTCGCCTCACTACGTTTTGGGCCCTTGCCTGTCGCGGGTACTTGGGCCTCCCACACAAGTGAGGCACCATTTTTATCGGGAGACCTGGGGGAACGCTGGGTGGTAGGAAATTTGTGTGAGCCCGGTGATGCCACACTTTCCCTCACAAAAATGTGTGAAAAAAGTGATTTTTTCAGCTACAATTGAGGTTTGCAAGGGATTCTGGGTAAGGAAACATTGGCTGATCCACGCAAGCCATACCTCCTTGGAAGCCCCCGGGTGTCTAGTTTTCAGAAATGTGTGGGTTTGGTAGGTTTCCCTAGATGGCCGCCGAGCACGGGGCCAAAACCCAGGTGACTCCCTTGCAAAACCAGGTGGTTTTGAGATAGGCAATTTTGATGTCGCCTCACTACGTTTTGGGCCCTTGCCTGTCGCGGGTACTTGGGCCTCCCACACGAGTGAGGCACCATTTTTATCGGGAGACCTGGGGGAACGCTGGGTGGTAAGAAATTTGTGTGAGCCCGGTTATGCCACACTTTCCCACACAAAAATGTGTGAAAAAAGTGATTTTTTCAGCTAAAATTGAGGTTTGCAAGGGATTCTGGGTAAGGAAACGTTGGGGGATCCACGCAAGCCATACCTCCTTGGAAGCCCTCAGGTGTCTAGTTTTCAGAAATGTGTGGGTTTGGTAGGCTTCCCTAGATGGCCACCGAGCACGGGGCCAAAACCCAGGTGACTCCCTTGCAAAACCAGGTGGTTTTGAGATAGGCAATTTTGATGTCGCCTCACTACGTTTTGGGCCCTTGCCTGTCGCGGGTACTTGGGCCTCCCACACGAGTGAGGCACCATTTTTATCGGGAGACCTGGGGGAACGCTGGGTGGTAGGAAATTTGTGTGAGCCTGGTGATGCCACACTTTCCCACACAAAAATGTGTGAAAAAAGTGATTTTTTCAGCTAAAATTGAGGTTTGCAAGGGATTCTGGGTAAGGAAACGTTGGGGGATCCACGCAAGCCATACCTCCTTGGAAGCCCTCATGTGTCTAGTTTTCGGAAATGTGTGGGTTTGGTAGGTTTCCCTAGATGGCCACCGAGCACGGGGCAAAAAACCCAGGTGACCCCCCTTGCCAAACCAGGTGGTTTTGAGATAGGCAATTTTGATGTCGCCTCACTACGTTTTGGGCCCTTGCCTGTCGCGGGTACTTGGGCCTCCCACACAAGTGAGGCACCATTTTTATCGGGAGACCTGGGGGAACGCTGGGTGGTAGGAAATTTGTGTGAGCCTGGTGATGCCACACTTCCCCACACAAAAATGTGTGAAAAAAGTGATTTTTTCAGCTAAAATTGAGGTTTGCAAGGGATTCTGGGTAAGGAAACGTTGGGGGATCCACGCAAGCCATACCTCCTTGGAAGCCCCCGGGTGTCTAGTTTTCAGAAATGTGTGGGTTTGGTAGGTTTCCCTTGATGGCCGCCGAGCCCCGGGCCAAAAACCCAGGTGACCCCCCTTGCAAAACCAGGTCGTTTTCAAATAATGTGTTTATTTCTGCAGCGTGACACATATTGCAAGGAAAATGTGACAGACATTTTGAGGTTTGCAGGGCATTTTGGGTAACATAACTTGTTGTGATCCACAAGAGAGATATCACCATGTACTCCCATGGGTGTTTCGTTACTACAATATCTACAGTTGGTAGGTTATTCTTAGACGGAATGTACACCTTGGCAGACAGACTAAAAAGACAAAGATTACTGCACAGCCATCTATTCCTCAAGCACACACACATACTGGTTGGATTTGGCACGAGGGCAAGTGATGGTTCAGTATATACAATTTTATTAACATGATATTTCACAAAAATGAAATGCACTGTCAATAATTGAAAGGACAAAAAACTGAACCAGTGACTTGCAGCTCGTGAGCTGTAAAGCCACGTCAAGGCCCCAACCGCTTTACAGGCCATTCACACACCTTTCATACGTGATACACACAAGACCATTCACACCACCAGCCACGAAACAAACACATTACAACATTCACAAAAAGGGACAAGGTACACCCTGCTTGAGAAAGACAAAAAAAAATATTACTGCACAGTCATCTAATCCTCAAGCACACACACATACTGGTTGGATTTGGCACGAGGGTGAGTGATGGTTCAGTATATACAATTGTATTAACAAGTGATTTCACAAAAATGAAATGCACTGTTAATAATTGAAAGGACGAGAAACTGAACCATTGACTCACAGCTCGTGAGCTGTAAAGCCACGACAAGGCACCAACCTCTTTACAGGCCATTCATACACCCTTCATACGTGTGACACATACAAAACCATTCACACCACCAGCCGCGGGCCCATCACATTACAACACTCACACCAGAAGACAGCGCCATTCAAGGGACCATCACTTTCACACGCCCACATTCCTAACACAGCAACCACACAAGCTGATGGATTGCGTGGAGTGTCGCTCGGCTAGCAGTGTGTGTAGTGACCAGCAGCAAGTCACTACTCACACACCGCCAGCCGAGCGCCAGTCCACGCACACCGCCAGCCAAGCGCCACTCCATGCACACCGCCAGCCAAGCGCCACTCCACGCACACCGCCAGCCAAGCGCCACTCCACGCACACCGCCAGCCAAGCGCCACTCCACGCACACCGCCAGCCAAGCGCCACTCCACGCACACCGCCAGCCAAGCGCCACTCCACGCACACCGCCAGCCAAGCACCAGCCTACACACACCACCATCACATTTAGGATTTTTTTATACAAAAAAGAAAACACAAACAAATTGCAAATAGATACAAATCTACTAACACAAAATCAGAAACTAAATACATTGCACTAATGCCAACCTTGAAACAGAACAACAATTCTTAAACATTACAGACCAGGCAGTTCACTTTACCACTCATGGTTGCTCCCAATAATTCTTTTGCTTGTGGTACGCTCTATAACAAGCAGGCACACACAGCCCAGGGTTAGAAGGACACTCAGGGCAGTACATACGAGTCTCCTTCCGCGTACCTCTTCGCCAACAGACTCTACATCTCCTAGTGGGAAAGTCTTTGGAGGGTGTAGGAGGAATGTGATCAGGAAAGTGGCGATCTTTCAATCGAGCCACATCCTCCACCACTCCAACTCTAGGAACACTTGCCTGTTCCACAACAACAAGGCTGCCTATGACAGACTCCTGAAACTGAACAAAAGTCAACTTTGACGCAGGAGAACACTCCTTGAACACAACAAAAGCATTGAAAGTTGCTAAATTGAAGAGATGGATGGCCAACTTCTTATACCAAATGTAAGCCTTACGAATAGCAGTGTAAGGTTCCAACCTCTGATCTACTCTACCACCCATGTGCTTATTGTAGTCTAAAATGCACACAGGTTTGCGCACTTCAGCAATCTGACCCCAAACAGCCACAGGTGAAGTACTCTCATCATGGATGGTAGTCTGCATGTACACATCCCTCCTGTCCACAAATTTCACAGCTAGTAGTTCATCACTACGCAAGGAACTGCACTGTCCCCTCTGAAGTTTTTTGCAAACAAGCTCTTTTGGATAACCTTTACGGTTAGAGCGGATTGTGCCACAAGCAAAAGTGTCCACTTTGAACAATTCCTTAAACAATTGCACAGCAGTGTAGAAGTTATCAAGGTACAAATGGTGGCCTCTGTTAAACAGTCCTCTAGCAAGATCCCACACAATTTTCTCTGAAACTCCAAAAGTGGACTGACAACCAGGGGGTTCAATAGTGGAATCCCTACCAGTGTACACACGCAAATTAAAAACATATCCTGTCCTACTCTCAGACAACATATACAGCTTAATTCCATAGCGTGCCCTCTTGCTAGGAATGTACTGCCTAAAAACCAAACGGCCCTTGAACAGGACCAAAGACTCATCAATAGATATTTCTTTCCCTGGAGTATAGATCTCTGAAAATCGATCTACAAAGTGATCAAGAACAGGCCGAATCTTAAAAAGACGGCCACATTCAGGGTGATCTCGTGGCAACGCCAAACCATTATCAACAAAATGCAGCATCCGAAGCAAAAGTAAATACCGATCACGAGTCATAACTGCAGGAAATATGGCCGTTGCCATCAAGGGACTGGTAGACCAATATGAACCCATGGACGGCTTCCTTATCAAACCCATCAAAAAAGTAAAACCCAAAAACTTCTTCATCTCTTCCAGATTTGTGGGACTCCACCGGGTAGCTCTACAATGGGGCCTAAGTTTGGCACTGTTGTCCCTCAAAAACTGTTCAGCATACAAATTAGTCTGCTCAACAATCTCACCCAAAAATACATCATCCATAAACAACTGAAAATACTGTATAGGCAAATAATGTTCACAATCCACTCTACACCCTGCATAACCACTAAAGGCAGGCAACACCGGCTGCACCATGTTTGGATCAACCCAGAGTCCAGCACTTCCAGTAGGAAGCCTAGCAGCCCCACGCTGCAATCCAGATGCCTCTTGCACCATCGGCACAGTAGTATCCTCCTCTAAAACAGGCACTTCATCCGCACTGAGAGTAGATTCATCCACACCGAGAGTACCTTCATCTGCACTGAGAGTACCTTCATCATCCGATGATTCCATGTGGAGAGAAAACTCACTGCCTGAATCTTCCCTCCTCCTCCCTCAGACGCACTGTCAGTCTCATAATCCTGCTCAGAGGAAGATTCAAGAAGCAAACCAACCACCTGCTGAGCAGTCATTCTACGGCTAGCCATAATGCTTACTAATAAAGGTTACTTGTCAAACAAGTCAACAACAACAAACCCTTTGTAAAAAAAGAAATAAACAAAATGTAGCTTTATCACAAAGACCTATATACTCCAACACTATACCACTCACGTGACAGAAGCAGCTAGACTCACCACCACCTACTCTGCACAGACACAGTGAAGATCAACAATATCCCACTAAAAAAGAAGAAAAAAAAATTACACATAAGACAATGCAAAACATCGCAAAGAATTTCATGCTCTGAACACTAACAAATATGCTGCCATTATGACACCACTTACAAAAAATTCATTCATGCATGACAATAATACTCATTTGGAGTACACACAACAAAAATATTTTTCTTACCAAATAAATGCAATTACGCAAAACTGCAGAACAACCACTGCCGAAACCGCAAACAGGAATCAAAAGCTTTACACTAGAATAAAAAGGAGAAAAAAACATTACAATCATAAAATGCAAATAATGCACCAGTCCACACACAATCCACCAGCCAAGCTAAGGGGTAGGTGGGCCAAAGAGTATAAATACAATATTCACCCCCGTAAAAGGGGAGCAACCCTTGCCATTTTGGCCACTCCCCAACACAAAAATTAAAAAACCCTGGTGACTACTGGCTTCTGCCCTCCTTGGGGGCAGATGGGTCTAAAAACATACTGCTATTCTGCCACCCAAAGAGGGCAGAAATGGCCACAATCATCCTCCCATAAAGGGGAGCGACCCTTGCCCAAGGGGCCGCTCCCCAACATAAAAACCCTGGTGGCCTAGTGGACCTACAAAAAAACAAATCAGCCAATCTGCTCCTCAGGATGGCAGAAACGGCCAAATTAATGCTCCCCAAAGGGGAGCAACCCTTGCCCAAGGGGCCACTCCCCTCAAACAAATCCCTGGTGGTCTAGTGGGCCCAATTTTTAAAAAAACATGGCGATCTGCCCTCCTGGGGGCCAGACACAGCCACAAATATTGCCCCCAAAGGAGAGTGACCCTTGCCCAAGGGGTCACTCTCCACAAATAAATGCCTGGTGGACTAGTGGGAAGATACCTTAAGGTATCTTCTGCACACAATCTCTCACTACTCAACTCTACTCTCAACTCTATTCACAACTGGATGTTAGATCACCAACTCATTCTGAATCCCAAATGACAGCAAGTCCTGTGCACACGCAAATAGGTATTAACAACACGTAAAATATTCGTTGTTTAACAAAAGACAACAGTAGATTCTTTTCTTCAAATGTTGATTTAATGTATGTTGCTTCACAGGCCAGCCAACACGTGTTTCGTCATTGGGTGTTAAATCAGGCTGTATATGCCAAGGCAAATATATATCCAAGGTGTCTATATTTATGTCCCAGTATTGCCAAAAGGGGAAACGCGGCTCCATCCACCGCAGACCAGCATCAGGCGAGTGCGCCCCGTGGCTCCTCTCTCCGGCACCGTATGAACCGGAGCAGCCTGATTTAACTGTGAATACGTTGTTCTGGCCTGAACTTACCAGTTACAACAGATCCGTGACTAGGACGTGCCAGTTTAAAAGTGGCCTTTTAGGACCCGCTGGGTCGGAATTATCACCAGCTGTAAGCCCTGAAGAAGTCTAGGGTTATACACCCAATGACGAAACACGTGTTGGCTGGCCTGTGAAGCAACATACATTAAATCAACATTTGAAGAAAAGAATCTACTGTTGTCTTTTGTTAAACAACGAATATTTTACGTGTTGTTAATACCTATTTGCGTGTGCACAGGACTTGCTGTCATTTGTGTAATACGGACTTTTGTCCATTATTGAGGGCTTAGGGGTTTTCCCTCAACCTGTTGCACCGCACTGAATACTATCATCTGTGATACTCACGTTATTGGGTTAGCGCCACCATATACCCTGTGCTTAACAATACCCCCGCTCTGTCTCTCATTCTGAATCCCGCCAAAACTTAATTCCTCCTCCTCTCTACCTCTCTCTCACCTCCTCCTGTTCAATCTTGGATGGATCAGCTGAACCTACTCCACAACAAACCCATCATTGTCGACAGCGCTAAATCCCTAGGTGTCATTCTTGACAAAAGACTCAACCTAATCTCCCACATCAACTCTATTGCTAAGAACGCATGTTACCAGTTGCGCCTTCTACGGGGGATCCGTCGGTTCTTCCTGGAGAAAGACTTAAAAACCTTGGTACAATCTCTGGTTCTCTCAAGACTGGATTATTGCAATTCTCTTCTGACGGGCCTACCCAAATCCCACCTCTCCCCTCTCAAATCCATCCTCCATTCAGCAGCTCGCTTCATTTCAGGGTCTAAACGAAGCGACCACGTCACTCCTATCCTCTCTTCGATGGCTTCCGATCGAGGCAAGATCTATTTACAAAACTGCCTGCATCACACACAAAGCCTTACACACCTCCTCCCTCGTTACCTGGCAAATAAATTGAAATTGTCCGGTGGCTCTCGCGCTTCTCGCAATGCGGAAAAGCTTCTGCTTGAGTCCCCCCCGTCTTCAAAAAGGGAAAGATCGATGGCGCAATCCTTCTCAGGAAATGCGGTGAGAATCTGGAACTCGCTTCCCCCATTGCTCCGTGCCACCTCCTCTACCCGGATCTTCAAAGCTGACCTCAAATCTCTTCTCTTCCAAAGACACTTTCAGAACTAATACTTTCACTCTCAGCCCCCTCTAGGAAGTTCGCTCTTCATTGTAAATTTGTACTTTTTCCTGTACATTCCTCACCCTTGCGTGCTGTGTTGGATTTTATGTTTGTGTACCCTTCATTTTAAGTCTCCTGTTTAATTCACGCCCTCTCTACTCCCTCAAAGAAGTTCTTCCACTATAGGAAAATCTGTACTCCATGCCTATAGAAGTGCCTTCCCAGTGTGTTCTGAGTGACTGACACTTATTGCAGTATTATACCTCTATTTGTATTTTCTATCCCATGTATGCACACGTATCACTTTTTCCTCTTGTAACGCATACCTCTTTTTGTATCTTGGTTGTTTTCTTATTTGCACAATTGTCACTTTTTCCTCATGTAATGTAACGTTTCCTTTTGTATTATGCTCACTTGTAACCTTCTCCTCATGTAATGTTACTGTCCTACTGTGAAGCGCTCTGACACCTTCGGGTACAGTCCACGCAGGCATTAATTAAAATAAATAAATCAAATAAATAAATAAAGGGCACTATCCTTTGGCCGATCGGCCACAAACAAAGCCCCCAAAGGGAGTGACCCTTGCCCAAGGGGCCACTCCCCACCGTTTCTCCCTGGTGGTCCAGTGGGCACAATACGAAAAACTGCCCCCCCAGGGGGCAAAGCACAAAAACATATGGCCCCCAAAAGGGAGCGACCCTTGCCCAAGGGGCCGCTCCCCCAAACAGTATTTTGATGCGCATTTAAAAAAAAAAAAAAATCCCTGGTGCCTAGTGGGCATTCCTGCTGCACGATCGCATGATCGTGCAGCAGGAATGCACAAAGAGGCATCGGGGAAAGGAAAACCCTTTCCTTTCCTCGATGCTCTTTTGATTCAAACCCCCTCCCCGGAGCCAAAACTCACCTGATTTCCCGACGCGCTGGAAGCAAATGGCTTCCAGCGCGTCGCGGAAGAAAGGGAGCCCTCAACGACGTCAGCGCGCCTCGCGCGCTGACGTCATTGATGGGGCGGGGGAGGCAGGGGAAGCCCTTCCCTGCCTCCCCCAAAAAACAACGATCGGATTCCCACGGGGAGCGCCAGCGCTTCCCCGTGGGTGATCTATGACGAGCTGGACTCGTCATGAGCACACGACCACTGTGTGCCATGACGAGTCCAGCTCCTCATAAGCATCGAAGGGGTTAACGAATTTGCGAGCAGAGCTATAACAAGCATTTGCAATGCAATAGGTCTCGCATTTGCAAGAGTTAGAGCTTTTGGCGTTTAAAATGACAATATTTTTTACCTTTTGTTTTCTTCCATGCAATGGAGTGATGATGTTTGCATAGCGCTATTCCTATGACCTTGCGGCGCTGGAGAACCAGAAAATGGGAAATAGGTTATGATGGAGGGGAGACAAGAGTAATGGCTGGCTGAAAAAAAATGTATTTAGCTATGCAGCACATTAGCCTGGGTGCTGAAACATCTACTGTTCTTTAATATGGAGGGAAAGTAAGAACCAAAAAAGCCTTCCCCATTATTATTGCCATACACCTTGGCGTGTAATGTATTTTGAAGATGACTTAGTGGTATCTGAGCATCCCAAAAAACAAATTGTTTGTTCGCCAATATGACAGAAGCAGCAATTAGTTATTTATAGGCAAGTATGCGCCCATGGGGTATTCACAATGGGCACACAGAGGGCACCATAAGGAGACACAAACTAACCCTTCATATGCAGGTGTCCCCACCGCGCACCCGTAGACAATAGCACCTCCTGAGCACACTTAGATGAGAGCACCCCATGGGCACCCCCAGTGCACGCTCAGATGTGGCCTTGGGAGTGTACTCTTTGGAAACCCCGGTTATGGCCCTTCGCCTGGGGTGCTACCTGCTTTGGAGAAGGGGCAGGCTGCTGCTGGGGTAAAGGGTCGCAGTAAAGTCCTTTAGAAACGCCTGCGGACAGCTTCTCCTCAGCGGTTTCCATGTGGCCCCCTCTGCCCCCATTATCTTAGCATCGCCCGCCCGCTGTCCTGCGCCCTTGCTCTTGCAGCGCCTGAACAGTTCCACCCGGAAAAGTTTCCCGCACCACTTTACAGGAAGCCGTGCCTGTTTGCGGCCGCTCTGTGTTTATTTTATCTTTTAGACCATGGGTACTCACAAACTTTCTCTCGGGGGCCAAATTTACAGTGTGGTTTGTGGCCGAGGGCCGCACCGGTGGGGTTGGGGTCAGTGGGGGAGGGGGGGCGGGGCTAGACAAAAAAAACTATGACCATGAGGTTGAACACAGGCCCCTGCAGCGGATGCCTTCGTCCACTGAGCCACCAGACCCGGCATACACAAATCTCTATCTATCTCTCTCTCTCTCGCTCTGTCTCCCTCCCTCTCTCTATCTCTCCCTCCCTCTTTCTATCTCTCTATCTCTCCCTCCCTCTGTCTCCCTCCCTCTGTCTCCCTCCCTCTGTCTCCCTCCGTCTGTCTCCCTCTCTCTGTCTCCCTCTGTCTGTCTCCCTCCCCCTCTGTCTCCCTCCCCCTCTGTCTCCCTCCCTCTGTCTCCCTCCGTCTGTCTCCCTCCGTCTGTCTCCCTCCGTCTGTCTCCCTCTGTCTGTCTCCCTCTGTCTGTCTCCCTCTGTCTGTCTCCCTCTCTCTGTCTCCCTCTCTCTGTCTCCCTCTCTCTGTCTCCCTCTGTCTGTCTCCCTCTGTCTGTCTGTCTCCCTCTGTCTGTCTCCCTCTGTCTGTCTCCCTCTGTCTGTCTCCCTCTGTCTCCCTCCCTCTGTCTGTCTCCCTCTGTCTGTCTGTCTCCCTCTGTTTCCCTCCCTCTGTCTGTATCCCTCTGTCTGTCTCCCTCTGTCTGTCTCCCTCTGTCTGTCTCCCTCTGTCTGTCTCCCTCTGTCTGTCTCCCTCTGTCTGTCGCCCTCTGTCTGTCTCCCTCTGTCTGTCTCCCTCTCCGTCTGTCTCCCTCCGTCTGTCTCCCTCTGTCTGTCTCCCTCTGTCTCCCTCTCTGTCTGTCTCCCTCTCTCTCTGTCTGTCTCCCTCTCTCTCTGTCTCCCTCTCTCTCTGTCTCCCTCTCTCTCTGTCTCCCTCTCTCTCTGTCTCCCTCCCTCTCTGTCTCCCTCCCTCTCTGTATCCCTCCCTCTGTCTCCCTCCCTCTGTTTCCCTCCCTCTGTCTCCCTCTCTCTGTCACCCTCTCTCACCTCACCCGCGTGTGTGTCAGCCCGGGCTGAGACAGCTTCCCGGGAACACACACAGCCGCACCGGAGTACTTCACAGGTCTTTAAAGACCATTCACTTGTTAATGAGGCTTTGTTGTATTTCACCTCTTCTTAGCGCCCCTGCATCTCCACTCAGAGTGGAGATGCAGGGGCGCTAAGAAGAGGTGAAATACAACAAAGCCTCATTAACAAGTGAATGGTCTTTAAAGAATCGCCCGGCCCCCATAGAGCAGAGTCTCTCAGAGTCCGCGCTGCTGCAACCGGCGGTGTTTGCTGACACTTTAAAAAAAAAGAAAAAACACAGGTACGATGTCTGCAAGGTCTGCGGGCCGCCAAGGAAGGCTTGCCGGGCCGCTGGCGGCCCGCGGGCCGTACTATGAGTACCCGTGTTTTAGACTGTACATGCGTGGCCTCACTTTCCCGAGGGATGCAGCTCTCAGGCACAGAAACACACCAAACAAAAAGAAACAGACAGGCGGAAACAAACACAAACAGAACAAGCCATCGTAGCCGGGTGGGGATGCGCACTGCGCACATGCTCCGCAAAAAAAATCAATTAAGAAAATTGAAACAAACTCACCGCCGGATGTCCCAGCGTGGCCACAGTCCTGCCGCAGGTATGTGTGCCCGTGAGCTATCTCTGTTGCTGTGGCTTGCACGCTTGTCTCTTGGCACTAGACGCCGTACGTGTGTATATCTCCTGTCCGGGTGTGCACATCTCCTGGCCCGTGAGATGTCTGTGAGGAGCGGGCGCCATCAGAAAGCAGCGTCCCGCTAGTGGTGCACACACAAGCCCGCGAGTGGTGCGCGCGCGACAAGGCCGCGAAATCCCTTCGAGGAGCGTGCGCCATGAAAAGAGCCGGCCTCCGTGTTTCTGTTTCCCGCCCACAGTGCGATAGGAGGAGCCACAGAAAGTGCTGGAAGTCTGCGCTACTCCTGGGTAACAGCAAACGGGGAGCCCAGAGAGGAACTCCCGCAGCACCCGGGTGCGAGGCGGGACTGGCCTGCCCCGCTGCCACCTCGGCCGCCCATCAGTCTCACTTGGAAGGAGGGAGCAGCGGGCAAGGGTCGACACTGACGGGAGCAGGAGCGGAGGGCCGGCTGAAAGTTAGCACTGGAGGAGCCTGGAAGAGGAGGAAGGGACCGACGCTTGAAGAACATGCTTCTGCTCCCGGGTAGCCAGGAAGCCGGCCGGGGCTCCTGCTTGGTGCTGGGCGTGCTGCCTCTGCACTGCCTGCTGGCTGACACCCTAGGTGAGTCCGTCCATGGTCTCGTGACAGTGGAGGTGCAGTACGGGTAGTGCCGCTGGAGCAAAGTGCGATACAGCGCGCAGTGCTGTAAAGCGCCTACTGGGCATACAGTGCTAAGGGGCGCTGGAGGGGGTGAGTATGCACAGGCGCTGTTGTAAGTGCAGTGCATTACGTGCCGGGTGCAAGGGGGTAGCGTGAATGCACCCTGTGTGCAGCATGTGTCTGCTCCAGGGGGTGTAGTCGCACTCGGAAGGAACGCGGACATCGGGAGGAGGGCGAGAACTGGACGTCAACACATGACGGCAACAGAAAGGACGGGAGAGAAAGAGAAAGCGAAAGCGCGCCATGCGCGCATTCTGCTTAAACGCCGCGACCTGTACGTGTGCACATCTCATGTCCTTGGAGTTGTGCTAACGCCGCCGTACGCGTGCACAACTGCAGTCCTTTGTGCGCGTGCACATGTCCTGTCCCCCTTCGAAAGCAAGTCGACAACAATAGATCTCGGCTAGCGAGCAACGCATGGCGCTGCATCGCTAGGCGAGACCTAAAAATGGATTATACGAGCAAATCTCTGCGAACAGCTAAGGTGGAACTGCAGAGAAAAACAATATGGGACATTTAATTTCACCATTATATTTTATTGGATCTGGAAAGTCTTTAACACGAGTCGGGACTAAGGGGCATATTTACAAAGAATTAGCACAGGGCAGCGCTGCAAGTCATTTTGCTACACTGCCCTACTCCAATTCAAAAGGGTAGGAATGCACTGTATTTACAAGATAGGGTGCATTCCTGTCCTTTCAGCCGGCTCACAATTTGCAGCTGTGCGCCATCGCAGGCACCCTTGCACCTCATGTAAAGAGGAAAAAACAAGGAGAAATGTAAACATTTCTCCTCGCTCGTTAGGCCTGCTCTAGGGAGGCACAACGTTTTGGCGCTGCCCCAGGGGTACAAGATGTTGTAAACCCGGGGCAGCATCAAAGTCCATGGGTGTTGTAGGGCAACACCCATGGAACGCCGAGTAAGGCAAGGCAGCGTGCTTTGCCTTACTATATATCTATGAGGCCATCAAAAGCTATGCAAAGTGACTTTTCATGGACTCATAGATAGGGGTAAGCCCAGTGCGCTACCGGAATGTCAAGAAAAGTGACGTTCCAACGGCACATTATGCTTGTAAATATGCCCCACAGTTTTCAGCTTGCTTTTGTTTATGTTAAATAGTTTTTTTTTGTTTATATGTTGTGCATCAATAATGGCGGTTAATATGCTTTTTCACATATGATTCTACATATATAGGCTGAATTAACATGATTACAGTTGAAACAAATTTCACATGATGTTTAGAAGTGTGTTTTCTAATGTGTTTTAGTTATGCCACATTTATTGTTAGACACCATCTTAGACAAGATGGATGCCATATCTGTCGCTCGCTCCTGCTTCCTTCCCTGGATAGTTATTTATTTATTTTAAGGTTTTATATAGCGCTAGCTGGACCTGAAGGGATCGGAGCGTTTTACATAAAAAGGCTTTACATATAATGCAAGACCCTAGGTTCAAGAACATGCATAGAGACAAAGGGAATCGTTAGACAGTAAGGGTGGTTACAGTAGGCGGACAATTAGAACAGCATGAGTTAAAGGCGCAAATGACATATTAGACAGCTGAAACAATCATACAACCGACTGTCACAAAGGGTCTGGTCATAGAGAGAGTGAGCTATTGGAACAGAGTTCAGTTAGCATGTGTGTTAAAGTATTTGTTGAGGAGAAGGAGTTTCAGGTTTATTTCGAAGCAGGAGAAGAAGGAGGGGTTGCATCGTAGCTCTTTCGCAAGTGAGTTCTATATCGTGGGTGCATTTCCAGAAAAAGAGCGAATCTGGGTGGATTTTGTTTTCAGTTTGAGAGGTATGAGAAGAAGCGAGTTGGAGCTTCTCAGAGTTCTGGTTCTTCCTTCTGTCTTAAGTTTGTTGTCTAAATAGTTGGGTTTATGTGTGTGAAGGGCTTTGGAGGTGATGCAAGCAGTCTTGTAAATACATCTTCCTTCGATTGGAAGGCAGCTGAGGATCTTGAAGGCTGATGTGATGTGTTCAAACCGTTTAAAACCTGTTAGGAGCCGCCATGTTGAGAATTGTTCTGGGGGGGGGGGGTGGAGGGGGGGGCAAGGTGAATTTTTGGCATCCCTGTGAAGATGGCGTTCCCATAGTCCAGTTTAGAGAGGACTAGAGATTGTACTACCGTCTTAAAATCATCTGGGGGAATTAATGTTTTGATTTTCTTGAGTTGTTTTAGTGTGTAAAGCGCTCCTTTGGCTGAATTTTCGATGTGATCCTTCATTGACAAGTTTTTGTCCAGGGTGATGCCTAAAGACTTTACAGAATTGGACAGAGTGAGAGAGCAATTTAGGGCATCCAGGTTCTTTAGCAATTCTTGGATTGGTAGAGGGTTACTTTTAGGGGAGAACAGTAATAGTTCAGTTTTGCTCTGCAGAGCACCATCAAGCTGATGTGTATTGATTTTGTTCCACCATTATGATTAGAATGCTTTTGATAAACTTTTCAATGTTTCCCATGACTTGTTGCACATGTCAAGGTCCCTTCCGAGGTCTTCCATTGTGAATACTAGTCCACTTTTTTCCCACTGTTTTTTCCTGCGATTTGATGTTTGGGAGGTTGCTTAACGTGCAACTTAAGCTGTGAGAGAACCAGATCAGATAACATTTTGGGGTCTAAGTTTTGTGGTGTCCAAATTTCGGGTTACAAGTTTGTTCCCACATTTACACCACATTGTGTGCTCATTTTATTTTACCATTTGAATGACAATTACTTACAGTAATGTCACCCTCATATTTCTTTGATGTATTCCACAAGGCTACCTGATTATAACATTTTACTCAGGTTCCTCTGTGTCCTTAGGGGACTTTGTTCACCACATTATTGGTGGTGCCCAGGTCATGAGCCGTTCCACAGGAGGGGAGGTGAGGTGAGGTGATGAGCATGCCCAGTAGGATGCTCTTCCTTACATGCATGATGGGCCATGTAATGAAAGAACTCAATCGTCAAAAGTCAGAGTTCTTCAATTTGTTTTGCTTTGAAAACCCCCTAAACACATTTTTTTGAAGTCTAGATCCTTTCCAAACATTTATGGCAAGAATAGGGAGAATGGGAGGGGCAGGGCTGAATGCAGGAGACTGAGCTTATAAGATCATTTCAGGGGTATTTTTTTGTAGCTCATAATCCACACTAAACGTGAGACTGATAAAAGTGCAAATACCATACAAAAGCAGAAATTGATCAAAAATAATGCCCCCATAATTGGGGTACTGTGGGCCCCTCACAGTCCTGCGATCTAGTACCACTTCTGCTGCTTCATTAGCGGTATCTACTACCTTGCAATCCGGTAGTCTCCTCTGCCTTTTGCTAAAAACATGGCCCCCTATCTTGCCCCACTTCCCTTTCTGACATCTCCCTGATACCCAGCTAACATTTATCCTCTGCTTCAATTTTTAGCACCCTTTGGTCTGAGGCCCAAAGCAACACAGGTAAAGCAAAGATGTACTGGGCCCTAATGCAAACAAGGAAGGATAGCAAAAAAAAAAAAAAAGAAGAAGAGGAAAAAGTCTAAACTCTAACTTCATGTTGCTTGGCTCTGTTTCCTCTGCACAAGGGTGGCCTTGGCCCTAATGCTAACAAGGAAAAAGGGCTTTCAGGCCCCTCAGAACCTTGGCCCTAGTGCAACTGCACCTGCTGCATTCATGGGCATTAAAAAAGCTCCAATAACTCCCCAGCTTCCTCAGAGCATCTCTCTGAGAAAGCCATCACTGTCCGTTTTTAATTTAAAAAATGACCACTGTATAGCACCCCTTCCTGTGGGCCATCTCTGTGGTGCTATCCAAGGATCTCATTACTTTTCTCTTCCTCCTGGTCCACTACTCTAAGGCCCCAGGGTTCAGACGATCACAGCTCTGCATCTGAATATGACCCTACTGGCCTCCTTCCTTTCACCCCCACGACTC
The DNA here is from genome assembly GCA_963921515.1 of Calotriton arnoldi. NCBI lineage: Eukaryota > Metazoa > Chordata > Amphibia > Caudata > Salamandridae > Calotriton > Calotriton arnoldi. The sequence goes on along the minus strand of CAWUFW010002404.1, from coordinate 1,274,217 downwards.
ACCTTAAAGGACATCTGCATGTAAACAAGAGATGTAAGTGGGTGGGATGTATGGGGACTGGCATGCCATGCTTTTCATAATTGTATAAAAGCAGTTCCTATACCTTTTGTTAAAAAATAACCAGCCCTGAACAGTTAATGTGGCCCTTGAGGTGCTGCTGCTTCGTGAAAGGGAAGGGAGGAGGGGTTTTCTCCTGTGCTGTGAAGCCCAGAGATGAACAGAGAGATGAAGAAGAAACAGGTCACCTCACCAGGGTGCTTGTTATCTCAAAGAAATGTAAATATGTGCAATCTCCTAATGTAAAGGCTGCTTGCCAGCCAGTTTAGGCTTTAATTGATGGAGTCACTTGAAGTTTCAAGGTGACAAAGAGGTGTTCGTTGTGATAGGTAATGTCAGGCTGTTATAGGCTGAGCTCTGGAAAGTGTACTTTTAATTGACCCTTATAGAAATGTTTGCACAGTTTACCTATTACCAAAATATATACTTTGAATGCACTTGTTTTTATCTTAAACACTAACTCATTTTGAAGCCGCCTAACTTATGTTGTGTATAATACAATTTTAAAATAATGACTTTCATATTCAAAGTGCTTTCTGTTCCAGGCTACGACCTTGTAGCACTAAAAATATGCAAGTCACTATTCCCCACATCTTCACATTAACCAGTTGAAATTTCGCAACATATAATAGTAGATTTCCAACCGATTAGTTTAACTTGCATTTATTTTTCGGTTAGGCTTCTTTATTATTTCATATGCAGGTAATTGAAAGTGAAAAAACAAGACACCTACAAAATATTTTGTTCTTTTTAGCATTCAGGATCACAGTTCCATAGTTTTAGTTAAGTTCTTCAAGGGCTGTATGTAAATGAAGATAGCCTGGAAACACACCAAATAAACAAAGTCAGTCCTTCCAGACCATAGTCATTTACAAGTACTTGTTACAGCCTTTGCGTCCCCCTAGAAATGGCGCCACAGACCCCCAGGGTGGCACCCACTACAGTTTGAAGGCCTCGTCCTAAGTCAAGAACAATAAATAAGCCACCTATTCATTTCATGTATCACCAACCACAATACACAGTGCTCATTTCATATGCAAACCATGTACTGGGATATAAGAATGTTATGATCACGTTTCTTTTTTGTTTGGTAACCTAAAGAGGATATTAAACACTGTTAAAAATAAGCTAGATATTGTCCCAAATAGAAATGTGAAAACATTTAATTTATTTTACTAATGTAAATCACACTCATATTTTAAGCAAGGGGTATGTATATTTGCTAGGTGCATTTAAAAAGTTGTCCACTCTCCATGCAAGCATTCCAAAGACAAAGGAGTACTCACTTATTCTTCTGCGCTCCCACACTTTCCTGCCCCTTATCCCAGTGAAAGTAGAAAGCATCTCCAAAAGTACAGAAAACAATCTTGAACTTGAATAGCCTAAATAACATGAGTAATCTGGGGGCCTGCTTGTGTGCGCAAAGCTCAAGCTAGACAGAGTCAGAATTTAAGATGGCATGAGGACATGTCAAAGCTAATAGTAAAAACTTCATAAAACTTCCCAATGTACAACATAATGCACATTTGTGCACCACTGCCTATAGCATCACACACTTCATTTCCAATGTACGATATAATGCACATTTGAGCACCACTGCATATAACATTACACCCCGAGACAGAGAAGTACATTCCACACCTTTCTCTCTCTCATGCTTTCAAAAGCACATCCCACACGTTCTGTTCCTGGCAAGGCTGTAAAAAGCAAACACTCCCACTTTGAAGCTTCAACGAGACACAAAATGGAATCTCAAGGCAAAGTGAATTAAAACACATAAATTCAATTAAAACAATTGTTGTCAAAGGTTATCACGTGGTCCCAATATATGGGAGGGCCTCTGACACTACAACGGCTCATGACATAAAGCTATGCCATTTTCCTTTCTCCCATATTATAGTGGAACCTTCACAAGGCTTACCCTTTAAGGTTCTATTTGAGGCAGTTAAATTGCCTGAGGGATGTCACTGTCGAAGGGTCCTTGCATTGCTTTCTCTGACCAAATATACAATTTTTGCCTTTTCTGCGAGCACTACCACTTTCAATTATCGTAGCGACAAGGGCTCCCTTACTTGCACTAACTAGCTGCCATGGTCTCTGATTGCTTATGTGAGATTTAGTGTACATATGATTTACATTCTACTTCCACACATATGATACTTCCAGCAGGCCAAGGGTTCTGCCAAGGATTAGACCCAGCAGTAATTAAAAACTGATTTTGGAACTGGTCCTATATTCATGTCCTTAACTTTACAGGCAAAAAACTGATTGAATTCTTAACAATGACTCTTCCATAACGCATACAATGAACTAAGTCACCTCTAGGTTTCTTGGTGAATTCACCGTGTGGAGAGGTGTTCATCACATGGCCCAAATGAGAGCTCCGTAGTTAAAGTTGATGGTGGTGTGAGTTTCTGACAGTGATTGTCAATTTATCATAAAAGTGTTCAAGCTACATGCTTATTTATTCCCTGACCTCTTGGCAGAGTACACAGAGCTTTGGTCACAAGTGTGGCAATTTTAATTACTATTTTGTGTAATGTTAAGTGTGTTAAAGCGGTACACAGCCTTCTACATATTGACAGCGCTAAAATAAAAGAAAATGCTGAGAGTGAGTTGTGTTTTTTAGCAATGTGAGTTGGCATTGTAAAGGGAAAGTTTCACAAGGAAGTGCATGCAGAGGACAATGAAAAGACCAAGATGAATAGGAAGGAGATGGTGGGAGATATGCACATGGAGGGGTTCAGAAGGATGTGGCGGAAAAAGGACGCACATGTCTAACAAAATGAGAGACTGAAGAGGAAAGTTGTGTGAAGCGGAAATTAGAAGTGATTGAGTCACTCGGAATACCACTACCTCTTTCACACACCTAATGATGTTTAATTTACATCTTCCTAGTCACACACACAGGATTTTATTTTCTTTAAGTTTGGTATTTTCAACATTTCAGCAGCTTTTTACATCCTTCACACACTTTCACATAAAATATTACTTTTGTTCGCTCTTTGCCCTCTGCAATTCCAAGGATTGGGTGAGCATGTCATCTAAACATCTTTATGACCAACTGACAGGCACTGTGAGATCTTCTCACTGCCTTCAGCCTCAACTCTATAACTTTCAATTGGGCCCAATCGTCCACTCCCTTCCATAACCTGTTCTTACCCAGGCATCTATCGGCAACTCAGTTCACAGTATGTACACTATACAAGGAGTCACATGTTGCTTGAAACAAATTACAGAACCTCAACATCTGGAGAAAGCAGGAACGGAAGATGAAGTAAAACATGAAACGTAAACAGGACTGCTTTGCTGACATGTGTTACCTTAGTCCTCAAGGCTTAAGGGAATGGTTTTCTGTGTGCACGGTAGAAAGGTAAGTGATTAGATGAGCATGTGTCTGAACACCTTTATGACCCACCAATAGACACTGTGAGACACTCTCACTGCCTTCAGCCTCAACTCCAGAGTTCTCAGCCGAGATCACTGACACAATCTCGAAAACAACAATATCGAGGAAATATTGTGTCAAAATGCCACAGTGCAACCTTCTGAATCATCAGGATCGGTTCATGGCTCAAGTGGGTCCACCCCTTGATAGCCCCAATTCTGAATGCTATAATAGCACAGAAGGTTAAGGTGATCAAGTGAGGGAAGGAAAGGATGGGAACAGCTGGGAGGGAGACCTGAAAGGTAAAACAAACACCATAACCAGATCAAACATGGGTTCTATATTTCTAATTCTGTTTGAACTTCTCTATTTACTTGTAAAGAAAACAAGAATTTTTCTGTATCACTATGGGATACAAGGAATGGATTGTTCCTTTCTGAACTCATGGTTCTAATATAGATACACTGAAATAAATGACAAGGGGCCAGATGTACGACGCACAAAAAAGCGCCTTGCAAATTGCGAGTTTTTTGCGACTCGCAATTTGCAAAGCACTATTTTGGATGTACAACAGTGTGTATCACACTGTTTGCGCTTCCCAATGGGGTCGCAAATTGAGAGGCTCATGAACATTTATGAGCCTCTCGCAATTTGCGACCCCATTGGGAATGGCACGCCCTCCCAGGTATGGTGGCCTGATGAGCTCAGCAGACCACCATGTCTGGGACTGCTTTTAAATACAGCAGTTTTTTTTTTTAATGTAGCCCGTTTTCCTTAAAGGAAAACGGAAACATTTTCGTTTCATTTTTTAAGGGCAGGTAGTGGTCCCTGGGACCACTGCCTGCCCTTAAAAGATATTTTCCCCTGCATTTGCAAGTGCATTTTGCGATTGCATTACCACCCTCTTGAAGAGCGTGGTAATTTGCGAGTGTTTTGCGACCACAATTACGGTCGCAAAACATTCATACATGGGCTTGCGCTCGCTATTAGGAAGGGAACGCCCCTTCCTAATAGCGAGTCGCAAAACCTATTTAGCGAGTCACAAATAAATTGCGACTCGCTAAATAGGCTTTGTACATGGCCCATGCTGTTTTGCATGTGCAAACGGGTTCGCAAACCCGTTTGCGCATGCAAAAACGGTCGTACATCTGGCCCAGGGATTACAATAGGAAAGTTGTGGTGTACCCCAGATTTCTTATGACATCATATACCTTATAGATACTAGGATACCCACCAGAACAAAAGAGCTGCCAAGCTTCACAGGGGGAGAATCCCAGACAGACCTCTAAACACCCCTGTTAGAAATGGCAAAAAAAGAATTTGTGAGTAAATGAACAATGACCACTTGTTGCATTGTTTCCAGAACAAGTGTGAATTCTCCTCACTGCAATCTTGTAATCTAGATCAAGGGAAAGTAATATGAATGCAGTTTTAGTCACTCCATGTGACGTTGAACAAAGTCTTGATAATAAAGCCAACCAAAAAACAAAGAATCCTCTTTTATTCTCCGAACATCATGTAGGCAGCAGAGAATGTAGGAAAGAATAACACCGGAGTTTAAGCGTAGATAATCAGCTCTACTAGCCACTCTGATAACTGATGAATCGATGGGAAGGAACCCAACCAGGAATATAGCCCCCAAGCACATAAGGCAGTCCTGCTCAATGAAATACGATCACCAACAATGGATGATAACTCCACACAGCGGGAGCGGCCAAACCTTACCGCACCCTCACTGGAACGCCGAGTCGAGTAACCAGCTTGTCGCGTGGCGTCTGGAAATCATCAGGAATAATCTGCGCCCGTGAACCCGGAAGCGTCTTTTATGCGCTTCGGGTTCACGACGCAATGACGTTGCGCTTCGGAACCACATGCCGAACCGATGCAGCGTTCAGCACTTCCTGGCTCGGTACGCCATGGGGATTTCACCCCCTGCATAGCTTCCTCCCCTCTCGCAGGTAGGTGTTAACAGCCGAATGTATCTGGGGCGATCCACACATGGCAGCTTTATCAACGTTACCACAGGGCTCCCTCGTTAATGTTCTGACAGCACATCACTCTCCCGAGGAACGCTGACATGGGCTAGGTTTGGTCGGATATTTTCTGTGGAAATTCCTAATGCACTGAGGAGCATGAATGCCTGAGGCCAGTTCCCATGAGTTCTCTTCCACTCCGTACCCCTTCCATGACACCAGATACCACAACTTTGATCCTCTTTTCTTGGAGTCAATGATTCTTTTCACCTCTTATTCAGGTTCATTTTTAACCCAGACGGGGGGAGTTTTCTTTCGAATAGAAGTGTATGTTGGCCTTAACAAGGAAACATGGAATACTGGATGGATACGCAGTGTCTTAGGTAAAGCCAGACGCATCGTAACAGGATTGATACACTTTTTGATCTCGTACAGGCCTATGTATCTAGGGTTAAAAATACTGTGTTTCCTAAACCTTATGTTTTTCGTAGATACCCAGACTATATCTCCAGGTTTATACTGTGGACAGGGTCTACGATGTTTGTCGGCAGTTAGCTTGTATTTTACTTTTGCTTCCTTGAGATGTTTGTGTTTCTTTTATGTTTTTTTGTATGTGAACCGCCCTCTTGTTTACATCTGGGAGTTTAGTGTTATGTAAAGGATGCATAAAGGGAACAATCCTTGGGTGAAAACCATAAGTACTACAGAAAGGAGCCATTTTTGTAGACTGGTGTTTTGCACTGTTATATGCTATTTCTGCAATCCATAATAGATCCACCCATGAGTCGGTGTTCTTTTCCACATAACAACGGAGATATTGTTTTAACGTCTGATTGAGATGTTCAGTTTATCCGTCGGTTTGTGGGTGGAAACTAGTGGATTTTGCTGAGGCCATGTGTAATGCTTTACACCATACTGTCCAGAACTGTGCAGTGAATTGTGACCCTCTCTCGATTACAATGGTTCTAGCAAGGCCATGTAACCGGACGATATGTATCAACAGCAAGTGAGCCAATTGTCCTGCAGTCGGCACTCTGAAGCAGGCAATAAAATGCCCCATCTTAGTTAAGCTGTCTACAACTACCAAAATAACAGAACATCCCTTGTCTTTAGGTAATCCTACGATAAAGTCTAACAATATTGTTTCCCACGGTTCTTCAGGTGTGGGCAGGGGTTGTAACAACCCTGGGGGTTTTCCATGATCCGTCTTTGCTTGGTGACATTTTGTACAGGTTTTTATAGTTTCCTGGACATCTTTCCGTACTGTTGGCAACCAGAACTGTCTCAGCACTCTATCCAAGGTTTTTTCTACCCCATTATGCCCAGCACTGGGTAAGAGATGACACCAATGTAATACTTCTTGTTGTCTGACCTTAGTAGGTACTAACAATTGATTGCTAAGAACTGGAAGTCCTTGAACTATTTTCCACTGAGCATGTTTTTTCAACCATTGTTTCCAATAGGGGTTTTAATCGCCTCTCTTATCTTTTGAAGGAAGTGCTCTGTTTGTACCCCTCCGATCACTTGAGTAGGTTTGAAAATGGACTGTATCTCCTGGCTTTTTGCTACCTGAACCGAGTCTTGTCTTCAGAGAGCATCAGCTTTTCTGTTTTCTGACCCTAGTTGATAAGTGACAACAAAGTTGAATTCTGCAAAGAAAAGCATCCATCTGAGCTGCCATGGGGATAATGTACGAACAGATCTCATAAATTGTAGATTGCGATGGTCCGAATAAACCGTGACCATGTGTTGGGCTCCCAACAGATAATGTCTCCATCCCCAAATGCCCCTTTGATGGCCAATAACTCCTTTTCAGCAATGGTGTAGTTGCTTTCAGCTTCATTAAGTTTACGTGACATGTAGGCCACAGGGTGCATTTGTCCAGTTGTCTTGTCTCTTTGGGACAAAATGGCACTGATGGCAACATCAGAAGCATCTGCTTCTACGATGAAAGTTCTCTTAGGATCAGGGTGTGCCAAAATGGGAGCTGTGGTAAACGCCTGTTTTAGGAGCTCAAAGGCCTGAGGAGCTTCTTCTGTCCATTGAAAAGGCATATTCTTCCTTAGGAGCTTGGTTATAGGGGACACTACCTGTGAGAATTGATGAATAAATCGCCTGTAAAAATTGGCGAATCCCAGAAAGCATTGCACTTCACGTTCTGTTGTGGAAGGAGCCCATTCTTTTACAGCCTTGATCTTATGCTCAGCCATTTCTTGGCCATTTGGTGTCAAGATGACTCCCAGGAACTCTACCTTTTTGCACGTGGAATACGCATTTGCTGAGCTTACAGTACAACCCATTGAGGCGTAAGGCGCGGAGCACTGTGATTACATGTTGGCAATAAATACTTTTGTTAGCCGAGTAAATAAGGATGTCATCGATATAAACTACTGCGAAGACATCTAGGAACTCTCTCAATACATCATTCAAAAAGAATTGAAAAGCTGCGGGGGCATTGCAAAGCCCAAATGGGATGACGGTGTATTCAAAGAGACCATATCTAGTACGAAAAGCCGTCTTACATTCGTCCCCCTCCCTCATTCGAACCAGATGAAAGGCTTCTTTGAGGTCCAATCGGGTAAAAATCTTTGCTTCCTTAACTTGATCCAATAGAACAGGAATCAACGGTAAAGGGCACCTGTTTTTTATAGTTATATTGTTAATGGCTCTAAAGTCTATGCACGTCTTAAGTTCACCATTCGCTTTGGGGAATAACACCGCAGTGTAAGTGTAGATCATCAGCTCTACGAGCCACTCCGATAACTGATGAATCAATGGGAAGGAACCCAACCAGGAATATAGCCCCCAAGCACACAAGGCAGTCCTGCTCAATGAAATACGATCACTGACAATGGATGATAACGCCAAACAGCAGGAGCGGCCAAACCTTACCGCATCCACACTAGAACGCCGAGTCGAGTACCCAGCTTGTCACGCCGCGTCCGGAAATCCTCAGGAATAATCTGTGCCGATGTGAACCCGGAAGCGTCTTTTCTGCGCTTCCGGTTCACAACGCGATGGTGTTGCGCTTCGGAGCCACACGCCGAACCGCTGCAGCGTTTGGCGCTTCCTGGCTCGGAACGCCATGGGGATTCCACCACCATATTATAATATATAACAGTAATATAGTGTAAATTAAAATAATATATGTGTATGTTTATATATACACATATAACGTAACACTATATTACACTATTATATGTGTATGTTTATATATACACATATAACGTAACACTATATTTAAAAATATATATTTTATAATATATCAAATCTTTAAAGTTATTTTATTAAATTTAGTACTATATATGTGTGTATATATATATATATATTGCAGCTCCAAGGTCACCCAAGCGGTGCACTCACGGGCGGGTGCTACAGTTGCGGGGGTGCTCCCGCATGCGTATTCTGAGGTTTATTAGCACGGACTCCGGCCAAACAGATGCGTTTCGGCTGAAGCCTTTATCGATGTTTGTCGGACGTGCCTCGGCCACCATTTTTTATGTTTATAGAAAAAAAAATGGTGGCCGAGGCGCGTCCGACAAACATCGATAAAGGCGTCAGCCGCAACACGTCTGTTTGGCCGGAGTCCGTGCTAATAAACTACGGAAACTCACCCCAGAGAGTGCTGTGTTTCATTATTGGGTACGATTACCCTGGAAACTTGGGAGCTGGAATATATATATATATATATATATACACTGAAAAAACCATAGGTTTCAGACACGTTATAGTTACAAATTAGCATTTAAAAACCTTTGAAATTTACTGAAAAAACCATAGGTTTTAGGGACAGTTTTAGTTACTTGGACATTGCACTCGTACAAAACCCGTGAAATTCCCCGTTATAGTTAGTTCAGCTAACTATAACTCGCGCCCGCAATGCACTGCTGATGACGTCACATATTACATCACTCATGACATGGTCAGTGACATCACTGATGACATCACTGATGACATCTCAAATGACATCACTGATGACATCATCCAGTGACTGTGTGTTTCTGTAAAGTTTAAATATTTTTAATATATATAGGAAAAGACGTATTGAAGAATGAGTGGGTGTGTAAGTGTCTGTATGGATGATTTAGTAGGTGCGTGACTGACTCTATAAGTGAGTGATTTAACGTATCTTACTGAATGCATGGGTTAGTGACTAAACTGGGTGAATGTCTGTATCCGTCTGTCTGTTGCTGTGTAAGTGGCTGCATGTGTTTGTGAATAGCTAAATGAGTGTCTATATGAGTTATTGAATGCTTGTCTGAGTATCTGTATGGGTGCCTGAGTGTTTGTGTGGGAGGGGTGTGTGCAACTCTGTGCATAGATGTGTGAGTGGGTGATTCACTGGGTGGATGGTTTCAAGAGTGCATCTGTGATAGACTGTATGGGTGGGTAAGTGTGTGTAAGAGTGTGTTAGTGAGTGAATGTATGTCCCAGTGGTACATGTGTGAGTAACTACATATGTGAAAGGCAGTATATATGTGTGTTGGAGTATATAAATAGCTATAAGCAAGAGTGAGTGATTGTGATAGTGGCTGTATGGATGAGTGTGTGCTTGTATCAGTGATTGTATAAGAGCGTAACAATGTGCTACTATTTGTATGAGTAAGTGAGCTGGTGTGTGTATAACTGTATAGGTGAGTAAATGGCAGTGTGTTTAATTATTTGCATGACTGACTAGGTGTGTGAGTATCTCTATGGATGAGTGGCGTTGTTTGAGTGTCTATATAGGAGTAAGAGTGCATATGATAGTCCTGTACTGAGTGACCGTAAGTATGAGTGACTGTACGGGTGAGTGAGTGGATGTGTGTGTGTAGATCTAAGAATCAGTGAGTGGGTATGTAGTTATTGGTGTTGGAGTGTCTATGGTTTTGCGAATGGCAGTCTGTAATTTAGAGTGGGTGTATCAAAGGTTATATTAGGGTGTGAGGAGGTGCATCAGATTATCACGTGGATGATGTCATCAGTGATGTCATTTGAGATGTCATCAGTGATGTCATCAGTGATGTCACTGACCATGTCATGAGTGATGTAATATGTGACGTCATCAGCAGTGCATTGCGGGGCGCGAGTTATAGTTAGCTGAACTAACTATAACGGGGAATTTCACGGGTTTTGTACGAGTGCAATGTCCAAGTAACTAAAACTGTCCCTAAAACCTATGGTTTTTTCAGTGAATTTCAAAGATTTTTTAAATGCTAATTTGTAACTATAACGTGTCTGAAACCTATGGTTTTTTCAGTGAATTTCAAAGGTTTTTTAAATGCTAATTTGTAACTATAACGTGTCTGAAACCTATGGTTTTTTCAGTGAATTTCAAAGGTTTTTTAAATGCTAATTTCTAACTATAACATGCCTGAAACCTACCGTTTTTCAGTGAATTTCAAAGGTTTTGTAAATGACAATTTTAAAATGTATTAATTGTTATATTAAATTTTTCATACTGATTTACTACATTTTTAGAAACAATTTTTTTACATATTTTATTTTTTAAATTACATTGTAATTACATTATACACTACATTACAAAAAATACTTTCTCATAATGAATTACTTTAGTTTAAATACTTTGCAGATAGGCAATAGACTTTTAAGTACAGTAGTTACAGTTGTTGCAATGGGCAACACATTTTCAAACACAATGCAACATTCAGCTCAATGTGAATTTCTAGTTAAATGCAATTAGTTACTTTATGGATTACTTTTGTAACCACAGGACTGGATCCTAGATTCAGTCCTGGTACATCTCCTGTAAACAGTTGAGTAAAAGCGTTTTGGTTACAGTCGTGATTTTTAAGGAATATTATTGTATTTTAAAAGTTGACACTTAGAAACTTTTTCTCATAGAATCACCAATGTTATCCTATGGAAGGAAATTCACTTAGCAGGTAAAAACTGTTATCGTTACTTTTTCTTACTCAGTGTTGGATCCTGGATCCAGCACTGGTGCATCTCCTGTAAACAGTTGAAAAAATGCGTTTAAGTCATACAGGCGATTTTTAAGGAATATTTGTAGTTTGTGAAAATCAACACTTTGAAACTTTTTTGCTGAAAACCAGTCAATCTTAGCCTATGAAGGAAATTCAAGTTACCGGTAAGTACGGTTAAAATTACTTTTGAGGATCAGTACTGGGCTGAAAGATGCAGCACTGAGGTCTCTCCTGATAACAGGTGAGTAAATCGGAATTCGTATTTCGGCTGATTTTAGAGGAATATTTTAAAGTTCCAAAACTCCACACTTAGAAGAATTTCCAAGTGAAACCAGTCAATGTTAGCCTATGGAAGGAAATTCAAGTTACTGGTAAGTACGGTTAAAATTACTTTTCAGGACCAGTACTGGGCTGAAAGATGCAGCACTGAGGTCTCTCCTGATAACAGGTGAGTAAATCAGAATTCGGATTTCGGCTGATTTTAGAGGAATACTTGTATGTTTCAAAAATCAACACTTAGAAACTTTTTCAGCAAAAAGCAGGCAATGATATCCTATGGAAGGAAATTCAAGTTACTGGTAAGTACGGTTAAAATTACTTTTGAGGATCAGTACTGGGCTGAAAGATGCAGCACTGAGGTCTCTCCTGACAACAGGTGAGTAAATCGGAATTCGTATTTCGGCTGATTTTAGAGGAATATTTTAAAGTTCCAAAACTCCACACTTAGAAGAATTTCCAAGTGAAACCAGTCAATGTTAGCCCATGAAGGAAATTCAAGTTACCGTTAAGTACGGTTAAAATTACTTTTCAGGACCAGTACTGGGCTGAAAGATGCAGCACTGAGGTCTCTCCTGATAACAGGTGAGTAAATCGGAATTCGTATTTCGGCTGATTTTAGAGGAATATTTGCACAATGGTGAAGGGAGGGGCGGGGCCTGAGGTGACATCTGTGCAAACGCGCCCCGTTGCGCGTTTTAAGTTGGGGGATTAAGTCCCCTTGAATCCTGAGGGTCCCTAGGGGCCAACTAGCCCACCAGGAACCTCCAATATGCGCCAGGGGCTGCGTTGCAGAGACGTGTAGAGAGGCCACACCCCTTTACACCTCTCTGCAACGCAGCTCTGTGGCGCTTTCTGGATGTACCTGTTGGGCTAGTTGGCCCCCAGGGACCCTCAGGATTGAAGGGGATTTAATTCCCCATCTTAAAACGCGCCACGGGGCCTGTTTGCACACATGTCACCTGAAGCCCCGCCCCTCCCTTCACCACTGTGCAAATGCGCCCGTGGCGCGTTTTAAGTTGGGGATTAAGTCCCCTTGAATCCTGAGGGTCCCCGGAGTCCAACTAGCCCACCATATACCTCCAAAAGCGCCACAGAGCTACGTTGCAGAGAGGTGTAAAAGGGGTGTGGCCTCTCTACACGTCTCTGCAACGCAGCCCCTGGCGCATATTGGAGGTTCCTGGTGGGCTAGTTGGCCCCCAGGGACCCCCAGTATTCAAGGGGAATTCGTTCCCCCTCTGCAAACGCGCCCCCTGGTGGTGAAGGAAGGGGGCAAGGCCTGCGGGCCCGATCGTTTAAAAAAAAAATAATAATAATTTGTCCCCTGAAGGGGGGCTGTGTGGCCCCCCTTCCTTTTTCCTGTTTTTATGCCCTGGGGACCCCATCCCCCAGGGCCTTACCTCCTTTTTTAATTTTTAATTAAAAAACGGGAAGGGGCCGCGTGGCCCCCCTTCCCTGGGCCTGTATTGACCCCGGGGACCCCATCCCCCGGGGCAAGGCCTTTAATTTTTATTCTTTGGAGGGGGCTGCGTGGCCCCCTCCTCTGGCCATGTAAGGCCCCGGGGACCCCATCCCCGGGGCCGGCCTTTCCATTTTTTTTAATTTTTAAAATTTTTCTTTTTTGGGGAGGGGGCCGCGTGGCCCCCTCCTGGGCCACTACTTGCCCCGGGGACCCCATCCCCGGGGCTGGCTCCTCCGTTGGGGACTGTGGGGGGTCCCCAATCCCCCACAGTCCCGCCGGCTCCCCACGTCCCTTGGGAGCCGGCATTGCTTTCCACATGGGGAGCAGCTGACATGCTGCTCCCCATGTGGAAAGCAATGTGCTTTGGATATTGGAAGAGAGAGCAGGTTTCCTGCTCTCTCTTCCAATATCCAAAGCAGTTGCTATGGCAGGACGGGAGCCGCTCCCGTCCTGCCATAGCAAACTACAGTGTCCCGGGGTAGGCACCCCGGGACACTGCAGGAGCCAGCCCTGGGGGTGGTGGTCCCCAGGGCCATCAAGGGCTCCAGGAGGGGGCCGCGCGGCCCCCTCCCTACATCAGCACAGCCCCGGGGAGGTGGTGGTCCCCGGGGCTTCGGGGTCCAAAACGGACCCCCATTTTAATTTGTTAGTGCCCCGGGAGGTGGCGGTCCCGGGGCGTGTGGGGGGCTGGAGCCTCCCACACAGGTTGTTAAATTAATTTAAAAAAGCCCCGGGAGGTGGTGGTCCCCGGGGCTGCGGGAGGGCTCAGAGCCCTCCCGCACCATTTTTTAAAAAGCCCCGGGGGTGGCGGTCCCCGGGCTTGGGGGCCCTTTGAGGCCCCCACACATTAAATTATCCCCCCACCATGCCCCCGGGACTTGGGCCACCCGGGGCCAATTAACATCGAAGCGCGGGAGACCGCGCTCGAAAATCTTTTTCGGCAGGATTCGCGCACCCTGAGCGCATCCTGCCGATTTAAAAAAAAAAAAATGCTTTTTTTTGCCCAGGGGGTCCTTGTGGGACCCCCTGAGCAGGCCTAGGGGGTTAGGGTGTTTCTACCCTGCCCCCTTTGTGCGTTTTGCGCACTTGTTTCTTTTTTTTTTCTCGGCAAGATACGCACACCCTAAGCGCATCCCGCCGATTTAAAAAAAAAAAAATCTTTTCTGCCCAGGGGTCCTTGTGGGACCCCTGAGCAGACCTAGGGGGTCAGGGTGTTTCTACCCTGCCCCTTTTGCGCTTGCGCACTTGTTTCTGTCCCTCGGTTCTACTGAGGGACAAAATGGCTGCCAACACTTCTTGATTTGGAGTGTTGACAGCCAATTAGCATGCAGCTCGTGATCGGGAGGGTACGCGTATCCGACGCGCCCATAGATATATATGTGACTTTACTTGTGAATTTCTCAGGAACTACTGAACGGATTTACACCATTTAAGCAAAAGGCACCAGTCTGAACCAAGGGCTACCTCTTTGCCAAATTTGGTGTAATTCCGTTCAGCAGTTCGGGCTGTAGCTGCGACTAAAGGTTCCTATGGAAAAATGAATGGGGAAAACGCGTTTTGGGACCCCCTTTTTCTCGGCCCCCGCTTCACGTATCACCCCGAGACTTTCAGGGTAGGAGCGGAGCGGAGCGCTCCAACAAGTTGGAAACTTTCACGAAGATTCGTCAACCGGCGCCAACGTTATTTCAAATAGAATGTCGCGGATTTCCTATGGATAATAGGTTGTAACTATAACTATCTACTGGCGACCGCCAGTAGATAATATATATATATATATACAAGTGAAATGTGATCCTAACTATAACGTCCCTGAATCCTGTGGTTTTTCAGTGAAAATATATATATATATATATTTTCACTGAAAAAACCACAGGATTCAGGGACGTTATAGTTAGGATCACATTTCACTTGTACAAAACCAGAGAAATTCAGCCGTTATAGTTAGCTGAGCTAACTATAACTCGCGCCCCCCGCAATGCACTGCTGATGACGTCACATATTACATCACTCATGACATGGTCAGTGACATCACTGATGACATCACTGATGACATTTCAAATGACATCACTGATGACATCATCCAGTGACTGAGTGTTTTTTTTTTAAGTTTAAGAATGTTATATATATATATATACGCCAGGGTGTATTGAAGAATTAATGGGTGTATGAGTGTCTGAATGGATGATTTAGTGGGTGCGTGAATGACTGTATAAGTGAGTGATTAAACGTGTCTTAGTGAATGACTAATCTGTGTGAATGTCTGTGTCAGTCTGTTGGTGTGTAAGTGGCTGCATGGGTTGGTGAGTAGCTACATGAGTATCTATATGGGTTAATGATTGGTTGTCTGAATACCTGTATGGGTGCCTGAGTGTCTCTGTGGGTGGGTGGGGGGGTGTGACTCCCTGCATGGATGTGTTAGTGGGTGATTCACTGGGTGTATGGGTTCATGAGTGCGTCTGCGAGGGGCTGTATGGGTGAGTGTGTGTGTGTATGGCTGTGTTGGTGAGTGAATGGATGTCTCAGTGGTATATGTGTGAGTAACTACATATGTGAACGGCAGTATATGTGAGTATTGGAGTATATAAGTGACTATATGTGAGAGTGAGTGATTGTGAGAGTGGCTGTATGGATGAGTGTGTGCTTGTGTCAGTGATTGTATAAGAGAGCAAGTATGTGTTAGTATCTGTATGAATAAGTGAGGTGGTGTGTGTATAACTGTATAGGTGAGTAAATGGCGGTGTGATTGATTCTTTGGGTGACTGACTAGGTGCGTGAGTAACTCTGTGGGTGAGTGGCGGTGTGTGAGTGTCTGTATGGATGTATGAGTGCATCTATCAGTGTCTGTATTGATGAGTGACTGTGTGTATGTTTGACTGTATGGGTGAGTGAGTGGATCTGTGAAGACCTATGAATCAGTGAGTGGGTATGTACTAACTGGTATTGGTGTGTCTATGGTTTCGAGAATGGTAGTCTGTATTTTAGAGTGGGTGTATGAAATGTTATATTAGGGTGTGAAGAGGTGCATCAGATATTAAGTGGATGATGTCATCAGTGATATCACTGACCATGTCATGAGTGATGTAATATGTGACGTCATCAGCAGTGCATTGCGGAGGCGTGAGTTATAGTTAGCTCAGCTAACTATAACGCTGAATTTCTCTAGTTTTGTATGAGTGAAATGTCAGCCTAACTATAACGTCCCTGAAACCTGTGGGTTTTTCAGTGAATATCTAAGGTTTTTTAAATGCTAATTCCTAACTATAACGCCCCTGAAACCTCTGGTTTTTTCAGTAAATTTCTAAGGTTTTTTAAATGCTAATTTCTAACTATGCCTACATAGGTATGACATGTACAGAAAGAGGAAGAAAGGCGCAGAAAGAAGCAAGAGAAGTGCAGAAAGATGCAAGAGAAGTACAGAAAGAGGAAGAAAGGTGCAGAAAGAAGCAAGAAAAATACAGAAAGAGGAAGAAAGGTACAAAAAGAAGCAAGAGAAGTGCAGAAAGAAGCAACAGAGGTGCAGAAAGAGGCCTGCTTCGACTGTACCTTACCAGAGACTCATACAAAGTAGCCTAATCACTAATCTTTCTCCCAAGATGTATTAAACCTCACTTTTCTCTTGAAGGTTCACTATTCATCGACTGCTCAGAATGTTAGGCCTACCAAATGTAAAACAGCAATCCTAACCATATCACTGTTGTCAGTCTGACCAAGTTTGTGAAGGTATGCATGCGTGTCTCTGCTTTTACCTAGTGACATGTTACATAAAAATAAACATTCAAATACTTGAATACCTGTATTTCAAACAGCATACTCTGTAAATGTGTGTACAAAAAGGTGTATGTATTTCTTTCAGCTCAAAATACAGGGCACATGGGTATTCAATAGTATATTTGAGGGGCTCTACAACACCAATATACATAAGACATGTCTGCCTGTGCAACTAAATGACAGAGCAGAACTGAGAACATTTAACCACCTATAGGAGAAGCTACCCGCTTTTAAGCTACCATCTTTAGATGCATAACACATGTGAGAATACATATACAATTAGACATATACATCAGTCACAAGAGCACGCAGACCTTTAAACTTGACAGCTTGCACTTCCCATTTGATTACAGAAAGAGGCGAGAGAAGTACAGAAAGAAGCAAGAGAAGTGCAGAAAGAGGCAAGAGAAGTGCAGAAAGAGGCAAGAGAAGTGCAGAAAGAGGCAAGAGAGTTGCAGAAAAAAGGCAAAAGAGGTGCAGAAAGAGGCAAGAGAGGTGCAGACCGAGGCAAGAGAGGTGCAGATAGAGGCAAGAGAGGTGCAGACAGAGGCAAGAGAGGTGCAGAAAGAGGGAAGAGGGGTGCAGAAAGAGGCAAGAGAAGTGTAGAAAGAAGAAACCAGTGCAGAAGGAGGCAAGAGAACTGCAGAAAGAGGCAAGAGAGTTCCAGAAACAGGCAAAAGAGGTGCAGAAAGAGGGAACAGAGGTGCAGACAGTCAAGAGAGGTGCAGAAAGGGGTAAGAAGGGTGCAGAAAGAGGCAAGAGGGGTGTAGAAAATTGCAAGAGAGGTGCAGAACGAAGCAAGAGCAGTGCAGAAAGAACCAACAGAGGTGCAGAAAGAGGCAAGAGAATTGCAGAAAGAAGCAAAAGAGGTACAGAAAGAGGCAAGAGAACTGCAGAAAGAGGCAAGAGAACTGCAGAAAGAGAGAAGAAGGGTGCAGAAAGAGGCAAGAGGGGTGCAGAAAGAGCAAGAGAGGTGCAGAAAAAAGGAAGAGAAGTGTAGAAAAAAGCAACAGGTGCAGAAAGAGGTAAGAGAAGTGATGAAAGAGACAAGAGAGTTGCAGAAAGAAACAAGAGAGGTGCAGAAAAAAGCAAGAGAAGTGCAGAAAGAGGCAAGTGAGGTGCAAAAAGAGGCAAGAGAAGTGCTGAAAGAAGCAACAGAGGTGTAGAAAGAAGCAAGAGAAGTGATGAAAGAGAAGAGAGTTGCAGAAAAAAACAAGAGAGGTGCAGAAAAAAGCAAGATAAGTGCAGAAAGAGGCCAGAGAAGTGCAGAAACAGGCAGGAGAGGTGCAGAAAGAGACATGAGAGGTACAGGAAGAGGGGTGCAGAAAGAGGCAAGAGGGGTGCAGAAAGAGGCAAGAGAGGTGCAGAAAGAAGCAAGAGAAGTGCAGAAAGATGCAAGTGAGGTACAGAAAGAGGCAAGAGAAGTGCAGAAAGAGGCATGAGAGGTACAGAAAGAGGCAACAGAGGTGCAGAAACAGGCAGGAGGGGTGCAGAAAGAGGCAAGAGAAGTGCAGAAAGAAGCAACAGAGGTGCAGAAGGAGGCAAGAGAACTGCAGAAAGAGGCAAGAGAGTTGCAGAAACAGGCAAGAGAGGTGCAGAAAGAGGAGAGAGGGGGTGCAGAAAGAGGCAAGAGGGGTGCAGAAAGAAGCAAGAGAGATGCGGAAAAAGCAAGAGAAGTGCAGAAAGAACCATCGGAGGTGCAGTAAGAGGCAAGAGGGGTGCAGAAAGAGGCAATAGAAGTGCAGGAAGAAGCAAGAAAACTGCAGAAAGAGGCTAGAGAGGTGCAGAAAGAGGCAAGATAGGTGCAGAAAGAGGCAAGAGTGCAGAAAGAGGGAAGAGGGGTACAGAAAGAGGCAAGAGGGGTGCAGAAAGAAGCAATAGAGGTGCAGAAAGAAGCAAGAGAAGTGCAGAAAGAAGCAACAGAGGTGCAGAAAGAGGCAAGAGGGGTGCAGAAAGAGGCAAGAGAAGTGCAGAAAGAAGCAGCAGAAATGCAGAAAGAGGCAAGAGATGTGCAGAAAGAGGCAAGAGGTGCAGAAGCAGGCAACAGAGGTGCAGAACCAGGCAACAGAGGTGCAGAAAGAGGGAAGAGGGGTGCAGAAAGAAGCAAGAGAAGTGCAGAAAGAAGCAACAGAGGTGCGGCAAGAGAAGTGAAGAAAGAGGCAACAGAGGCACAGAAAAAGGCAGGAGAGGTGCAGAAAGAGGCAAGAGAGGTACAAAAAGAGGGAAGAGGGGGCAGAAAGGCAAGAGGGGGGCAGAAAGAGGCAAGAGGGGTACAGAAAGATACAAGTGAGGTGCAGAAAGAGGCAAGACCGGTGCAGAAACAGGCAAGAGAAGTGCTGAAAGAAGCAACTGAGGTGCAGAAAAAAGCAAGAGAAGTGCAGAAAGATGCAAGTGAGGTACAGAAAGAGGCAAGAGAAGTGCAGTAAGAGGCACGAGAGGTACAGAAAGAGGCAACAGAGGTGCAGAAACAGGCAAGAGGGGTGCAGAAAGAGGCAAGAGAAGTGCAGAAAGAAGCAACAGAGGTGCAGAAGGAGGCAAGAGAACTGCAGAAAGAGGCAAGAGAGTTGCAGAAACAGGCAAGAGAGGTGCAGAAAGAGGAAAGAGGGGTGCAGAAAGAGGCAAGAGGGGTGCAGAAAGAAGCAAGAGAGATGCGGAAAAAAGCAAGAGAAGTGCAGAAAGAACCAACGGAGGTGCAGTAAGAGGCAAGAGGGGTGCAGAAAGAGGCAATAGAAGTGCAGGAAGAAGCAAGAGAACTGCAGAAAGAGGCTAGAGAGGTGCAGAAAGAGGCAAGATAGGTGCAGAAAGAGGCAAGAGTGCAGAAAGAGGGAAGAGGTGTACAGAAAGAGGCAAGAGGGGTGCAGAAAGAAGCAATAGAGGTGCAGAAAGAAGCAAGAGAAGTGCAGAAAGAAGCAACAGAGGTGCAGAAAGAGGCAAGAGGGGTGCAGAAAGAGGCAAGAGAAGTGCAGAAAGAAGCAGCAGAAATGCAGAAAGAGGCAAGAGATGTGCAGAAAGAGGCAAGAGGTGCAGAAGCAGGCAACAGAGGTGCAGAACCAGGCAACAGAGGTGCAGAAAGAGGGAAGAGGGGTGCAGAAAGAAGCAAGAGAGGTGCAGAAAGAAGCAAGAAAAGTGCAGAAAGAAGCAAGAGAAGTGCAGAAAGAGGGAAGAGGGTACAGAAAGAGGTAAGAGAAGTGCGGAAAGAATCAACAGAAATGCAGAAAGAGGCAAGTGAGGTGCAGAAAGAGGGAAGAGGGTACAGAAAGAGGTAAGAGGTGCAGAAACAGGCAACAGAGGTGCAGAAAGAGGGAAGAGGGGTGCAGAAAGAGGGAAGAGGGGTGCAGAAAGAGGGAAGAGGCGTTCAGAAAGAAGCAAGAGAGGTGCAGAAAGAAGCAACAGAGGTGCAGAAAGAAGCAACAGAGGTGCAGAAAGAGGCAAGAGAGGTGCAGAAAGAAGCGAGAGGTGCAGAAAGAAGCTAGAGAAGTGCAGAAAAAAGCAAGTGAGGTACAGAAAGAGGCAAGAGAAGAGCAGAAAGAGGCAAGAGAGACGCAGAAAGAGAGAAGAGGGTGCAGAAAGAGGTAAGAGAAGTGCAGAAAGAAGCAACAGAGGTGCAGAAAGAGGCAAGAGAGGTGCAGAAGAAAGAAGCAAGAGGTGCAGAAAGAAGCAAGAGAGGTGCAGAAAGATGGGAGGTGCATAAAGAGGCAAGAGAAGTGCAGAAAAAGGAAGAAAAGTGCACAAAGAAGAAAGAGAAATGCGGAATGAGGCAAGAGAGACACAGAAAGAAGCAAGAGTGGTTTGCGCACCATTAGTACCAATTTAACACCCACATTTAGCAATAAGTAACAAGTGACCATTCCAGGTTTGCAAAGGGCCTTCCACCACGCTTTAACACTTGTCGCTGCATTTTTAGTAACGTTTGAGCTAGAAACAAGGGTTTTTTTGTTCAGATCTGCAGATTATGCAGCAGATGATGGATTATGTGGCAAATGCGGAAAATGTCTAATTATACGAAAATCGGTGCAGCCGAACAGTCGCATAATTCCAGTGGCCCTGCTCATACCTCCGTATAGGTCCAGAAGTGCTCCTCAGTGGTTTCCTCTTTTTTTGTCTCATTGAGTTTATAGTTTAGCTTCTATGGAAACGAGGAAGACTAAACCTGAGGTTACCACTCCACAACACAGACTACCATACCACATAATTACTCTCCATAACACATAATCCCACTCTACATAATTCCTATACAGTAAATACTTAACCCCTTCGATGCTCATGACGAGCTCAGCTCGTCATGCTGCGCGGTCGCGCTGTGCGCATGACGAGCTGAGCTCGTCACGACCACACCCGCGATCGGAATGTCCAGCACCTGGGCGGAATTCCGATCGCGGCGAAGCGGTTAATAATAACTGGTGATTTTAGTTCATACTTAATTTATACACCAGATGAAGATGAGCAATTAACAGCGGCTAATGAGCTATGGTCAATTCTTCCCTTCCAATCATTCTCGACAACAAAAAGACATGATTTGAATGGGCAAAAGCTGGTTTTTGCCTTGGAACATCTCGGCTTGCGAGTATTAAATGGTAGAACAAAAGACGACACGCCTCCGCGATGGACTTATCAGGGTGCACACACCCAGTCAATATTAGACTATACAATCCTAACGCTTCCATTGCTGGCCCGTGTGGGGAAATATACTATCAAGTACTCAACCCGAAGTGACCATTCATATCAGGTACTTGAATTAGAAATAAGCTACCCAAAACATCGGCCAGCTCCCATTGAGACGGGCCATCTGACTACAACTAATTTGAAACGTATTCGATGGTCAGCAGAAACACTGCCAGAACTAACATTGTTAGCAAAAAAAATAATTGAAACAAAGATCACTCATGGCAGCATCCCAGTAGTGAATTGGTCCATTTTCACCAACAAATTATTAATTCAAGCACCTAAAATTAATTCTGCTCAGAAAACAAGGTATAAGCACATTATAAATATTTCAAGTAAAGCCTATTTGCTTAGAAAAGAACTGAGAAAGGCGGTCAGGAAAAACAAGACACCGAAAGTCCCAAATCACGCTTGGGAGAATATAAAGAATATTAGGAAGCGGTATAAAAAGCAAATCTGGAAGGACCAGAAAGCACAACAGGAGATATTCTGGACAAAGTTACTTTCCTGTGCTAAACAAACAAACAACAGGCTCTTCTGGGAACTAGTAAATGATACAACAAGACCTAAAGAAGTAATAAATAATGCCTCTGTAACAGAGACTGGATGGGCAGTACATTTAAGTAAGATATTTGAAGACCTCACACCATTCCCTAAAAGCGAAACGGGCAACATCAATAAATCTCTGGAGCCTAAACTCTCGGGGAAGATTTCAACTGGACCACAAGACCTCAGTGCCATCCTAGCTCTACCATTAGCCCTGGCCAGTCAACACTACACAGTAGAAGACATATCCAGAATAATAAAACTGGGACGCAAAGATGGGGCTCCTGGCCCAAATGGCATCCCGCAGGCCATCTTTAGGAGTGATCCCGATCATTGGGTAACACCATTGGCGGGCCTTTATAATGAGATCGGTATAACAAATACCCTTCCCCCGAGCTGGAAAGGGTCAATCATCAACCCGATCTTCAAGGGAGGTGACAGGTCGGACCCGGCAAACTACAGGCTAATTGCACTAATTGATGTCGAAGCCAAATACTATGCATCATTAATCCTGGAGGACGTGGTAGAATGGTCCAACACAAATGGGCTGATTCCATTCAACCAAACAGGATTTCGCAAAGGATGTGGCACAACAACAAATATCTTAGCCCTTGCCACAATAGCGGATAAGTGCAAACGCCTGCAAAGAAAACTACAACTATGTATCATAGACTTTAAAGCTGCGTTCGACCGTGTGAATCGTGGTCTGTTATGGAGTAAATTACAGAAATTGGGTCTCCCGGAAACAATACTACGACCCATAATACAATTGTACAAATGCACGTGGGTCCGTGTGAAAATAGCACATAGCACAAAATTGTCCAGGAAGATACAAACAGAGATCGGATTAAAACAAGGCTGTGTATTAGCCCCCCATTCATTCAATTTATTTATGGCAGATCTCTCACCACGATTGGACCAGGCAAATACACATCCTCCGCGCCTGGCTTCACTGCCCATAACGCATCTTTCGTATGCAGACGACATAGTCCTGCTTAGTCTAACCAGAATAGGCCTACAGAGAGCACTTAATGAGCTACTAATGTTTGCCAAGACTAACGCCCTGGAAATTAAGATCACAAAAACAAAAACTATGTCAATCACGAATTGCCCGCGACATCAATATCAATTCAAGCTGGGAGAAACGAGCCTTGGAATAGTTAGTACATATAAATACCTGGGGGTATATATAGACAATCGGTTAAATTTCCAATTTCAGAAACAATATCTGGAAAAAAAAGGAAATGGCCTTATTTATGCATTCTGTGTCCTTGCAAAAAAATTACATTACAGGGTCCTTCCTTTAAGCCGCTAACAGCAGTGATGGCCGCGAAACTACTACCTACAGTAACTTATGCAAGCATAGCATTAAATGGCAAGGACGCAAAACTAGACTCGCTGCAAACAAAGACGTATAAAAAAGTCTTTCGTCTACCTCAGAACGCATCCCCGGCTCAGGTCCGACTGGAATTCGGCCTTATCCAACAGGAGATAGGGAGAAAATATGCCGCTATTAAAACCTGGTACAAACTTTGGCAGAACCGATCCAATATTTTAAATGATGCCCTTTGGCGTGCCCAGGAAGATGATCCAAGCTCAAGTTACGGCAAATTCCTGAAAACTGCACTGAAGGAAACCAACACAACTGAACTTTGGGCTCAGAACCCCTCCTTCCAAGTCTTCCGCAGAACGACAAACAAAGCGGCTAAGCTACAATCATCATTAGAAGACAAACGCACTTTAGCCAAAAGATCCCATGCTTGGATGGTTCTCCAATCCTATACATCACTACGACCGGCGGAATACCTCAGTACAACATATTCGCCTCACTTGAAACGAAA
Organism: Calotriton arnoldi; assembly: GCA_963921515.1. Classification (NCBI taxonomy): domain Eukaryota; kingdom Metazoa; phylum Chordata; class Amphibia; order Caudata; family Salamandridae; genus Calotriton; species Calotriton arnoldi. The sequence goes on along the minus strand of CAWUFW010002404.1, from coordinate 1,250,317 downwards.
GTTAATGGCGATTAGATTTGGGGTATTACCAAGTTTGGCCGATCGACCTGCATGGAAGTATAAAGGCGTCAAAACATGTAGCTTATGTGGTGCAGCATGGCAAGATTTCATTCATCTCATCTGTGTCTGCCCCATCTTAAAATCGAACCGAGTATTGCTTCTAAAAAAAGCTTTTAATGATAGGGGCATTCGAACTTGCAGATCGGCCATCATCAAAGGACTTGGTACAACAGACCCTCAGTTGACCTGTAAGATGATGCCATTTTTATTACTTTATGAAAAAACGAAATGGCCGAAGGAATCAGACACTTCCAATCCAGTAATGTCTAGCAACCCCATTGAAATTTTAAAATGCTAAATGTTTTTAATGTCCATCAACAATTCTATGATACAGAATCATGTTTTGCTTTTAATAGTTAACATGATAAGGATACCGTCTTTAGGTTTTAGGATAAAATAAGTAACATGTTCTTTTACTATATTATAAATCATTTTTACGTTTGTAATTTGTTGAACCTCGACTCCTATCATGACATTGTTATGGTTTTTACTAACTTAAACAATAAAGTGTTGATTGATTGATATACACTAAATACCACATACTTTCTAGCCACATAATTTCACTGCACAACATACCACATAATTCCAATACACACAACGTACATCGACTCCACTCCAAAAAACATTAGTAAAAAACTTTTACATTTACAACACCAATAGCCCTAACTTTCGCAAATGCGAGACCTATTACATTGCAAATGCTTCTTTAACTAGTAGTCGCGTTTGCAGAGTGGTGGAGAAAGGGGGCTGGGCCTCCGACCAGCGCTCAGGAATTCCGCTGCATAGCACTTACGGAGGTATCAGGAGGGCTTCTTGGCCCCCAAAGTCCCTCAGCAGTAAAGTGGACTTCATCCCCCAACCAGTAGTGTGCCAGGAGGCGCATTTGCAGAGTGGTGGAGAAAGGGGGGCGTGGCCTCCGAAGACCTCTTAGCAATCCCACTGAGTTGGACTTACTGGAGGTAACAGATGGGGTAGTTGGCCCCCAAGGACATCCTTGGGGGCCAACTACCCCTCCTATTACCTCCAGTAAGTCGCACACAGGAGGATTGCTAAATTCTCATAGCAGGCCACGCCCCCTTTTCCCACCACTCCGCAAATGCGCTCCCTGGCGTGCTCATGGATGGGGAATGAAGTCCCCTTGCCTCCTGAGGGTCCCTGGGGGCCAACTAGCCCTCTTGTTACCTCTAGTAATCCCCACACAGCTGTATTGCTGAGAGTGGTCAGAAGCCACGCCCCCTTTTTACACCACTCTGAAAACGCGCCTCCTGGTAAACTGCTGCTTGGAGGATGAAGTCCATTTTAGTCCTGAGGTCCTCAGGACACAAGGGGACCTCATCACCCCACCAGCAGTGTGCCAAGAGGCGCGTTTGCAGAGTGGTGTAAAAAGGTGTGTGGCCTCCTACCACCTCTCAGCAATCCCACTGTGTGGGGTTTACTGGAGGTACCTGGTGGCCTAGTTGGCCCCTAAGGACCCTCACCAGTGAAGGGGACTTCACCCCCAACCCAGAGCATGCCAGGAGGCGCGTTTCCAGAGTGGTGGTGAGTTGCCGGTTTCTTTTTTTTTTTTTTTTAGGAAGAGGGCTGTGGGGCCCCCCTTCCGATCACCCTTTTGGGGCCCAGGGCCTGGGCCATTTAAAAAAAAAAATATTAAAAAGGGAGGGGGCGCGTGGCCCCCCTCCCATGGCCGATTACGGCCCTGGGGACCCCATCTCCCAGGGCTAGGCCTATATTTATTAATTATTTTTTAAAGGTGAGGGGGGCCATGCGGCCCTCCTCCCCAGGCGAAAAGTTTTTTTTATGGAAGAGGGGGCCGCGTGGCCCTCCCTTCACTGGGCCATTTTTGGCCCCGGGGACCCCATCCCCCAGGGCCTACCCAGACTTTTTTTTTTTTTTAAATTGGGAGGGGGGGCCACGTGGCCCCCTTCCTCAGGCCAATTTTGGCCCCGGGGACCCCATCCCCCGCTGCCCGGCCTTATTATTATTATTTTTTTCCTAAATTAAAAGAGGAGGGGGCCAAATGGCCCCCCTCCTGGGCCATTTTGGGCCCCGGGGACTCCATCCCCCGGGGCATGGCCTCTGTTTGAGGACCGCGGGGGGAGCCCCAATGCCCCCGCGGTCCCTGCCGGCTCCCCGCCTCCTGCGGGAGCCGGCATTGCTTTTGGACAAAGGGAGCTGCAAACATGCAGCTCCCTTTGCCCAAAAGCAAATCTGCTTCGCTTCATGGAAGCGAGAGCAGTTTTTCTGCTTTCGCTTCCATGAAGCGAAGCAGAAGTTTGCCATGAAGGGGCAGGAGCACTGCTCCCGCCCTACCATAGCAAACTGCAATGTCCCGGGGGTGGGCCGGCTCGGCCCTGGGGGGTGGCGGTCTCCAGGGCCAAGGAGGGCTCCTTGGCCCCCCTCCCAACACGTTTAAAGCCCCGCGGTGTTGGTGGTCCCCGGGGCCGGGGGTCCGCTACAGACCCCCGTATTTTAATGAATCAATGCCCCGGGGAGGTGGTGGTCCCCGGGGCAGTGTGGGGTGGCAGGAGCCCCCCCCACACTTAATTGAAAAAATTGAAGCCCCAGGGAGTTGGCGTCCCCGGGGCTCCGGGGGGGGCGCGAGGCCCCCGCATTTAAACATTAAAGCCCCGGGGAGGTAGCGGTCCCCAGGATTTGGGGGGCCCGCAAGGCCCCCCAACCATAATTAAGGAATGCCCCGGGGAGGTGGTGGTCCCTGGGGCAGCGTGGGGGGCAGGAGCCCCCCACACTTTTTGTTTATGAAAAAGCTGGGAGGTGGCAGTCCCCGGGGCTGCGGTGGCCCGGTAGGGCCCTCGCATAACAATTTTGTAATGCCCCTGGGACCTGGTTCACCCGGGGGCTTCAAGTAAACGAAGTGCGGTCTCCCGCAACATTAAAGCCCCGGGGAGGTGTCGGTCCCCGGGACTTGAGGGGGCCCGCAAGGCCCCCCAACCATAATTAAGGAATGCCCCGGGGAGGTGGTGGTCCCTGGGGCAGCGTGGGGGCAGGAGCCCCCACACTTTTTGTTTATGAAAAAGCTGGGAGGTGGCGGTCCCCGGGGCTGCAGTGGCCCCGCGGGGCCCTCGCATAACAATTTTGTAATGCCCCCGGGACCTGGCCCACCCGGGGGCTTCCAGAAAATGAAGTGCGGGAGACCGCACTTCGTTTAAAAAAAAAACCCAATTCGGCCGGATTTGCAGACCTTACACGAATCCCGCTCAATTTGTTTTTAAAAAAAATGCTTTTTTGGGCCCTCAGGATCCCTGTGGGAACCCCTGAGCAGCCCTAGGGGGTCAGGGTGTTTCTACCCTGCCCCCTTTTCTTCTTTTTTCACCTTTTTGTTTGTGACTCGGTTCAACGGAGTCACAAGATGGCTGCCAACACTTCCTGGTTTGAAGTGTTGGCAGCCAATCAGAGTCAAGCTCGTGATAGGGAGGGTTCGCGGATCCACCGCGGTCACCAGATATCCATATTTGTTTATATATGAATTTTTCAGGAAGTACTGAACGGATTTACACCATTTAAAGCGCACTCTGGACCAAGAGCTACCTTTCTTCCAAATTTGGTGTAATTCCGTTCAGCAGTTCGGGCTGTGGCTGCGACAAAAGTTTCCTATGGAAATTAACATGGAGAAAACACATTTTCGGACCCCCTTTTTTCTCGGTCCCCACTTGATGAATCACCCTGAAACCTTCAAGACAGGAGCTGACCGGAGCGCCCCATTCGTTTTGAAAATTTCGCGAAGATTCGTCAAACGGTGCCAAAGATATTGGCAAAAGAAAAACCACTTTTTGAATAGAAGCAAGGTCCTAAATATAACTGGCCCAAAATCCTCTGGCAGCTTTCGGCAACCTTCTACGTCGGGCTCGGGAGGCCCCACACATAATTCTCCAAAGTCCTTTGTGCAATGAAAGAACAGACGCAGAACCACTTCAAGTGCTCTGTGTGGTTTATTAGGTAGCTTCCACCCGACGCGTTTCAGCCATAGCCTTTATCACAGGTCTAGAGTGGTGTAGTTCAGAATCTATATATATATATCTATATCTAATCCTTCATTTGTTCTCCCGTGAATTGCCGCCGCTTCTCATGACCGAAGGGCGCGTCGTCTCAACGGACCTCACAGGAGAGGGTCCGTAGTAATTCCACCTCTCCCTTAGCACAAGGATGACGACGCTGCGTGTAAATACTTTTGAATTTATATTGTCCGGCCACCATTGTACGCGTTTCGGCTATAACCAGCCTTGCTCACCAAGATCAAGGCTGGTTACAGCCGAAACACCTACAATGGTGGCCGGACAATAAAAATTCAAAAGTATTTACACGCGGCGTCATCATCCTTGTGCTAAGGGAGAGGTGGAATATCTATAGCTATAGATATATATATATATATATATATATATGTATATATATAGATAGATACATAATATAGTCATCATAAACAGAGTACAAAACTCATTGCATAGTGTGAGTTAAAGCACGGCAAAATCCGCCATATTGGAATGGAGCGATATAAATGAGAAGGAGATATTTCAATGTTTTTTTAAATCAAACACCTAGAGCAATATGATGCTTAAAAACAATTAAGAATAAACATAGACATTGTGTGAATAAAAAGCAAATAACCACAATAATAATGAAAGGGGGGTAACAGTCACATTACATATACATTACATCCCACATCCAACATATTATTTAATACATTGCTGCAGGTTTGAATCCTGTGAGACAGTTAATATGTGTGGTGTAGTCACAATCAATCAATCAGGAGTTTGTAAAGCGTGGCTACTCACCCGTGAGGATCTGATGGCGCTCGGGGGGGTCTGCTTATCCGTCTGGGCGTGGAGGTTCAGTCGACGAGCCAGGTCTTGAGATCCTTCCTGAATCGGGTCAGCGACGGGGATTGCCTGAGTTGGAGGGGCAGGGTGTTCCAGGTCTTGGTGGCGAGGTAGGAGGAGGATCTTCCTCCGGTTCTGGTCTTGTGAATCCGTGGGATGGTTGCCAGGGCGAGTTGGGCGGAGCGGAGTTGTCTGGTGGGTACATGGAATGAGAGGCGGTGGTTTAGATATGCTGGTCCTGCGTCGTGGAGAGCTTTGTAGGCATGGGTGAGGAGCCTGAAGGGGATTCTCTTGTTGGCTGGGAACCAGTGGAGTTGTCAGAGGTGTTGAATTATTTGCTGCGGCGGTGGATGTTGAGGACCAGTCTGGCTGCAGCGTTTTGAACGTTCTGTGGTTTCCTGAGCTGTTTCTGGGTGATATGGGTATATATATTTATATACAGTAGGTAGTTATAGTTAGAGTGTAGTTTCCATAGGAAGAAGCTTTTTTAATTTGCTAATAAGTTTGGCGTCGTTTGACGAATCTTTACGAAATTTTCAAAACTAGTTTGCCACTAACTTAAGCTATTGTCTTGAAAATGTCTGGGTGTTCCGTCAAGCAGGGGACGAGAAAAAGGGAGGGGTCTCAAAACGCGTTTTGCCCATGTTCATTTCCATAGGAACTTTAGACATGTCTACAGCCCGAACTGCTGAACAGAATAACACCAAATTAGGCAGAAAGGTAGCTGTTGGTCCAGAAAGCGATCTTTTTGTTAAATGGTGTAAATCCGTTCAGCAGTTGTGGCGTTATTTAATGAAATTGCCAGTTGTAAATATAGTAACGTGGAGGATCCACAACCCCTCTCGATCTCGTGTTGAGATCTGATTGGCTGCCAACACTTCAAAGCAGGAAGTGTTGGCAGCCATCTTGTGACTCGGTTGAACCTAGTCACAGAAAAAACATTAAAATAAAAGAAAAGGGGCAGGGTAGACACACCCTGACCTCCTAGGCCTCTTGGGGGGGGTGGGGGGGGTCCCACAGGGACCTCGTAGGGCCAAAAAAGCCTAAAACAAAAATTACTGTGAGAGTCGCGCTGGATCCGCGAATCCCGCAAAAATGTTTTTTTTAAAACGAAGTGCGGACTCCCGCGCTTCTTCATTAATTAGCCTCCTGAGTGGGCCAGGTTTGAGGCTCACCTGGTGTTTCCGCAGGGGCGAAGTGGAAGGAACAGATGCTAGATCCCAACGTCCCTCACCCACCTCTCCAGCCCAACAGAGTCAAAGCCAAAGAGGAGAAGGTGGGGAAGAGGGGGAACAAAACAAGGTAAGGGAGAAGGAGTAGAATCCACTGGCTCGTCTGGTATGATATTTGCATATATTCCTAATAAATGAAAGCACAAAAGTTAAATACAATCTCTTATAACTATAAAGGTGATCTACATGAATGTGTGTTTGAATGTAAGAATGATACCTGTTGGACGTCCCTTTTGTACTGAATTTGTTATGGACCAATACTTTTGGAGACTAACACCATGGTATCTAAAAGGCAGAAGCATGTGTGTTAGTCTTTAGGACTGCAGAATTTCAGCATACAACCATGATAAGTGTGAACAATACTAACCTTAACGGAGACCACGAGAGAAGCAGGAAACTGAACCTTCCCTCTAACGAGAAACAATCAAGTAAGTGCGGAGAAAACGCAATACGGATAGAAAACGTAAGGTGAGATGCTGTATTAGACAGCTACACACGCTGAGCGTGAGAATTGATACGAGTCTTTGGCAAACTAATTGAAGTCTATACACGGGCTTTTCCTTTTATCCCTTCTTCTCTTCTCTTTTTTAGAAGTATTCAAAGGCGATTAATCAGCCTTGGATGCTGCTGCTAAGTTGTATTTGGAGGCGGAAGGCCCCTACAAGTAATCTCTTGAATAAAAAGGAGATTTGTTTATGGAACCCCGTGCGCCACATGCCGGAGGTTAGTGTTTGCTTCTACTCTAAATAATTTGTTATTTATTGGATCTGATTACATCTAATTGGACTATTTAATTAATAATCGCCATCATTTCATTGTACAATATAGGAAAGCGTTACCGTAGACTAAACGCTATCGAGTGACCAGAAGGCTTATGTCAGAGACAGGTCATCCATCTTCGCATGAGTACAAGTTGCCGTGCTGTAATACATATCAGGGTGGAACCCTTTGAAGGTGAGCAGAGACTTTTGGTCTCTCCACTTCTGATTTTTGTCCAAACCTTACACAATATTAAAGTACTTTTCCTTTGGTTTTTCTAAATAGGCCACACACAGACTCATTTTCTAGTCCTGAAGAAGACCCCATACAGACGATTACGATATCGCTATTTATTTCAGGGGTCGAAACGTCGACGCTTTAATATTGAGTGTTAATGATCACCCAGAATAATTGAAAAATAATAAGAATAATTACCTACTGGGTTGATACTTTCGTTCAAGAATTACACACCTTTTCTATTATGTTTTTTTGAGTATATGTTTATGTGTTATGTGGATAATGTGTTGTGACTGTAAATATATGTATTTTTGTGTTCACTTCACGTTTTATATGTAATTGTTATTGTATAGAGTCTATATTTGTGTGTGCATATATATGTGTTTAAGTAGTCTACACTAACTTATAATTATTTACTATAAAATCATATCGTGAAATAGAACACATGAGTTTTTCTTTTTCTTTTTGGTTTGGATACAAGTAAAAATTCATTTTCATTAATGGTTGGTCTCATCTTAAAGGAGAGATAGAATTGATTAGATGATTTTATGTTTTATTTAAGCTAAATGGTGGCAGAACCACTATTCCTTTAAAGTACTTAATCCCCAGGTTCTGCACTAAACTGGGCTACCCCATTATTCTATACTGAGAAATGAATGGCAACACAGGAATCCGTGACGGAACGCAAATCGCGTTCCCGTCATAGGACTTCCCTTTTTGTATGCGGCTACGGGCAGGCTCCGCAGCGGGGCTGCCCGACACCAGGTCCCGGGGGCATTGTGTAAATATAGGAGGGGGGCACAGAGGACCCCCACCTAAGGCTATTCTATGCCCGGGGGGACGCCACCTCCCCAGTACAATAAATGTAAATTACTGGCGGGGGAGCCGCATGGCTCCCCCGCTGCTCCGGGGACTGCCACCTCCTTGGGGCACACATTTTTTTAAAAGGAATGTAGGGGAGGCCCTACGGCCTCCACCGCAGCCCCGAGGACCGCCACCTTCCCAGGGCAGAAATAATATATTTGCAGGGGAGCCACACGGCTCCGTAGCTGCCCCAGGGAACTTCACCTCCCATACAGAATAATTAAAGGGGTCTGTTGCGGACCCCCGGGGACCACCATCTCCCTGGGTCTAAATACTTGAAGGAGGGGGCCACGTGTCCCCCCTCATGGAGCCGTAGATGGCTCTGGGGACTGCCACCCCCCAGGGCCGTCTCTAGCAATGTCCCAGGGTGCCCACCCCTGGGACATTGGTGTTTGCTATGGCTTGGCGGGAGCATTACCGCCCCCGACAAGCCATAGCAAGCACTGCTCCGCTTTCAGCAACCGAGAGCATTAAAAATGCTCTTGCTTGCTCAAAGCAGAGCAGAATTGCTTTTGGACAGAGGGAGCAGCATGTTCAGCAGCTCCCTCTGTCCAAAAGCAATGCGGCTCCCGCAGGACGCGCGGTGCCGGTAGGGACCACGGGGTCCTTCAGGCTCCCCGCGGTCCCCAACAAAAATGACTGGATGCCCTGGGTGGGACCAGGGCACCCAGTATAGAGGCCAGGGAGGGGGGCCTTGCAGCCCCCCTCCCCTATTTTTAAAAAAAAAAAAGTAATGGGGAGCAGGCCCTGGGGGATGGGATCCCCAGGGCTGAAATTGACCCGGGAGGGGGGCTGCACAGAGCCCTCCCTTCATTTGAAAAAAATAATTTTGAAACAAATGCCAGGCCCTGGGGAATTGGGTCCCCAGGGCCAAAATCGGCCCGGGGAGCAGGGCCACATGGCCCCTTCCCCATTCAAAAAGTTCTTGGCCCCGGGTGATGGGGTCTCAAGGGCCAAAATCGGCCCAGGGAAGGGGACCTGCGCAGCCCCTTTCCCTAAAAATAGGGGGAAAAAGCCTGGCAACTCGCCGGAAGCCCTGCACACTTTCTCCACCACTCTGCAACATGCCTCCTCGCGTGCTGCTGGTTGGGGGATGAAGTCCCCTTGCCTCCAGAGGGTCCTTGGGGGCGAACAACCCCTCCTGTTACCTCCAGTAAGTCCCAAACAGCGGCATTTGACGGAGTAGGCCACGCCCCCTTGTTCCACTACTCTGCAAACACGCCTCTTGGCGCACTACTGTTTGGGGAATTAATTCCACTTTACTCCTAATTGCCTTAGGACTAAAGTGGACTTCTTCCTCCAACCAGTAGTGCCCCAGGAGGCGTGTTTGCAGAGTGGTGGAGAAAGGGGGTATTGCCTCCAACAACCTCTTAGCAATCCAGCTGTGTAAAACTTACTGGAGGTAATAGGTGGGGTAGTTCGTCCCCAAGGACCCTCGAGAGCTAAGGGGACTTCATCACCCAACTAGTAGTGCACCAGGAGGCACGTTTGGAGAGTGGTGGAGAAAGGGGGCGTGGCTACTGAAAACCTCTTAGCAATCCCATTGTATGGAACTTACTGGAGGTAACAGGAGGGGTCGTTGGCCTCCAAGGACCGTCAAGAGCCAAGGGGACTTTATCCCCCAACTAGTAGTATGCCAGGGGGATTGCAGAGTGGCGGAGAAAGGAGGTTGGCCTCCAACACCCTCTCAGCGATCCTGCTCTGTAGGACTTACTGGAGGTAACAGGAGGGGTAGTTGGCATCCAAGGACGTCCTTGGGGGCCAACTACCCCTCCTGTCACCTCCAGTAAGTACCACACAGCGGGATTGCTAAGAGGTCTTCGGAGGCCATGCTCCTTTTCTCCATCACTTTCAAACACGGCTTCTGGTGAACTACTGGTTGGGGGATGAAGTCAGCTTTGCTCCTTAGGGACCTTTGGCGCCAAGAACACCTCCTGATACCTCCTGCGTGTCCTACACAGCGGGATTCCTGAGAGCTGGTCGGAGACCTCACCCCCTTTCTGTCCCACTCTGCAAGCGCGACTACTACTTAAAAAAACATAGAAATTCACTGGGAAAAAACAAAGATACAGGGACGTTATAGTTTGGAATTAGCATTTAAAAAATCTTTAAAAATTCACATAAAAAACCAAAGGTTACAGGGATGTTAAAGTTAGAAAATGGAATTAAAAAAACCTTAGAAATACACTGAAAAAAACAAAGGTTGCCGGGACGTTATAGTTAGGCTCAAGTTTCACTCATGCAAAACCAGTGAAATTCACCCGCTATAACTCGCGCCCCTGCAATGCACTGCTTATGACCTCACATATTACATCACTCATGACATGGTCAGTGACATCACTGATGACATCACTGATGACATCTCTAATAACATGTTTGCTATGGCATGGCGGGAGCCGCCATGCCATAGCAAACTGTAATGTCCCGGGGTGGGCACCCTTGAACATTGCTGGAGCCGGCCCTGGAGGGGTGTTGGTCCCCAGGGCCATGTAAGCCTTTTGGAGGGTGGGCGCGGGCCCCCTCCCTTATTCAAATTTGCCCCAGGGAGGTGGTGGTCCCCAGGGCTGCGTGGTACGCTTTGGTATTTTTTTAACCCCGGGGAGGTGGCAGTCCCTGGGGTAGGGGGGTCCGCGAGGCCCCCCCATATTGTTTTAATTAGCCCCGGGGAGGTGGCAGTCCCTGGGGCAGTGGGGGTCTGCATGGCCCCCCAACATAATTGGAAATAGCCCTGGGGAGGTGGCGATCCCCGGGGCTTTGATACGCCCTAGGAGGGGGACCCTGTGTGCCCCCTCCTATATTTATTACATGCCCCGGGACCTGGCCCATCTGGGGGTTATTTAAAAGCAAGCGCTTCCTTTTTGTTTGCCCAAATTAGTGGCAATTTAAAAAAAGCTGATTTTTTTAATGCTTTTATACCGTGGCGGGGGCCTAGGAGGACCCCGAGACCATGGCTTGGGGGTCAGGGTATTTCTACCCTGACCCTGACTTATTTTTGGGGGGACTCAGTGAAGCCGAGTCCCAAGATGGTTGCCAACACTTCCTGGTTGAAGTGTTGGCAGCCATCAGAGCTGTGCATTTCCCTGCACAAGCTCGTCTTTGTGCGCAAAGGCTTCGTGGCCAGATATATATCTATAATTTTCAACTTACCAAATAAGCAAAAGGCACTTCCTTGAACCAACATCTACCTCCCTGCCAAATTTGGTGTAAGTCCTTTCAGGAGCTCGGGCTGTAGCTGTGACTAAATGTTCCTATGGTAATTAACATTACAAATGCACCCTTATTTTGCGTCCCAATTTCTCCTTCCCCACTGCACAGATCCATGACACACAGAACCTACCTTGACACTTTTTGGGGGAAATTTCATGAAGATTGGTCAAACGACGCCAAAGTTATAGCCAAGTCAAAAAATGCTTTTCCTATGGAAACTAGGTTCTAAATATAACTACCTATAGTCGCCAGTAGGTAATATATATCATATATATACTGCTCCAAAGGTGTCCACCCGGGTGAGAAAGCACTCCAACAGCGATTGCCCAAAGAGCCTTTATTGGTGCAGGCAGGTTTATAACAAGCTAATCCATTACCCAGTTCAATCCACCATTTGATACTCCTTCCTCAGAGGCTGTGGAATTGATTGCGCATTAGGGCACCGCCCACTTTATATAAGCCTATGGATAGGCCGCCCCCATGGGCATTGTGGGTATTGTAGTGTCCAAATTTAAAATCCTTGATGGATGCGCCGATAATCCTGCTGGTAAGTATAACAGCCCATAGATAAGCTGCAGCCAAATCAAATCAACTGCAGAACATTAAATAAATTACCAAATTAATTAATCTTAAAAAACTATAAAATTCAAAAAAGACAATTATTGTAAATAGTATCAAAAAATTTAAAAACAAATATATAGAAATATGTGTATATATATAATATATATATGTATATATATATTATCTACTGGCGGTCGCCAGTAGATAGTTATAGTTAAAACCTATTATCCATAGGAAATCCGTGACATTCTATTTGAAATAACGTTGGCGCCGGTTGACGAATCTTCGCGAAAGTTTCCAACTTGTTGGGGCGCTCCGGTCCGCTCCTATCCTGAAAGTCTCGGGGTGATACGTCAAGCGGGGGCCGAGAAAAGGGGGTCCCAAAACGCGTTTTCCCCATTCATTTTTCCATAGGAACCTTTAGTCGCAGCTACAGCCCGAACTGCTGAACGGAATTACACCAAATTTGGCAAAGAGGTAGCCCTTGGTTCAGTGTCGTGCCTTTTGCTTAAATGGTGTAAATCCGTTCAGAAGTTCCTGAGAAAATCAAAAGTAAAGTCACATATATATCTGGGCGGAGCCTAACCACACATGTCATCGTGAGATCTGATTGGCTGTCAGCACTTCATCCTGGAATTGCTGGCAGCCATCTTGGGACCAATATAAATGATAGTACTTCATTGAAATGCATTGTAGTGAATAGAAGATTTTGAGGGTCACCAAAAGGAGAACTATAAAGGGTGATAACAGGCTTTAGTTACATTAGAATTTATTTGTTGATGGTACCATACTAATTTTAGGAATTGTGGTGTATTCTAAGGTGATTTTACCATGTGAAAAACCTTCTGCTGGGATATCATGAATCATGTTTGAGAGAACACTATTTTCTCATGCTTGTCCCATGGAGGTTTGGAAGGTGCTCCAGAAGCTAAAATGAGAGCATATTTTCTGTAAATTCACATTATCTTTCTCACTCATGTGAGAATGAAGTCTGACATTCTCAGTAAAACATGTACATCCAACAAGGGCAGAGACTGTCAGTTGATTCCTTTGTGTTCTACTGCAGCTTCCCAGAGTGTTCTAAAGAACAACTAGAGTGCTAACAGCCTTACTTATGACAAAAGTATGGCACACCTGAAGCCATCTTGATTGGAATAAACTGGTAACACTTAAACAATTTAATTTAAAAAGGAACAAAATGATGGGGTTCATTTTGTCATAGAAATTATGGTTAGTGCTGTAGAAAGAAAAATTAGGACATGTTTCAAGTGTGATCTCAAATATCTTCCTGTTATATTTCAACAGGAGCAGCCTGCCAGTTGATGCCTTTGTGTTCTACTGCAGCTTCCCAGAGTGTTCTAAAGAACAACTAGAGCGCTAACAGCCTTACTTATGACAAAAGTATGGCACACCTGAAGCCATCTTGATTGGAATAAACTGGTAACACTTAAAACATTTAATTTAAAAAGGAACAAAATGATGGGGTTCATTTTGTCATAGAAATTATGGTTAGTGCTGTAGAAAGAAAAATTAGGACATATTTCAAGTGTGATCTCAAATATCTTCCTGGTATATTTCAACAGGAGCAGCCTGCCAGTTGATGCCTTTGTGTTCTACTGCAGCTTCCCAGAGTGTTCTAAAGAACAACTAGAGCGCTAACAGCCTTACTTATGACAAAAGTATGGCACACCTGAAGCCATCTTGATTGGAATAAACCAGTAACACTTAAAACATTTAATTTAAAAGGAACAAAATGAGGGGTTCTTTTTGAAATAGAAATTATGGTTAGTGCTGCAGAAAGAAAAATTAGGGCATGTTTTAAGTGAGATCTCAAATCCTCTTCTATTTCATTAGAAAATTCTGACATGCAGACTGACACAATCACTTTCAATACCAGCAGCAGACTACCAGTTAACTCCCTGGTGAGCAGTAGCTTTACTCCAGTGATCTAATGAGCAACTAGAGTGCTAACATTCTGACTTTATGGCAGATGTGAGACATCTGAATGCCTTCTTGATGGAATCAAAGTAAAAAACTGAAAGCATTTCCTACTGAGGAGACTGCAGTAAATGAAGAAATTAGGAAACTTCATAACAAAGAAGTCTTCCAAGATGGCCACCAGTGAAAAAAGAGCCCAAATGTAGCACAAATATTACCCAGATGTAGCCCACATATAGCCCAATGACAAAAGTGTGCAAAACACTTTTTATTTTTAGTTTTTTGCAGTTTTATGTAGTGCAGACTGGTCAGGTATTGGAGCATTGCATCTTAAAACATGACCCCCTACACTACAAAAACACCACTGCACTACCTTAAACCCTAAAACACTACCCCCAGCACGACCCCCTACACTACACAAGCACCACTGCACTATCCTAAACCCTAAAACACTACCCCCAGCACGACCCCTACACTACCCAAACACCACTGCACTAACCTAAATCCTAAAACACTACCACCAGCACGACCCCTACACTACCCAAACACCACTGCACTACTCTAAAACATGACCCCTACACTACACAAACACCACTGCACTACCCTAAACCCTAAAACACTACCCCCAGCACGACCTCCTACACTACACAAGCACCACTGCACTACCCTAAACCCTAAAACACTACCGCCAGCACGACCCCCTACACTACACAAACACCACTGCACTACCCTAAACCCTAAAACACTACCCCCAGCACGACCCCTACACTACCCAAACACCACTGCACTACCCTAAAACATGACCCCCTACACTACACAAACACCACTGCACTACCCTAAACCCTAACACACTACCCCCAGCACGACCCCTACACTACACAAGCACCACTGCACTACCCTAAACCCTAAAACACTACCCCAGCACGACCCCTACACTGCCCGAACACCACTGCACTGCCCTAAACCCTGAAACACCAGCCCCTGCATGACCCCCTACACTGCCCGAACACCACTGCACTGCCCTAAACCCTGAAACACCACCCCTAGCACGACCCCCTACACTGCCCGAACACCACTGCACTGCCCTAAACCCTGAAACACCACCCCTTCACGACCCCCTACACTGCCCGAACACCACTGCACTGCCCTAAACCCTGAAACACCACCCCCAGCATGACCCCTACACTGCCCGAACACCACTGCACTGCCCTAAACCCTGAAACACTACCCCCAGCAAGACCCCCTACACTGCCCGAACACCCCTGCACTGCCCTAAACCCTGAAACATCACCCCCAGCAAGACCATCTACACTGCCCGAACACCACTGACCTAAACCCTGAAGCACCACCCCCAGCACGACCCTCTACACTGCCCGAACACCACTGCACTGCCCTAAACCCTGAAACACTACCCCCAGCATGACCCCTACACTGCCCGAACACCACTGCTCTGCCCAAAACCCTGAAACACCAGCCCCAGCACGACCCCCTACACTGCCCGAACACCACTGCACTGCCCTAAACCTTGAAACACCAGCCCCTGCACGACCCCCTACACTGCCCGAACACTACTGCACTACCCTAAACCCTGAAACATCACCCCCAGCACGACCCCCTACACTGCCCGAGCACCACTGCACTGCCCTAAACCCTGAAACACCAGCCCCAGCATGACCCCCTACACTGCCCGAACACCACTGCACTGCCCTAAACCCTGAAACACCAGCCCCAGCACAACCGCCTACACTGCCCGAACACCACTGCACTGCCCTAAACCCTGAAACACCAGCCCCAGCACGACCCCCTACACTGCCCGAACACCACTGCACTGCCCTAAACCGTGAAACACCAGCCTCAGCACGACCCCCTACACTGCCTGAACACCACTGCACTGCCCTGAACCCTGAAACACTAGCCCCAGCACAACACCCTACACTGCCCGAACACCACTGCACTGCCCTAAACCCTGAAACACCACCCCGTGCATGACCCCTACACTGCCCGAACACCACTGCACTGCCCTAAACCCTGAAACACCACCCCCAGCGCGACCCCCTACAGTGCCCGAACACCACTGCACTAAACCCTGAAACACCACCCCCTGCACAACCCCATACACTGCTCGAACACTACTGCACTGCCCTAAACCCAGAAACACCATCCCCAGCACGACCCCCTATACTGCATGAACACCACTGCACTGCCCTAAACCCTGAAACACTACCCCCAGCAAGACCCCCTACACGGCCCGAACACCACTGCACTGCCCTAAACCCTGAAACATCACCCCCAGCAAGACCACCTACACTGCCCGAACACCACTGCCCTAAACCCTGTAACACCATCCCCAGCACGACCCCCTACACTGCCCGAACACCACTGCACTGCCCTAAACCTTGAAACACCAGCCCCTGCACGACCCCCTACACTGCCCGAACACCACTGTACTACCCTAAACCCTGAAACATCACCCCCAGCACGACCCCCTACACTGCCCGAGCACCACTGCACTGCCCTAAACCCTGAAACACCAGCCCCAGCATGACCCCCTACACTGCCCGAACACCACTGCACTGCCCTAAACCCTGAAACACCAGCCCCAGCACGACCGCCTACACTGCCCGAACACCACTGCACTGCCCTAAACCCTGAAACACCAGCCCCAGCACGACCCCCTACACTGCCCGAACACCACTGCACTGCCCTAAACCGTGAAACACCAGCCTCAGCACGACCCCCTACACTGCCTGAACACCACTGCACTGCCCTGAACCCTGAAACACCAGCCCCAGCACAACACCCTACACTGCCCGAACACCACTGCACTGCCCTAAACCCTGAAACACCACCCCGTGCATGACCCCCTACACTGCCCGAACACCACTGCACTGCCCTAAACCCTGATACACCACCCCCAGCGCGACCCCCTACACTGCTCGAACACTACTGCACTGCCCTAAACCCAGAAACACCATCCCCAGCACGACCCCCTATACTGCATGAACACCACTGCACTGCCCTAAACCCTGAAACATCACCCCCAGCAAGACCCCTACACTGACCGAACAGCACTGCCCTAAACCCTGAAACACCACCCCCAGCAAGACCCCCTACACTGCCCGAACACCACTGCACTGCCCTAAACCCTGAAACACCAGCCCCAGCACGACCCCTACACTGCCCGAACACCACTGCACTGCCCTAATCCCTGAAACACCACCCCCTGCACGACCCCCTACACTGCCCGAACACCACTGTACTGCCCTAAACCCTGAAACCCCACCCCCAGCATGACCCCCTACACTGCCAGAACACTGCACTGCCCTAAACCCTGAAACACCACCCCCTGCATGACCCCTACACTGCCCGAACACTACTGCACTGCCCTAAACCCTGAAACACCACCCCCAGCATGACCCCCTACACTGCACGAACACCACTGCACCGCCCTAAACCCTGAAACACTACCCCCAGCAAGACCCCCTACACTGCCCGAACACCACTGCACTGCCCTAAACCCTGAAACATCACTCCCAGCAAGACCCCCTACACTGCCCGAACACCACTGCCCTAAACCCTGAAACACCACCCCCAGCAAGACCCCCTACACTGCCCGAACACCACTGCACTGCCCTAAAACCTGAAACACCACCCCCAGCACGACCCCCTACACTGCCCGAACACCACTGCTCTGCCCAAAACCCTGAAACACCAGCCCCAGCACGACCCCCTACACTGCCCGAACACCACTGCACTGCCCTAAACCCTGAAACACCAGCCCCAGCACGACCCCCTACACTGCCCGAACACCACTGCACTGCCCTAAACCCTGAAACACCACCCTCAGCATGACCCCCTACACTGCCCGAACACCACTGCATTGCCCTAAACCCTGAAATACCAGCCCCAGCACGACCCTGTACACTGCCCGCACACCATTGCACTGCCCTAAACCCTGAAACACCAGCCCCAGCACAACCCCGTACACTGCCCTAACACCACTGCACTGCCCTAAACCCTGAAACACCAGCCCCAGCACGACCGCCTACACTGCCCGAAAACTACTGCACTGCCCTAAACCCTGAAACACCACCCCCAGCAAGACTACCTACACTGGCCGAACACCACTGCACTGCCCTAAACCCTGAAACACCACTCCCTGCATGACCCCCTACACTGCCCAAACACTACTGCACTGCCCTAAACCCTGAAACACCAGCCCCAGCACGACCCCCTATACTGCCCGAACACCACTGCACTGCCCTAAACCCTGAAACACCACCCTCAGCATGACCCCCTACACTGCCCGAACACCACTGCACTGCCCTAAACCCTGAAACACCAGCCCCAGCACGACCCCGTACACTGCCCGCACACCACTGCACTGCCCTAAACCCTGAAACACCAGCCCCAGCAGAACCCTGTACACTGCCCTAACACCACTGCACTGCCCTAAACCCTGAAACACCAGCCCCAGCACGACCGCCTACACTGCCCGAAAACTACTGCACTGCCCTAAACCCTGAAACACCACCCCCAGCAAGACTACCTACACTGGCCGAACACCACTGCGCTGCCCTAAACCCTGAAACACCACTCCCTGCATGACCCCCTACACTGCCCAAACACTACTGCACTGCCCTAAACCCTGAAACACCACCCCTCAGCAAGACACCCTACACTGCCCGAACACCACTGCACTGCCCTCAACCCTGAAACACCACCCCAGCACGACCCCCTACACTGGCCGAACACCACTGCACTAAACCCTGAAACACCACCCCCTGCACGACCCCCTACACTGCCGGAACACCACTGCACTGCCCTAAACCCTGAAACACCACCCCCAGCACGACCCCCTACACTGCCCTAACACCACTGCACTGCCCTAAACCCTGAAACATCACCCCCAGCAAGACCACCTACACTGCCCGAACACCACTGCACTGCCCTAAACCCTGAAACACCAGCCCCAGCAAGACCCCCTACACTGCCCGAACACCACTGCACTGCCCTAAACCCTGAAACACCAGCCCCAGCACGACCCCCTACACTGCCTGAACACCACTGCACTGCCCTAAACCCTGAAACACCAGCCCCAGCACCACCCCCACAATGCCCGAACACCACTGTACTGCCTAAACCCTGAAACACCACCCCCTACACTGCCCGAACACCACTGCACTGCCCTAAACCCTGAAACACCACCCCTGCATGACCCCCTACACTGCCCGAACACCACTGCACTGCCCTAAACCCTGAAACACCACCCCCTGCACCACCCCCTACACTGCCCGAACACCACTGCACTGCCCTAAACCCTGAAACACCACCCCTGCACCGCCCCCTACACTGCCCGAACACCACTGCACTGCCCTAAACCCTGAAACACCACCCCCAGCATGACCCCTTTACTGCTCGAACACCACTGCACTGCCCCAAACCCTAAAACACCCCCCCAGCATGACCCCCTACACTGCCCGAACACCACTGCCCTAAACCCTGAAACACCACCCCTGCACGACCCCTACACTGCCCGAACACCACTGCACTGCCCTAAACCCTGAAACACCACCCCTGCACGACCCCCTACACTGCCCGAACACCACTGCACTGCCCTAAACCCTGAAACACCACCCCCAGCACGACCCCCTACACTGCCCGTACACCACTGCACTGCCCTAAACCCTAGAACACTACCCCCAGCATGACCCCTACACTACCCGAACACCACTGCACTACCCTAAACCCTAAAATACTCCCCCAGCATGACCCCCTACACTACCCGAACACGACTGCACTGCCCTAAACCCTAAAACACTCCCCCAGCACGACCCCTACACTACCCGAACACCACTGCACTGGTCTAAACCCTAAAACACTCCCCCAGCACGACCCCTACACTACCTAAACACCACTGCACTGCCCTAAACCCTAAAACACTACCCCCGCATGACCCCTACACTACCCAAATACCAATGCACTACCCTAATCCCTAAAACACTACCCCCCGCACAACCCCTACACTACCCAAAGACCACTGCACTACCCTAAACTCTAAAACAATACCCCCGCACGACTCCCTACACTACCCAAAGACCACTGCACTACCCTAAACACTAAAACACGACCTACACTACACAAACACCACTGCACTACCTAAACCCTAAAAACTACCCCCAGCACGAACCCCTACACTACCCAAACACCACTGTACTACCCTAAACCATAAAACACTACCCCCAGCAGTACCCCTATGCTACCCAAACACCACTGCACTACCCTAAACCCTAAAACACTACCCCCAGCAGTACCCCTACACTACCCAAACACCATTGCACTACCCTAAACCCTAAAACACTACCCCCAGCAGTATCCCTACACTACCCAAACACCACTGCACTACCCTAAACCCTAAAACACTAACCCCAGCACGACCCCTACACTACCCAAACACCACTGTACTACCCTAAACCCTAAAACACTCCCCCAGCACGACTCCCTACACTACCCAAACACCACTGCACTACCCTAAACCCTAAATCTACCCCCAGCATGACCCCCTACACTACACAAACACCACTGCACTACCCTAAACCCTAAAACACTACCCCCAGCACGACCCTCTTCACTACCTAAACACAACTGCACAATTTGTTAAAGGCGTTGCAACGCAGGCCTGTGGTGCTTACTGGAAGTACCTGGTGGGCTGGTTGGGCCCCAGGGACTCTCAGGATTCAAGGTGACCTAATCCCCCAACTTAAAACGCGCCACAGGGCGCGTTTGCACAGTGGTGAAGGGAGGGGGCGGGCCTCAGGTGACATGTGCGCAAACACGCCCTGTGGTGCGTTTTAAGTTGGGGAGTTAATTCCCTTTGAATCCTGGGGGCCAACTAGCCCACCAGGTACCTTCAGTAAGCACAACAGAGGTGCGTTGCAGAGAGGTGAAAAAGGTGCGTGGCCTCGGAGCGCCTCTCTGCAACTCAGCTCTGTGGTCCTAACTGTAGGTACCTGGGGGGCTAGTTAGGCCCAGGGACCCTCAGGATTCAAGGGGACTTAATCCCGCAACTTAAAACGCGCCACGAGCGCGTTTACACACATGTCACCTCAGGCCCCCTCCCTTCACCACTGTGCAAACGCGCACTGGCTCTGGTTAGTCAGAGTCAGTTACCACCAGTACCCGTCTGAAAAAGTTGTGGGCACAGGATGATTTTGCAACAAGGCCTCTTTCTGCTCCTCTGTTGGTTCTTTCTGCACATCTTTTGCTTCTTTCTGTGCGTTTTTCTTCTTTCTTCACATGTCCTACCTCTGTTGGCATAGTTAGAAACTAGCATTTAAAAAACCTTTGAAATTCACTTAAAAAATCATAGTTTTCAGGCACGTTATAGTTAGAAATTAGCATTTAAAAAACCTTTGAAATTCACTGAAAAAACCATAGGTTTCAGGCACGTTATAGGTATAAATTAGCATTTAAAAACCTTTGAAATTCACTGAAAAAACCATAGGTTTCAGGCACGTTATAGTTAGAAATTAGCATTTAAAAAACCTTTGAAATTCACTGAAAAAACCATAGGTTTCAGACATGTTATAGTTAGAAATTAGCATTTAAAAAACCTTTGAAATTCACTGAAAAAACCATAGGTTTTAGGGACAGTTATAGTTAGTTGGACATTGCACTCGTACAAAACCCGTGAAATTCCCCTGTTATAGTTAGTTCAGCTAACTATAACTCACGCCCGCAATGCACTGCTGATGACGTCACATATTACATCACTCATGACATGGTCAGTGACATCACTGATGACATCTCAAATGACATCACTGATGACATCATCCATGTGATAATTTCATGCATCTTCTCACACCCTAATATAACTTTTGATACACCCACTCTAAATTACAGACTGCCATTCTTAAAAGCATAGACACTCCAACACCAAAACTACATACCCACTCACTGATTCTTAGGTCTACACACACATCCACTCACTCACCTGTACAGTCACTCATACTTACAGTCACTCAGTACAGGACTATCATATGCACTCATACACCTATATAAACACTCACACACTGCCACTCATCCATAGAGGTACTCACACACCTAGTCAGTCATGCAAAAAATTAATCACACACCCATTTACTCACCTATACAGTTATACACACACCAGCTCACTTACTCATACAAATACTAGCACATTCTTACGCTCTTATACATTAACTGATACAAGCACACACGCATCCATACAGCCACTCTCACAATAACACACTCTCACTTATAGCCATTTAAATACTCTAACACACATATATACTGCCTTTTACATATGTAGTTACTCGCACATGTACCACTGAGATATACATTCACTCACTAACACACCCATACACACACTCACCCACCCAAGCAGTCCATCACAGATGCACTCTTGAAATCATGCACCCAGTGAATCACCAACTCACACATCTATGTATAGAGTCACACACACCCCACCCACACAAACACTCAGGCAGCCATACAGATACTCAGAGAACCAATCAATAACCCATATAGACACTCATGTAGCTATTCGCAAATCCATGCATCCACTTACACACCAACAAACAGACGGATACAGACATTCACACAGTTTAGTCACTAACCCATGCATTCAGTAAGATACGTTTAATCACTCACTTGTAGAGTCAGTCACTCACGTACTAAATCATCCATTCAGACACTTATACACCCACTCATTCTTCAATACGCCTTTCCCTATATATATTAAACATATTTAAACTTTACAGAAACACACAGTCACTGGATGATGTCATCAGTGATGTCATCAGTGATGTCATTTGAGATGTCATCAGTGATGTCACTGACCATGTCATGAGTGATGTAATATGTGACGTCATCAGCAGTGCATTGCGGGGCGCGAGTTATAGTTAGCTGAACTAACTATAACAGGGGAATTTCACGGGTTTTGTACGAGTGCAATGTCCAACTAACTATAACTGTCCCTAAAACCTATGGTTTTTTCAGTGAATATATATATATATATATATATATTACCTACTGGCAGTCGTCAATAGGTAGTTATAGTTAGGATATTGTTTCCATAGGAAAATTGTTTTTTTTTGTTTTGCTAATAACTTTGGCGCTGTTTGACGAATCTTCATGAAATTAGCAAAACTAGTGTGCCAGTCACTTCAGCTGCTGTCTGGAAAGTTTCTGGGTGATTCCTCAAGTGGGGGCTAGAAAAAGGGTTGGTCCCGAAACTCGTTTTCTTCATGCAATTTCCCTTTGGGATTTTAGACACGATTACAGCCTGAACCGCTGGTCAAAATTACACCAAATTTGGCAGAAAGCTGGTTCTTGGTCCAGAAAGCGTGCTTTTTGTAATTTGGTGTAAATCCGTTCAGTAGTTTTTAAGTAAAAAAAAAAAATACGAATGATGTATATCTAGAGACCTGGAAGGTCCACGGATCTGACAGATCTCATGCTGAGATCTGATTGGCTGCCACCACTTCAGCCAGGAAGTGGTGGCAGCCATCTCGGAACTCGGCCCAAGTCCCAAGAAAAACACAAAAAGAAAAACAAGGGGGCAGGGTAAGAATACCCTGACCCCCTGGGCCTGATGGTGAAGTGACGTAGGATCTGCAGCAAAATTTTAAAAACAAAAACAAGCGTGGTCTCCTGCGCTTGTTTTTTTTAGCTCCCCTGGTGAGCCAGGTCCGTGGGGGAATTGTTTATAGTAATATAAGGGAAGGGGTGCACGTGGCCCCCCTTCCCCTGGCCAATTGTGGCCTCGGGGACTCCATCCCCCAGGGACTGGCCTTATAAAAAAGTGGGAGGGGGAATTCTGCCCTTCCGGGCTGATTTCGGCCCTGGAGACTCCATACCCTGGGGCCCCGTTGAAGAACTCAATTTAAGTCCCAGGGACCCCACCTCCCCGGGATCCAGCCATATTAATGATGGGGAGGGGGCCTCCCTCCCAGAGCCATTAATGGCCCTGGGGACACCATCCCCCGGGGCCGACTCCTGCTATGTCCTGGGGTGCCCACCTCCGGGACATAGCAATCTCGCTGCCCATACTGGCTTGGGCTTTGAAATCTGTGTTTGCTCTTGTTTGGCAGGAGCAATTTAAAAACTCCTGGCAAGCGAGAGAAACACCAAGTCCGCTCCCAGCTGGCGGGAGCTTTAAAAATGCTCCCACCACTTATGTGTGCATCAGTGGCGTTGTAACGAGAACCCGGATGAAATAAGAGAAGATGTCTAAGTGGAAATTCACCAATGGGACGCCATCGATCCAGGACCTGGAAAAGAAAACTAATCACACACAGAGAAGTAGGAGACGAATGTGTGACTACAAGGAGCCGTCCTCGCTCCCACACCGTTTTGAGCACGAACTACAGTGAAATTCGATTTTATTCGAAGTGTGATTACTTGACCTACGTATAATAACAGGTTCAGTCCTCAATCTACTTATTAAGGCAGGAAAGAAGGGTATAACTACGAGGATCTAGTAGTCCTGATGAAAGCCGGGGAAGACACAAAATCCGGCTGAAACATGTCGACGTTTTTGCAGAGTGGGGGGTGAATGGTTCATAATTTACCCGATTCACCACCAACCACTGGTTTTGAAATACCTTTTTAACCCTGACCTGGGAATCCATGAATAAAATAGGCATTGGGATATCCCTGAGTTAGTTTTAGATTTGTCTGTCTGCACTTATTCCTGGTTTGATCCCTACTCTTCTATGTGTTTGTATTGTTTCCCCCACCCTCTTGCTCCACCCTGTGCGTTGGTCTGCGCAGAGGTGTATTTAGCAGCCCAATGATGAAGCATGCTATACATTTTTGTGGGTGAGGGCAGTTTTTCAAACATTTTTACTTTTCCATTTTACCTCTAAAAAAGCGATTTTCACTCTCCTACTTCTCTGTGTGTGATTAGTCTATTATAGAGGAGGTCGAAGTAGGAGTTCCCCTCCTCCCCCTTTTCTGTGTGTGATACCTGGAAAAGAAAACAACAGGGTTAATAGAGAAAAAGGACCAAAAAGAAAAGAAATAGAAAAGGGACTTGTGTTATCCCCACATGAGGAAAGAGAGGAGTCAACAGAGAAGAAGGACAGAAAAATGGAGAGGAGATGTGGCAGGGCGGAGAAAAAGACACCGACAGAGAACAACGGCCCACAGAAAAAAGAGGAAGGAGAAGGCGTCGGGAGGCATCCGTGGAGCACAAAACCATCACCACTGAAGCAGGAGCCCTATACCTTTGCTGAAGTGCCTGCAGAGAGGCCCTTGGTCCTGCCATGCTCCAGGAGGAGCATGGCTTTCCCAGGTCAGTGAATGATTAGGGGTTGGAGGGTGCTGGGAGGGAAAGCAATGCCAGGTGGGGAGGAAAACTGAAGCCAAGCTGTGCCATAAAAGAGAGAGAGATTTTCTTGTGCCCGAGTTGTAAATATAAACCGGGATAGCAGTTGGTAAAGGAAGCCCTATGCAAAAAGGAAGGACAAAAGTGAGCAGCAGAGATAAAGGAAAGAAAAGAAAATAGGTGCAATACAAGAGACAAAAAGGGGAGGGGGAACGGAGAATTATTGTATTTTTTAAATTTATAAAAGGCATTACCATGAGCAGTTGAAAAGCTATATTTAGATACAGTGGAAAGGGAGAAAACCCTCTGCAGAAGATACTAGAGAAAGAGTTACTTTCTTAACCACCTCCATAATATAACAGCTAGAGAAGAATCTAACAAAAGACATGGGGAATTAGCACTAAACTACGCTAAAGAGGAAAAAGAGTAGGTTGATAAGAAGAAGAAAAGAGACCAAGGCAGAAGTAGGAATAAGGTATAGGTATACAGAGAGAACACTACACCATACTTACCTGTATTTATCCTGGTTCTCTTGAGGGACTCCGGATGGGAAAACTTCCATTCTGGGAAAGAAAGAATAAGAGGTGTAAGAGGGATGAAAAAGAAGCACCAATACAACTCCTGCCTGAAAGGAGAGAGAGGAAAACAAGACTATGAACATTTGAATGTATTAATTTTGTTGTTTCTTTGGCTTTCCTTTGATCTCGGGGAAAAGTGCAGCGGAAAATGTCCAATCAAGGGAATTGTAAATATCTTCCATGTACCATCCTCCCTGTACCAAATTCTGTATATTACATACCCCCCCCCTACACGTTGTGTCAGAAGGGGGATAACTAAGTCTTGCAAAAGATGGAGAACATTATACATAGACTGGTGAAAGGGCAACAAAAGCTGGAATGGGAGCCTCAAAAAAAGAGAGGATTGTGTTCCAGGACATGTTAAAGAGCCAGGCGAGCGAACTACATAAGCTGTCTGAGACTCAGCTACAACTAGTCACAGTATAGCCCAAAACAAAGGCCTGGTACCCACTGGACCCACAATTTAATTACAGAAATTTGCTCCAGTGAAGATCCTGAGGAATTTCTCGTTAATTTGGCGAGAGCTGCTCGAGCAAATGCCTGGCCGATAGAGAGATGGCCTCACTAATTAGCCCCCTTATTGGTAAGGGAAGCCCAGGCTGAGTACCATTCGGCCAATTTTACAGGCACTACTCCATAAAATGAAATAAAAAAAGGTCATCCTGGAAAGACTTGGTATTCACGAAGAAATGTACCTATTGCGATTGAGAAGAGTAAGAGGCTCTTCAACTGATAACCCTCATACCTTGTTTTTTCAATTTAAGGATGCTGCAGACCGGTGGGTGAAACCAGAAGAAGCATCTAAGGAGGAAATCATGGCAAAAATATATCTGGAGCAGTATCTAGAAGTCTTATCTCCACCCACCTGAAGGGTGTTGGGGCAGCATCCTGGACGGTCTTTGGAGCATGCCATTGAAATGGCAAGCACGTACTTTAGAGCTCAATATATTAGGATGAACCAGGACTACGGAAAGGCACAAAAAACACCAGTCTGGACTACCGAAAATTCGAAAAGAAAGCCAATCCTTCCTGACATGAGGCTGTTGGGACTCGTCCCGGGAAACCTGAAAATCCCCACATAACTGAACCCCAGTGTTAAGAGTGTGGAGAAAAGGGCCTCATTGCCCGATTCTGTAGACACAAGAAGAGTGATATTGAACCCATGGAAGTAAACTATTTACCCCATTCCATTTATTACGCTCAGGATATTAAGCCCACTTATTACGTGAGTTTACAAGTTAGTCACGGATGGGTAACACCCATTTTGGATTTGGGGTGTAAGCAATCAGTTACTAAAGATAATTTGGTCCTATCCTTACAAATTCTCCCCAATCAGAAGGTGTGCATTAAGTAGAAGAAGAAGAAAAATACTTTATTTGGTTTTTTACAACCATAAAATAAAACACTTAAAATTATTAAAATGTGAAGTTAAAACAAATTCACGATAAAATGCATCATTATGTCAAAATATGTACAAACATTTCCCCTTCTTTCTTTCCATCCAACTCATTATTAACCCTATTATTACTATATATCTGCAGGATTTTCCAACTCATTAATAGCCAAGTTCATAGGTTCAAAATCCGCTTTTCTTAACAATGTGTCAATCAAAGTTAAAAACTTTACCCCTCGACAAATTAGAATATTCGATGACCCCCCCGCCCAGCGAATAATAGTCTGTCTACAAGTACGAATGTTAAGGACTTTTAAAATTGGTTTTAGAAATGTTCTTCTTGCTTCGCTGACAGTGGGACAGACACACATCGCGTGGCATAATGATTCATTGTGATATCCACATAGTCTACAAGTTGTGTTAAGATATTTCCCTTTCCAACTTGGTTGCATTAAGTATGTTCACAGGGATCAGAAAATTTACCCTTAGCAAAAGTTAATGTGGCGGGTATAAGGGAGACCTGAAGCATGGGTGGAGGTGGTGTTGTATTCCGCTTTAGGGGTCCGTATATAGGTTTACCTGAATCATGTCCTTATATAGGCACAATTCGCCTTGCCCTTATATAGGCATAGAATCCCTGTCCTTATTTAGGCATTAACCGTGCACTCCAAATACAGGCATGGTCACCGATATCCGTCCACCCTAACGTCACAACGAGTTCTTAGAAACCAGACCCTTAAGCTTCGGGAGTTCCCCTAGCACAGGACTATTGATTTCTCCAAGAACTCATCTATTATGTATGAATCGTTATACCTTAAGGGTTCATTCCTGACGTCTTCCTATGTCCGACTTCACGTCAATGCTAACATTCCTCGACACCTACCAGGTATAAATATACCTTCCCTTGCCCAAGCAAGTTAGAGGAGCCCTCGACTTCAGAGGAGCCCGTATCCCGGCCTGACGCACTGAGAAGACGCTGTCATTCCTGCACGCAGATGAATCCAGCTTCCAGTGTTCTGACTCCCTTCGCGGGGTGTTAGAGTTCCAAGATCCGGCAGGAGATTCCCACCTCTCATTCTTAAGGTATGGAGCTGACTAGAACCTAGAGGGACTCTTGGCATACTAGACTTAACACACTCTTAGTTTACCATACTAGAGAATACTCCACCTACTTCTACTCTTCCCTACACCTAGTCTAGGTTAGGTACACTGAGGTAGAACTAGCTTAGAGACGCATCGTATGAGTACTCGCATTTTTAGCTCATATTATTTATGTATGTGATTATATGCTAAAAGATAATGCTAGCGCAGTATTATTTATTTCTACTGCTTACGCTGTACATTATTTATCTTGCATACTGTCTTGTGATCATAACAGCACATATCTCTTACACGAGAAACAAGACTGTTCAATAAAACCCTTTTTATTGAAACGCCCGTCTTTCCTTTCTGTGTAACTCTGTAGAAACTAAGCATGCACGATTGAATGAGTGAAACTGTTATCTATTGTTTCCACGATTCTGAGACATGTTCCGCTTCTAAAGGGAAACAAAGTTGTCATGTTTTTCGGTTGCCAGAAACTACTCCCTTCTTGTTCTCAAGGAGTTTCTAGTGGCCTCTGAGCTAGCTGGCACAGGTAATTAAGTTTAATATAATCGATAGGGACATACCGACCTTAGTCCTATGTCAAACCTATAGGTTATATTATTCCAATGCGCAGAGCCTATTAGGGAAATAGGAACTACACTACAGTGGGGGTACCACATACTCTATCAAAAGACATAATTTTGGGTACAGATAAACCCCAATTTTTCACCCTTCCTAAGAGACAATATTAAGGAGACACACACTGGGTTGAGACAAGCACTGTTGTTGTTCCAAGAGGAAATAGAATCTTCAATCTCTTCGAAAATTCCAAAGACTAAAAGGGAACAAAAATGGAATGGTGTCTCACAAAACATCTTAGTTATCCAAGAACCATGGGAGTGGGACAAAAATTTCAGGACCGCCCAGGTAAATGAGCCCACTCTACAGTATTCTTGGCAGAGAGCTAGAGAAGACGAGGGCAAGACCCTACAAGTATATACTTTCTTCCAAATTAAAAACAGTTTAATATATCATGTTGGAAAAAAATGAGTGCTCTCGAGTGGTAGTACCTGACATTTTTCATAACCAAATTATGTTTTTTGCCCATTCACACCTTATGGGCGGAAAGTTTGGAGCCAAGAAGACTTCTTAAACTATCTTGGCTCAGTTATAGGGGCCCGGGATAATAGCTCAAATAAGAATATACTGTCAGGAGTGCCAGATATGTCAGAAAAAGAACCTCTGTCGCCTGCCACATATACCATAAAAAAAAATGCTTATTATTGGGAAGCCTTTTGAAAAAGTTAGGCTAGATCTTGTTCGTCCGTTGATTCCCTCCAGATAAGGACATACATATGTTTTAGTCATAGTAGACTACTCCACAAGATATCCGGAGGTTGTCCCACTTAGGGATACCAAAACTAAGATTACAGCTCTTACCATGATCAAAATATTTTCCCAGTTGGGGTTCCCAAAGCAAATCCTCATCGTCCAAGGGACCCCCTTTGTCTCTAAATTAATGGAACAAATATGTAACCAATTCCAGAGCAAACACTTGTGCACTTCCGTCTACCATCCGCAAATGGACTGATAGAGCAGTATAATGAGATATTAACAACAGCATTAAAAAAAAATGCTTAACGGTGAGGGTAAGAACTGAGACCCACTATTACCACTAGCCTTGTTCGTAATACAAACCCAAGTGCAGAGCAGCTTGGGGTGTTCACCCTTTGAGATGCTTTTTAGACGAAAAACTAGGGAAGCCTGCGAAAATGACTCGCAGTAAGGGAAAAGATGACTAGAGTATACTGTACAATTAAAAGCCAGACTGGGTAAACTCAAGGAGCCTGCTCATAATAGTTTGGAAAGGGCGCAGCAGAAACAGGCCTATTTCAATAATAAAGGAAAGAAATGGAGATACCTAAAGGAAGGAGACTGGGTAATCGTGTCACTACCACCTTAGACAACAGGCTTAAAGCTGAGTGGCACGGTCCATATAAAATTGTAGAGCGAATTGGAAAAATTACTCATAAAGCACAATTCCGAGGAAGCCGTACCCAATTCTATCACATTAATTTGCTAAATAAAATGGCTTGGTTCTCCTCCTACGTAGATACTTAGGGGTCGATTCCGATTCGGGCCGGAAAAAGCACCGACCGACTCGGATCCGGAAAAAATACCGACCGACACGTACCCGTGGCGCCCGACACGCCAAGTACGATGCAAGGCGCGAAAAATCCGACCGACACGTAACGAAACCAAGTCGACCGACCGAGCCGCACGGAAAACAGCAATCCGGCCGGAAAAACACGCGAATCCAACCGACCGACACGCACCCGGAACAAATCCGACCGAAACGTACACGCTAACTCCAAACCGCTAAGTACGATGCAAGGCGCGAAAACCACGAGCGAGTCGGACGGAGGACAAGCCGTACGACCGACACGCATACAAAACCGAGCCGAAGCAACACAATACACCGCGACCGACGCGTACGCAGCATAGAAAACTGCACAAACACAGCGTGAACGAAACGGAAAACACCGTACGAGACCAATGCAGGGTCCGACTCGGTCACAAGAACGTTTCCAACATACACAAACAGCACAAAGGAAAAATCACCCAAAAAAGGCCAAACAAGCAATTACCAAGCCAATAAATACTGGGGGGTGGGGACAGAGAACAAGGACACACCCACAACTCCACCTATATAAAGGACACAAATCACTACCATGAGCCTTTGCAAATGCCATTCCACTGCCAGCACCCAAGAGAAAGCAACCACACACCCACAGCTCATCCCTCACACAAGCCACACACCATCAGCACACCAACAAATACCTACCTCACATACACCCAGCAAAACACACACTCACACACCCTCACCTGCACACCAACACACACATCACCCACCATCACCACCCATCACCATGCCCCCCAAGAAGAATCCCAAGTTCCTAGATAGTGAATTGGAAGTCATGGTAGACGAGATCCTCAGGGTGGAGCCACAGCTGTTTGGCACTCTGGTCCAACAGACCCCCATGTCGCAGAAAACCAAGATGTGGGAGAGGATCATCAACAGGGTGAACGCCCAATCACCATGTCGGCGCACAAAGACCGACATCCAGAACAGGTGGTATGACGTGCGCAGGAGGGTACGGGACATGCTGAAGAAAGACTACATCAACAGCCAACACACCGGCAGTGGCCCTCCTGCCAAGCCAATATACCTCAGGCCCTGGGAGGAGAAGGTGCGGGCCATCCTTCCGCCAGTGATGGACTAGAGGACATCCCAGAGCCTGGTGAGTACACAACAAATGTACACAATATACTGCCACAAAACACACACATCACTGTCAAGGGGAGAGTCAAACCATGCACTCATAGCAATTACACAGCAACTAGAACAGAATCATCCCAAAATGTGTATGTCAGTCAGATAAACACAACACATGCCATCAAAAAAGTCACATCCAACTGTGCCAACACATGTACAAACACAACCACAACTACAGCTAGGCAGTGGCACAAATAGAACTAACAAACACATCCACACATGTAGCCACCACAACAACACCAACACACAGTGAAGACCACTCAAAGGAAGGAATTCTGTGTATGCTGGCCAAGTCAGTGTAGCCAATAGCATCATGGGAGTCGCAGTCACACATATTGCCCGCCCCAAAACTGTCCCATCAACACCACCATGAACCATGCGCACATCACAGGGAGTGGAGAAGGACTCACAAGATGGCTGACACTGGCTACTGCTGTGGGGAGCACAAGGCCCTGCTGCCAACTGTGCACCAACAAACAGCAGGACACCACTGACTGACATCCTGAGAGACAACTTCCACTCCCTGCAATGCAAGCACGTTCCATGGTGGGTTATCTGGCTGGCTGGGTGGGAAGGGGGACTTGCAGCACTGACTATAGTCACCAGCACCTCCCCTCACACCCCCAACACAAACTCCACAGTACCCACCTGGTAGAATGCAATGCCCTCCATCCTAACACAAGATCCCACAAAGCACCACCACCCTGGGTTATGTTGTGTGAAGCACAGGGACACTCTTGGGACTCTTAGCCAAACAACTGCCAGGACAACACTCCCAGCCATCCTGTCAGCACAGCCAGCCCACCCCACAGGGAAGCAGAGTCAAAAGGAAGGAAGCATGGGCATGCTGGGAAGGGGGTGGAGGCAATAGCATGATGGGAGTCGTAGTCACAGACATTGCTCAGCCTCACAACTGGCCCATCAACACCACCCTGAACCATGCTCACATCACAGGGAGTGGAGAAGGACTCACAAGATGGCTGACACTGGCTACTGCTGTGGGGAGCACAAGGCCCTGCTGCCAACTGTGCACCAACAAACAGCAGGACACCACTGACTGACATCCTGAGAGACAACTTCCACTCCCTGCAATGCAAGCACGTTCCATGGTGGGATATCTGGCTGGCTGGGTGGGAAGGGGGACTTGCAGCACTGACTATAGTCACCAGCACCTCCCCTCACACCCCCAACACAAACTCCACAGTACCCACCTGGTAGAATGCAATGCCCTCCATCCTAACACAAGATCCCACAAAGCACCACCACCCTGGGTTATGTTGTGTGAAGCACAGGGACACTCTTGGGACTCTTAGCCAAACAACTGCCAGGACAACACTCCCAGCCATCCTGTCAGCACAGCCAGCCCAACCCACAGGGAAGCAGAGTCAAAAGGAAGGAAGCATGGGCATGCTGGGAAGGGGGAGGAGGCAATAGCATGATGGGAGTCGTAGTCACAGCCCTACATCCCCCACCACATGGCCCAGCAAGCTCACACTCACGCATGCACATCCCACAGAGAGTGGAAAGGCCCATCAAAGATGTCTGACACTGTTGCTGTGTCGTGGGGAGCACAAGGGCATGCTGGGTACTGCACACCAACCAACAGCAGGACACCACTGTCAGCCATCTTGCCATTGCCCTCACACCCACACCCACTGAACTCCACACAAAAGCAAGTAAGTATGGGAATGCTGGCAAGTGGGGTGGAGGCAATGGCATGATGGGAGTCGTAGTCACAGACATAGCTCACCCCCACAACTGTCCCATCAACACCACCCTGAACCATGCTCACATCACAGGGAGTGGAGAAGGACTCACAAGATGGCTGACACTGGCTACTGCTGTGGGGAGCACAAGGCCCTGCTGCCAACTGTGCACCAACAAACAGCAGGACACCACTGACTGACATCCTGAGAGACAACTTACACTCCCTGCAACGCAAGCACGTTCCATGGTGGGATAACTGACTGGCTGGGTGCGTGGGAAGGAGGTCCGGCTGTCAACCAAACACAAGCAATGCAGACCATGTTCACACCCCAGAAAATACATAGAAATGCCCAAATAATGCAGGACAATGTGCCACACCAATATCAACCCCTGACTGTGACGACTTAGGACAATGCAATGTACAGGTCCGCACCCAGAGGCACAGTCACAACTGTCATGTGTATCAACCATTGATGCCTGCAGAAACATGACATACATTGTTTGTGTCTCCCAAAAACAGGTGATGATGGGGACACAGCAGCAGACGCTGAGGAGTCCCAGTCCCAGGCTCAAGAGGATGCCGAGCTCACTGGCGTCGTACAGCCTCTGTCCTCCTCGGACGATGAAGAACAACCTGGCACATCCGGTGCAAGTCAACATGCAGCACCAGCAGGACCACCAGCTGCAGCACCAGCAGGACCACCAGCTGCACCCCCTGCACCCACCCCTACAACGACTGTCACCACGAATACCATCCCTGCCGACATGGACAGAATAAGGAGCAACACCAGCACAGTGACCCTGGACCAACCTGGGGCCATGGACACCACCACCACCACCAACCCCCAAGGTGGACCAGGGTTATCTGTGCGTGCCACTGCACACACTGCACATGTCAGCAGGGGTGGTGGGAGGGGTGGGAGACAGAGGTCGCTGCTTGCAGACGTTGCTGGTGTGCATGACGACCCACAACTGGTACGCATAGCTGATGCGTACCAGTCCAGCACCGGAGAGCTCAGCCAGGTAGTGGGGCTCCTCAGAGACATTAAACAGCAGCAGGCTGCCCATCATGCCCGCTTGGACTCCCACATGTCCCACGTGGAGTCACACATGTCCCGTGTGGACTCACACATGTCCCGCGTGGAGTCCAAGTGGGATGCACTGCATGAGATGACGGCGGTGCACAGGGACATTTTACAATGCCTCCGCCAGATGAACATCAACCAGTCCACACCTCCCTGTGTGCCAACAACATCTGGTGCCGAACAAACTGCAACTGCCACAGGGAGGGAGGAGGACTCTGGCGGAGAGTCCCCTGCACCGCAGCAGCCTGCACTTGAGGGCCCCCCAAGAAGAGGGGTCGTCCGAGGAGGGAAAAGTGAGAGGCCGATGGCCAAGCGCAACTCCCAGGAAGCCTGAACCTGTTCTGGATGTTCGCCTTTGTGCACAGACTGTTCACCCTGTTGACGGCAACACTACTCCCACACATTGCATGGGGAGTATAAGTTGGACCAATGTGTCAGACAACTGTGGCCCCGATACTGGGGATCCTGTCTACCCGGACTTTCAATTCACCTAGGAACTTGGGATTGCAAGATTCATGTACAGCACAACCCATCCTATGCACTATTAACACAAATGTATCACAATAAACACACTAATACACCATACTTGCCTCTGTCGTGATTCCAACGTGGGTGCTGTTATGGGGATGATGAACTGCAAAATTACACTGTGTATGCGAACTGCAACAGCAAGGACAACACAGGCATGTGAGTACAGGCAACGTGACACACATGAGGGAGACACACCACCAGGGCTACACGACACATACACACCTAGGCCATCTGACTCATTGCCTACACTGATGTTGCCAGGGAAGACGGTGCAATGCACAGACACCACACCCATTCCCAGTTGTAGTCAAGTAGCCCACAGGTGCAGTAAGCAAATGGCAGTCAAATGTGTGACCACAGACAACGCACATCACAAAGTGAAGCACAGGTTTATTACACAGTTGCAACATGCCGTAACCACTACAGATGCAAGGTAACCCCACCTGGTAGCGGGCACACAGTCAACAACTGTAGACGGAAGGAAGTCCATGGGTGTGGCGCACATCACCTGTAGGGACACAACAGCTACCAGCCTGGATGTGCAATCACGTCGTCGGTGGACACAGTTGACCAAACGAATCTGAAAGTACCCTGTGAAGGACAGAAATGACACACAGTCAAAAGCAATGGAGTACAGGACAGAACAGCAAAACTCATGCACAATACATGTTACAAGATACCCACCCAGAACCAAGTTAGCATGTCAACACTGTTGGGGAGTACAGCCCACCTGTCACCACACATCGCAACACACATCCAGTCAAGTAGCCCATGGACACACTCCAACAGCACCAGAGCACCACCCACACATCATGCCAACTCACATCATTGACATGACACCTCAGGATACTCACATTCAGCTAAAGAAGTTGGTGATGAGCTGTGTGCGGACATCACCATCACCATCATCATCATCATCATCGTCACTGGCATCGTGGTCCAGGCCAGGATCCTCCACAGGTGGCGGATGTTGGTCATTGTCATCCTGGATGAGAGGCAACTCCTTCCGCACTGCCAGGTTGTGGAGCATGCAGCAGACGATGATAATCTTGCACACTTTCGCAGGGGCATATGGGAGGGACCCTCCGGTCTTGTCCAGGCAGCGGAAGCGGCTCTTCAGGAGACCAAAGGTCCGCTCAATCACTCTCCTGGTCCGACCATGTGCCTCATTGTAGCGCATCTGGGCAGGTGTCACAGGGTTCCTGAGGGGTGTCAGCAACCACGGCATGTTGGGGTATCCCGAGTCACCTACGGACAGACAAGTGCACATTAGCTGACTTGGAAAAGTGGGCGGAATACTACAGATCAGATCACACACAATGGCACAAAGTCAGTACACACCGACAAGCCAGGCACGCTGGTTCTGCATCTGTGCCATCATCCTGAGGATGCGACTACTCCTCATCACAAAGGCATCGTGTGCTGAACCAGGGAAACGGGCACACACGTGTGTGATGGTCATGTCTGCAAGACACACCACCAGTGCATTGACCGAGTGGTAGTGCTTGCGGTTCCTGTAGGCCTGCTCCTGGGCCTGTGGTGGTACCAAAGCCACATGTGTCCCATCAATGGAGCCAATGACATGCGGCATCCTCCCCAGGGCATAAAAGTCACTCTTCACGTCAGTGAGTCGTCGCAGTCTAGGGAAATAGATGTACCGGTTCAGGAAGAGCAACATTGCCGCCAAAACATCGCGGAGCACACGGCTGAACATGGTCTGTGACATCCCACCAGCAGTCGCCACAGTATGTTGGAAGGTACCGGTGGCAAAGAAGTGTAGGGCTGCCATCACCTTCACCTTGGGGGTCAGCGCTGTAGGATACGGCCGGCCAGGCTGCAAATGTGGGGACAACTGCACTGCCAAATCCTCAATCAGCTGCCTGGTGAAGCGGTACCGTCGGATGCTGTCCCGTTCCACCATCGTTGCCAGGTCTGGGAATGGCCGATGGACAGCAGGAGCCCTGCAGTGCAGAGGAGAAGTAAGCAAGATTGTCAGTCACCCCACATATGCGGCATTGAACACACTCAAGATCCCAACATACATCATTATGAGGCACAACTACATGAAGTGTGCAGTACCGGAAGGACATGTATGGCACATACATGGCCAACATCTGTCAACACGGTCCTACAGGTGGCATCAATTTGTCCCAGGTTGGCCCATTGGATATCATGATGCCGTGTCACAGTTCCCATCTCCTGCTGCCGTGTCACAATCACCCCCCACAGTGACATGTGAGGACAGATGTGCCCCAGGCACCACAGCTCAACGACAGGTACATTCCCAGGGACCCTGTAATGCCACATGGACACTGGCATCACATGGAGTATCATGTGTACACCACAGCAAAACAAACATGACCCCCACAGGTAGTGGCCCCACTTGCCACGGCAGGACAGACATGGACGTCTGTGACACACACGCACAACATCAGAGTCCATGCACACACAACGTGGATGTGGAGACTGTCTCCCATTGTGCACATGAAATCAGAGACATTGTAAACACTACATGCACAAAGACTGTGGAGGTCCATCACTATTGTGCCACTGGGACACCCTGGCTCAAACATACCGTCCCACATGGGACTCACGGGGTATGTGACATGACATACACAAACACCACTGTGAAATGTGACCATGGCACATGCACAGATATGAACAGTTGCACATCACAGTGGTCACGTACACGTAACACCCAGGATCCTGTCCCCATGAACACGTGCACAGCCTGGGGGTGGCTGCCCACAGGTGACACCCACAGGACAACATGTACACCAACATACACACAATAGGAAATGCAGCCTTACATGCCTTATGATAAGGTTTGGACAGGCTGTCGTGATGTAGGTGTGCCCCTCACTCCCTGGGAGCTATCTGTGGCTGGCATATGTCCATCTGAGACAGGCATGCTGACATATGCCAGTCACATGTACAGTGATGCGTTGAACTGCAATGGACCGATCGGTGCCTCCGGCCGGCCCATTGCTTTCAATGTGTGCGGGTACGCGTTGTACCCCTGTGCGCGTTGAACTGCAATGGACCGATCGGTGCCTCCGGCCGGCCCATTGCTTTCAATGTGTGCGGGTACGCGTTGTACCCCTGTGCGCGTTGAACTGCAATGGACCGATCGGTGCCTCCGGCCGGCCCATTGCTTTCAATGTGTGCGGGTACGCGTTGTACCCCTGTGCGCGTTGAACTGCAATGGACCGATCGGTGCCTCCGGCCGGCCCATTGCTTTCAATGTGTGCGGGTACGCGTTGTACCCCTGTGCGCGTTGAACTGCAATGGACCGATCGGTGCGCACCCATTGACAATGGGCTTGCCTGGCAACGGACGCGTTTTCGAATTTCGAACGAGTCGGTTGCTGGAAAATCAGTTGGTCACCCACAACAATGTTGCAAAATCATGTATGTCATGAAGTTGAAGATTTGAAGGATGCTGTGGGCGTGTTTTGGTGCTGCTATTCCATGGATTGGCCAGATTCAGAAGATGCAAACGACTTGGACCTATCACTTTGGACACAAGGGACAGTATCTGCCTCTCCAGCACATATATATTGCTGGCTGTTCCCCTGAGAGCCCACTTGCCTGCACTACATGCTCCAAGACGACATCTGCCACTGCACTGCTGCTGTCTCTGCCCCTCTGGACCCTGCAATGGCACGTACTGTGGAGAGAGCCCCAGCCTTCAGCCTTGAAGAGAACCAGGCCCTGCTGGACAGCCTACTTCCACAGTACAGCAAGCTGTATGGGACACCAGGGAGCAGGTGAGTGTCCTGTGCACTGCCTTTCTGAATGTGCATTTTGTCTGACTAGCAAGGCTGAGAGTCTGCACGCCACTGGCTAGCAGGCTCACTGAGTAGTTGTCACCCCCCATAGTGTGTAGTGACTTGCACTGGACAGGTATGGTGCAGTGACAGTGCTTCTGAACAGGGTTTTACTCCCCATGCAATGATACCATGTAGTGACTTCTGGAAAACTGTCCATGGGCAGCCGTGCACTGCCTGTGTACACCATGTGCCCCTGTGATTGCGACATGTATATGCAACTGTGTCATGCACGGATATGTTGCATGTGTAGTAATGGCCTTATCACTTTGTCATCCTGACAGGCTTCTGCCCATCGGAAGCAGGAGATCTGGAAGGACATCGTCCGGGCTGTCCGGTCCGTGGGGGTCTACAAGCGCCGGATCCGCAACTGCCAAAAGAGGTGGCAGGACCTTCGGGGCTGGACCCGGAGGATTGCACGGGTCCAGCTGAAGCTGTCGCCTCCTCGCAGGAGGGGCGGAACACGGACCCTGACCCCCACATGCTCAGGATCCTGGCGGTGGTCTTTCCAGACCTGGATGGGCAGCTGAAGGCCAGAGAGCAGCAAGGAGGGGGTGAGTCAAAGACTGCACTGTGAACTCTGTCTAACATGCTATGTGCCCTCCTCGGGCCTGGTTAAACTGCCACAGTACAGCAGTCATGTTGTCCAGGAGCCATGTCCCTCTATTGTGCACTGCCCACTCCTCATCTGATACCCAGGTGTGGCCCTTACATGCAGGGAATTCTGTCACTTAGGACTGTGTCCTTGCAGTTTGCTTGACTCAAGGTGGGAGACAGCATCTGTTTCCCTGACTCTGTGGTGGGCATCATGGGTGGGTCCATTGCTTACACAATGCCTGTATTCTGACATGTATTCAGCGTGTTACTTTGATCTGTGGTCCAATTGCTGAGCTGATCCACCACATGTGGCTGGGGTATCTGGCACACACCCATGCTGCGGGTGGGAACAATGTTTGGGCCCCAGGAGTATGTATATGACGTGTGTCACACATACTTAGCCAGCTGCCTACAGTCCAGGGCTCATCCCTCATTCATGTGGGGCTGGACAGTCATGCCTACTCCAGGCCATACAATACACTCTGTACTCCCACTCCCGTGTATCAGCTGACACATTGTGCGCAGTGATTTGACCCCTCAGGTGTCTGCCTCTGTGTCAGTGTGCTGTGGATTAGTCGCCAGGACTGCTGTGGAGTTTCTTGGTAGGGGCTCAGCATGCCACTGGAGATGTGACCATAGGAGACGATACTTGTGTGTCACATAGGTGTCTGATCAGCTGCCCATGCAGACTGGGGCATGTGAATGTGAAGTTCAGGCAGCTGTTCCCCATTCACAGCAGAGTGTGAGGGGCTCAGGTTCAGAGGGTAGTGTCACAGGTCTCCCATATGTCCAATAGGTATGACCTGGACAGATGAGGGTTAAGAGGATGTGTTGTGGGGGGGATGTACATGTGCACTTGTGCAGCTCCAGGACTTGCATTCCCCATGACCTACTATTGTGACACAGTGCAGAGTGTTGTTGTCTGGCTGCAAAGTCATACATCACTGAGACAGTGATGTATGACTTTGCAGTCATGCCTCCGCCATGGCATGTGTCTACTGATTGGTGAGCCTGCAGGGGAGTGACATGTGCTACATGCACACCATAGTGGCGCTGGCTATCAGGACATGGGTGCATCATGGTGTCTGTCGCTGGTATGCATCACATGCATTTCCTATTTGACTCTGGGCATCCCTTTCATCCGGAAACCTGTACTGACTCAGTGGCAAGAGCTGTGATGTGTGCATGTCCACATGCCACACCGTGTCCTCTGCACTGTCCAACTACTGTGTACTTGGTGCATGTGTCCACACTGGGGTGTTGCAATCCAACAGACACCAGACAGATGGGTGCAAGGCCATGTGGGATGTGAGTGCCATGCTTGGCATCAGACTGACAATTGGCTTCTCCTGTTCAGTTAGGGCACTTTTAGCAATGTACAACTAATGATGCCAGGGCTTGCTCTGTGATGTGCTGTGCTCACAGTGGTGTGTGCGTTTTGTGCAGGTGACTGATGTCTGTCTGTTTCCCCATTGTTTGCAGATACATCCACGGCCACGGAAGGGGACAGCTCCACGGACCAGGAGGAGCCAGAGAGCCAGACTGGGTCAGCAGCCGAGGAGTGGTCGGAGGGACCCAGTGGCACGGAGGGCGAGGGGAGCCACACCGAGGAGTCCTCAGCACCATCCACCTCAGCTGAGGACCAGAGCAACTCGGAGGATGACTCCCTTGTGGAGGCGGGTGTCAGCAGCCACCACACCCCAGCTAGTG
Organism: Calotriton arnoldi; assembly: GCA_963921515.1. Classification (NCBI taxonomy): domain Eukaryota; kingdom Metazoa; phylum Chordata; class Amphibia; order Caudata; family Salamandridae; genus Calotriton; species Calotriton arnoldi. Next base: position 1,209,424 of record CAWUFW010002404.1, on the reverse strand, counting down.
TTGCTGTCCCCGCCACCACCAGCACCACCACCGCCCTCCCATCGGCTCCCATTCCCCAGGTCCGTGGAGGCTCCCATGTCCGGGAGCGTGTCTCCTTTGGGCCAGGCACCGCAGCCCCTGCCCCTGTGTCCCCTGCTGCCCTGAGTGAGGAGTCTGTGTACCTCCTTCGCCAGCTCCATGTAGGCCAGACAGCCATGCTGAGTGTCCTCCATGCGCACACCGCGCTGTTGACTCAGCTGGTGTCGTTCATGGAGGGCATCTCATCGGGCATGTCTGACCTACAGAGGGGCAATAGGTCCATGGACTCCTCCCTGACGGCAGCAGTGTCCCTCCTCAAACGGTCCCTCACCCCTCCTGCCTCTGCTCCATCCACACTCCCCAGCACCTTACCCATCCCAAGCACACACACACCGGCACAGGCACACACCAGCACACACACATCCAGCACACTGACACACACGCCAATGACAAAACGCACACGCACGCACATTCAGGGGACTGAAGCCAGACTCACAGGGGATGGGGCCCTGGAACACACACACGCATCCACATGCACTGCGCAGTCCTCAGTTCCCTCTCCCTCCAAAGCACCCTCCCTTGCCTCACCTGCAACCCCAAAGTCACAGCAGCTCTTCCTCTGTGACCTCGGCCTCTTCCCCACCGATGAAGCTGCTCCAGCATCCCGGGGGAAGAGGAAGCCCACCCACACGGAGCAGAGTGCCCCTCGCCCCCGGACACCCTCCCCCAGGCGCAGACGGACTGAGGCCCCCACCCGCAAGTCCCCCGGAGTCCTAAGAGCAAGACCCCGCCACCGCCCTGCAGCTCAGGCACAAGGTCTCCGTCCTCCATCCCTCAGGCCCCCACTGCACAGGTGCCCCCACCACACCCTGCCCCAGGTTCCCCCACCCACAGATATACCATCCCCAAGAGGATCAGGCCTTCTCCCCCTGCCACTTGCTCTCCCAGCACCACACCCCCGCTGCGCTTGTCTGTGCCACTGATGTGGTGAGGGTGTCCTCCCCCTCTGTCCAACCCACCTTGCCTGTTCCCCATTCTCCTCCCCTGGAGGTAGGCACTGCAGTGGAGTCCACTACCGCCCTGTCTGACTTGGGCACTGCAGTGGCGGACCTGTCCACTCCATCTGCAGGGTCCACTGCAGTTGTGCCGGCACCCACGACATCTGAGTCATGCCCCCAGTTGTGCCGGCACACACCATGTCAGACACCTCCACTGCAGTTGTCAGTGGCTCTCCAGCACCCACCACCCCTTCCCTGACTCCCCTGGTGAGCCCTGATCCTGTCCCTGCGGTGCCTGGCCTGCCCCCCGGTTGCCCCTCCTAGTGGATTGTCCCTGGTTTTGTGCAGGCATGCGTAGGGTGACATCTGCCAGTGTCACCCTGTTTGAACTTTGACAATGGACTGGCCATTGGCCTTTGCTCTTTTTTCTGGACGTCGTTTTCATTCAACACATATGCTGAATAAAGCAACTTTCTTTTCTCTAGTGCTCATGCTTCAGATGTACATGTTGTTGGTGCTGCTAACCATGCCCTTGCTGCAGTGATGGTGATATCTGGTCTCATGATTATGAAGTGTTACTGTGCAGGAACCCATGTGGTCCAGGGGGAATGTGTCCTATCATGTGGTGTATCCATGTCATCCATAGCAGCATCTGAGGGTGTCATGTGTTCAGTATTTGGCAATGGGATTTCCTACTTACATTAGCAATTTCATATCTGTGGCTTCCACCCCTGCACATCTGTTGTGCCTGCCATTGTTGGATTTGTCTACTTCCCTGACCGTGTTGCCATCTCCACTGGACATGCAGGTTTGGGCATCAATGGGGAAGGACTCATCCGTGTAGTCAGTGCAACATTGCTATACAAGTGTGTTGGATCTGTGCTGATGATTCCGTTGGCACATCCATGACCAGGCTGATGTGACGGGAGCCCTCATTTGGTGCTAATTGTTGATTGTGTGACCAAGTGCTCAGCTGACATGATGGGGCCCTACTGAGGCAACATATGGCACAGCTTTCCTCACACAGGAGTGGAGTCCCCTCATGGCAGTGTGTACACGTGTGACATTGCCTGCGCCCAAGGTGTGTGTTGTATGTGCATGTCTGTGTGTTCACTTCCATTTATCTGCGCATGCTGTGATCCCTAGTGTTGTACCTGTTTGTGATGCTTGCTGACTTGAGCTATGTTCCCCAAAGTCTTCTCCCTGTGTTCTCTGTGATGTGGGTGCATGGCACATTACTGGTCATCAGGGTGTCACCCATAGGTGTGTTTGCTGTCAGGGCTGAGTTTGTCTGCAGACGCAGATGGGTCACAGTCAGGTTTCCCCTTGGCACTTGTTGTTTGCCCCTGTCATGTGATTTTCAGTTCGTGTTATCTTTAAGTTATTGTGACACGTTGTGTGTGTGACTGCTGGCACTCCTCAGGGTCCGGGCTGCGATGTTGGTTGTTGTCTATGTGTGTTCTTTGTGGGTGACCTTGGCTTCTTCATTGGTGTGTGACTGTGGCTGGGATCCCATTGGTTGGTGTGGTATCGCCGTCATGTCCATGTACAGCGTAGTGTGCAGTGTGTCAGACATTCAGGAGTCTTGTTGAGTGGCCATGTGTGATGTGTTTCTGCACCTTGGTTCCCACCCACCACCCTGGAATAGTCATGGGTGCATGTGCAATGTCACCAGTGCATGTGTACTTCACTGCTGCACATTGTTGGAGGTCGAGGGTGTGGTCTTGAGTGTGTGCAGATGGGAGTTGTTGCCCAGCTAGACCCCTGCCTCCATGTTGGCCTTGGCTTACTGGCCATGCTGATTGATTTGTGCTTGTGTCGGTGTGATGGTAGTTTGTTGCTCAGGACACATGACTGTGGTTCACAGTGTGAACCACATTCAGCTTTGTCATCAGAGTGGGATTTTTATGCAGCCAAGGGTCACCACATTGTGGGGGCCCTGGGGGTGGTGCTGTGGTGTGTCTGTGTCTTGCTGTGTCAGTTGTTGTTCCTACGTGCCTGTGTGACATGTGTGTTTTGTGCTCCCTCTCATCTGACAATGCCTGCTTGCCCACATAGGGGATTTGGATCCATGAGTTACCTTAGTGTGGCAGTGTATGCACATCTGTATGATTGGTATTCAGCTCTCCTCATGTGTTGTGTGGTTGCCTGGGGACACTGGCACCCCCCTCACCTGCTGTGTATGATGACAGTGTTGGTCTGCCTGTTTGTGTTTGTGCATCTGCACCACTGCATTGGCATATCTTGGGTGTGCCATTGGCTGTATGTTGTTTGGTGTGTTTCCCCTGCTGTCCCTGGGACTCCTAGGTCATCGGTCAGCACAGTGATCATGGTTTGTGTGTCCCATTGCTGCCATGGTATGGTATCTGTTCACCTCACATCTGCTGTCTCCACAGGATATCTGCATTTGTGTGCCCATTGGTGCAAATATGTGGTTCTGCATTCTGATGGTCACTTCTGTCATTGTGTCATTGATGAATGTTGACGGTGTCAGCCCCCATGGGTGTTGTTTGTCTGCACATGGCCAAAGGAATGTCTCATTTGCACTGCAGTATTTGGCTCACCCAATTTATGTTGCAATGGGACACATACACTACTTTGCCACAGATGAGTTTTTGGTTCTGTGACCAGGAATGATCCATGCAGTTTGGCAGTTGCAGCTCTTTCTTTGTCAACACTTACCTTTTGGTCACTGTGATGATGGGGGTGTAGACCCCATTGCCACAATGGTCAAAATGTGCTTCAGCTATGGACCCCACACTTGCCTTTTGGTCACTGTGATGATAGGGGTTTAGACCCCATTGCCACAATGGTCAAAATGTGCTTCAGCTATGGACCCCACACTTCCCTTTTGGTCACTGTGATGATGGGGGTTTAGACCCCATTGCCACAATGGTCAAAATGTGCTTCAGCTATGGACCCCACACTTGCCTTTTGGTCACTGTGATGATGGGGGTTTAGACCCCATTGCCACAATGGTCAAAATGTGCTTCAGCTATGGACCCCACACTTGCCTTTTGGTCACTGTGATGATGGGGGTTTAGACCCCATTGCCACAATGGTCAAAATGTGCTTCAGCTATGGACCCCACACTTACCTTTTGGTCACTGTGATGATGGGGGTTTAGGCCCCATTGCCACAATGGTCATGGGCTGCTTGCATTGTGGGTGCCACACACATATATGTGTGGCACATGTGCTAGGGGGTCACATTGTATGTTCAAAGTCATGTTCGGTGTTGTAGGCATTTGACACAGCCTACACACGCTTGTCATGGTGGTGGGGGGATGTCTTTATCTTGCATTCCCTAGGTTGTGGTGTGCTGGTTGTGTCATGCATTGTCCATCCTATGAGTGGGGGTGGTAGTAGTGGTAGGCATCCAGCCCCCCTGGGTGAGGGTGGTAGTCGTGGTAGGCATCCAGCCCCCCTGGCTGAGGGTGGTAGTAGTGGTAGGCATCCAGCCCCCCTGGGTGAGGGTGGTAGTAGTGGTAGGCATCCTGCCCCCCTGGGTGAGGGTGGTAGTGGTGGTAGGCATCCAGCCCCCCTGGGTGAGGGTGGTAGTAGTGGTAGGCATCCAGCCCCCCTGGCTAAGGGTGGTAGTAGTGGTAGGCATCCAGCCCCCCTGGCTAAGGGTGGTAGTAGTGGTAGGCATCCAGCCCCCTGGCTGAGGGTGGTAGTAGTGGTAGGCATCCAGCCCCCCTGGGTGAGGGTGGTAGTAGTGGTAGGCATCCAGCCCCCCTGGCTAAGGGTGGTAGTAGTGGTAGGCATCCAGCCCCCCTGGCTAAGGGTGGTAGTAGTGGTAGGCATCCAGCCCCCTGGCTAAGGGTGGTAGTAGTGGTAGGCATCCAGCCCCCCTGGCTAAGGGTGGTAGTAGTGGTAGGCATCCAGCCCCCTGGCTAAGGGTGGTAGTAGTGGTAGGCATCCAGCCCCCTGGGTAGGGGGTGGTGGTGCGCATTCAGGCCCCTGTGTGCATATGTGGCATTGGTGATGGGCATCCCGCCCCTATGGTGCTGCTGTTGCTGGTGTAAGTATATTCAGCATCCCCGTGTGTGTGTGTGATGTGTCGTGTACGTGTTGTATGTGTTTTGTGGTTGGTGTCTGGCTTACCTTCTGCGCCATACGCGTCCGTGCCTGTTCCGGTAGTAAATGTAGAATATTGGTATGATCGGGACGAAGGGATTCATGGTTGGTTCGTGTCGTTCGTCCTTCTCGTTGCTTCGCGTCGTCCTCGTCGCTTCGCGTCGTCCTCGTCGGTGCCGTGTTCGTCTCGGAGCCGTGGATCCTGTTGTGGCGCGAATCGGAGCTTATGTGCGCCTCTCCCGGATGCTTTGACGTGCCGTGCGTAGCGACGGGTTCGGAGCGTACGGAAAGCGCATCGTACTTGTCCGGCCGGACGGGGCTGCATTTTTCCTTCCGTGCGACTCGATTCGGCGTTTCCGGATTCGCCTCGGTCGGAGAACAGGACCTGGTTTGGGTGAGTACGGCTCGGCCGGATTTTTTGCTGTTGTGCGCATCGTACTTGCTCGTTCGGTGTACTGTACGGATCGGTCGGGAAACAGGCTTTCGCATGGCTTTTTTCCCGACCGAATAGTATTGGGTGCGCCTCCGACCGAGATCGGAATCGGCCCCATACTGTGGAGACAATGACATTAGAAGACAATACTCACTTAATCAATATAAACTTTTTTTGTTTTTGAGATAAAAACCATAAAAGTAGAACAAACTGTAACATACACATCAAATATAAAGCATCCTCAATATGGTCAATTTATGAATACATTAAACAGATAAATACACAGTTAAAAATTCCTATGAAAAGAAATCTAAAAAGATAACGTCTGTCCTGTGCACCAAAGGGATTTAATCACAACTGTTTCTCAACCTAACAGCAACTTTCAAGAAACTAAGAACATTAAGAATGATATCTTCTGACAGCATTTGCAGATATATGAGGACAGGTCGAACCTGGATAAAATTAGCCCTTTTCAATACGCGGAGGATATATAGTTTCCTAGGTACTGCATAAAAGCTACAAAACATTGTAAAATTTAACGTGTCCTGCAGAGACCTACTGTCGCAGCCGCAGGACATAAGGTTAAGGCCCCTATTCCCCCTATGAGGGTAGGCTAACAGAAAAGGCAATAGATCCAACCGAAACCTAGTTAATAAAAAGCGGTCATACCTGCTTTTAACACACAGAATGTAAGGCTCAGTAGAGGGCACAGTTTTCAAAATGACATGTCGACGAACACTAGGCTTCATTAGAGCGCCCTCTTCCCTATCCAACCGCCTCCTTCTAAAAATGTGAACTTTCACCCAGATATAATCCTTCTTGCAAATTCTGTCTGGGTTACTAAATAAATCTCCCCCTACCTAAATTTATAAAACAGTCCCTGATATATTTAAACCAGTGATCCAAGGCCAGGCAATCCTTTATAATTTCTATGCTCAATTAGATCCCAGGCCTGGTCCAGATATTAGTTCAAAGGGAGAGAGGGCGAAAGGCAGTAATGTCATTTAGATAAGTCACTCCCATTTCTTCATTCACTGAAAAAGTAGGAGCACTTTGCTGGACGTACAGAAAATGTCTCAAAGAAGCATTTTCAACGATTTGCAGCTTGCTCTGAGTAGTATATGCCAAAATGTCGCTCCCATAGACTATTTTGAAAATGCACGTAACCCTATAAATCTGTAAGCGAGCACCACTAGGTCTACTACCCAACCGTGAGGCAAAGTTGAATGCAGCAGCGTTCGCCCTAACAAAATTCTCTTTTTTCCTATTAACCAGGTGGCATCAACTCAGAGCAGAGTTGAACAACAGGCCCAGGTAAGAAAATACGTTGGTCTTTGGTACTAGGGAAGACCCAACTTTAAAAGAAATTGATTTTGTGGCTCAAGGGCCAACAACCATCACAAAAGATTTTTTGTCATTCACCGATAAATCCAACTTCTCCATGAAATAGATGAAGGAGTTAAATAAGGACTGCAGGCCCCTGGCAGTTCTGGCCATAAGGACCGCGTTGGCTGCGTATAATAAAACTGGCAGACACCGGTGCCCTACCTGTGGGCAATCTACTTTTAAGTTGGGTAAGACCTGCCCCAGGTTAATAACATATCAGTTAAAAAGGAATGGGGCCAGGATACAGCCCTGCCGCACCTCTCTTTGAATTTGAAAATGGAGGGTGGCCTTTAAATCTTTTGACCAACGTACTGCTGCCACCGTGTCCCTATGGAGGTCCCTCAAAAATAGGACAATGTCCCAATCTACCCTCATAGATATAGATGATCTGCCAAAGTTTGGCTCTATTTACTCAGTCAAACGTGGATGATAAATCCATAAATGCCAGGTGAATGAAGCTGATCCATGCAACAATATATTTGCCTAACACTAAATACAATTTCAAGCATTGGTCCACAGTTGACCTCCTGGGACGAAAGCCATACTGTGCTTCGGACAAAACATTTTTAGCCTCAGCCCAAAGCCTGTTCAAAAGGATGTGCTCCACCACCTTGACCACCAAGTCGAGCAATGAAATAGGCCTGTAGCAGTGAGTGCTATCCCTGTCACCCTTTTTAAAAACAGGTACAATAATTGACTTTGCCCATGACACAGGGGGGCCTGCCTCCGCAGCTGCATTGATAAGAGTGGTCCGGACAGTGACCCAGACCTCCACATCCTGTACATAAAGATCAGGAGGAATCCCGTCGGGACCAGGGGCCTTGTTCTTAGATAGCCCCAATATGCCTTTCCTAACCTCCTCAGAGGAAAATATTAAGGCAGCTTTCCCTTCTATCACACTCGTTCCCCCACTAAATGCAGAGGGTGAGGAGTTATAGATTTCCTCAAAATGACCCACCCAACTGTCTTCAGTAGTATGAGCCTCCAAAAAATCAACGGTGTCTGCTGCAAAAAAGGGGCTATTGATGATGCTTCAAACTTTAGTGCTACTCCTCAAAGTACTAGCCTCAATCAAATCTGTCCAAGCTACCTCCTTTAGAATGTTCTTACATCTAGTCAGTTCTTGTTTATACAGACGACGGCTATTCCTAACTAAGGTGGGTTCCCTAGGTTTAGCCCTCAGTGCTCTCTTAAGGGTTCTCAGCGCCTGGGAACAGCCTGAGTCAAACCACCTCGGCAACGTGCCCTGTTGCCGCAAGGCTGATGCCTTCAATAAGTTCGAGATGGTATTAGAAATCTAAGAGAAGGCCTCCAGAATCCTGGATGGATTATTCTGCTGAGATGTACAAATTTCGAACTCCTTCTTACACTGAGTGTAAAGAGAGTTATAAAAAGGGTCTGGGATTATCTGGGACCACTTAAGTCTCCTACCTCCATTGGTGGCCTTGTGGGTCCCTCTTACTCCCACCCTGGAATGTGACACACACCGGGTTGTGGTCACTAAAAGGCCTCAATGAAATTGCAAATTCAGAAATGTAAGGAAAAAAAGGTGCAGAAACAAAAATAAAGTCGATAAATGACTCACAACCTCTCCCTATGAAGGTGGGGTTGATATCTTTCCTCAAAGGGGGCAACTTGCCCATTCCTTAGACTAGATCAAACTCATTTAATATAGCATTAAGACTTGTTCCCTGTTGGGTATGTTCCATGGGCATACCTGTCGTAAGGAAGCATCCTAGGGCCTGTACTACATCATCCCTCGGGTCCCCACATAAATGAACATTAAAATCGCCAGCATCCATGATATTTACACTCGACAAATTAAAATCTTTAAAATTTCTTAAATGTGAACCCAATACTTGGATATTACAAATCCCCGATGACACGGAACTAGCATTATAAAAGTTTAACAGGAGCAACTTACTAGACCCCATAGAAAATAAAAGAGCTTGCAAGGTAGAAGCTTCCGTAGGTAAGACATCAAGGCTGCATCGGATCGCTAGGGACACAAAAATAATCAATCCCCCATTGGTCTAACCACCCGTGCGGGAGTTGCAGGCAAGAAAAATGTTTTATAACCCCCCAAAAAGAAGCAGTTCATGCTGGCCCATGTCTCCTGGAAACAGATCACATCGAAGCCTTTGAAAAAGGTCAACCACATAGGGTCACTAAACTTGCCAGCGAGACCAGCAATGTTCCAACTGATGAAATCACACTCCTTGCAACTGGAAAACATGGATACATGAGGAATCGGACTTGAGGGGCCTTCTGAACCTCTTCAGGAGAATTTGTCCCAGCCAGTCAATCACAACCATACAAAGCTGATAAGGGAAAAAAACAATTTGAAAGCGACCCCTTGCCATGTATCCTGAGCCAGGTCCAGTGGTCTCTGGGTTTGTCTATGACCAAATTGTAGAGATTGGTCTGATGGTCTATAGAAGAACCCCAGGGAGAGGGCCACAATAGTAGAAACAAAACAACTAGGAGTAGGGTGCCTAATAGATGCTAAG